>CM062819.1:1225577087-1226177087 GCA_031772625.1 Pinus tabuliformis | reverse complement strand
TCATCAATTAAATAGCCGTTTGTCCAGTCTAGTCTAATATAGTCGTTTTCCAGTCAAATCTAGCCATTGGAAGATCTACTATCCCTACTTAACATGTAGCCATGATTTGATTCTTTAACTTGTCCTGACGATGAACCACACTCTTTGGTTCGAAAGGCTTCAACAAATATATTATCATGTCATTTACCCCAAAAAAATTTTTCTCATAAACTTGATATAGATCACAACCTCAATTTAATACTATAACGGACCCAAAGATTTCAAAACGGACCCAAAGATTTTAACGTTAAGTCAAAACCGACCCAAAGATTTTAGCGTAAGTCAAAACCGAGCCACTGAAAAGTAGTAGAAGGGGAGTACATAGCAAAACTGTAATGATAACTAACATTTAAATACCAATATTTATTCAATGTTGTTAGCTATTAGCATATCCATTAAGTAAAGCCCCAGAAAATGAGACTCACTCACAAATACTATAATTTTATTTTTATTCAATCAATACAAATTTTGCGCTTAAAAAAAATATTTTAGAGCCAAAACCGACTCACTGAGAAATAGATAGAAGGGCAGTACATAGCAAAACTGTCATGATAACTAACATTTAAATACCAATATCTATGATTGAATTCGGTTGTTAGATATTAGCATATCCATTAAGTAGGTAAATGGGAATCCTTAAAAAGGAGGGTAATGTTGTTAATTAAAGTAATACGAATATTACAATTAAAATGATTTTATTATAAAAAAAAATAGTGTAATTAATAATTTTATTTAAAATTAGTTTAATATTTTAATGATTTTTTTTTTTTTTCCAAAACTGAAAGCATTTGTTGTATTGTTTGAATCTCCCATTTAATTTATAAAAAGCAATAAATGTGTAACCCCCCTGTAAGTATTTTTAACCATATATATTTAAGTTTCACAATATCAAATATTTAAACTTCATAATATCAGATAGCAAAAAAATGAGGAGACACTAATGATCCCTCACAAATCACCTTCCCACTTCGCACGAGTGATTGGTCATAGCCTAAATTTATTTTCCATCTTCCTTTAACTCTGGCTAGGATACAGACACAATGCTACTCTTCATGTTATTATTAACATGCACAACTACAATGATTCACTAGATTGTGTGAAATCATGGGGAATCTTCAGAATCCACATGATTTAATCATGAGACCTCTCGGACAAGTAATTTATTGCTATTTATTTTGAATAAACAATTATTGTTAATTATTTTAAGCAAACAAATGCTAATACTTGGTAGATTTTTCTTCCATTATGGACGCTAAACTTATTTTGATATTTTTATTAAAGAATGTTGATGGTAGTGGAAAATTTCTAACCATATATGATAGGTAAATTATTGCGGTGCAATTAAATCCATCATATATTGTAATAGCAAGTCAAGACACTGAGGTTATCGTTAAAAATAATCAAATAATCAAATCTCAGAGGAAGCACGGATAAGAAGTAGTTATCTTCATTGACAGCATATTAGGAAAAAAACTGAAGAGATATCTTTGGAAAATGAGAAGTTCTTAGTTCAATTTAGAGCAGAAGAAATTGAAACGCAAGGCTAGGTTGAATGAGTCCAAGGTGAGGACATAGGAATTGTTTGTAGTCAAATGCTTTCGGGTTTCTCAAAATGAAAATTTGGAAAAGCAATTGGCTGGAACACAAATAAGCTTGATTAGATTGTAAGAGAAAGGGGAATATATAGCCAAACATACAAAAAGCTAAGTACTGGAATAGTAATTGAAGGCCTAGCTGAAGGATTCAAGATTTACTAAGAAAAATTGAAGATGGACATTTTTGAAGGCCTAGTGGAAGGCTTCAAGATTTATTAAGAAAACTTGAACAAGATGGGAATTTATGGGATGACTAAAAGAGAAATTTGGAGGTCAATTTTTTAAAAATACAAACAAACCTTGATAGGATGGTTATTGAAAGTGAAAAATGAGAAAAATGATTCTAGAGCTAATAAGTGAACTGGAACTCTCTTAGACCCAAAAGAGTGATAATGCTACTCGGGCTTGCATGGAAAACGAAATGAAATCTTTGAATGCTGAGTCTTCAAGAAATGAATAGAGGTTACAATCTTTTTAACAAAATTTTCAACTAACAAATATGGAATTAATAGCCTCTGGAACAAGTGAATGAAGGAGAAAAATGACACTTATATTTAAATGGTCAATACATGGTAATAGAGCATTATCTTCAACAATGGAAGGAAATCCTACAAGGGGCAGTGGATAGTACTAAGTGTTCGCTAGAGCCACAGAATCAAAGGGTTATGAAAGTGAAACAATGAGGAAAAATATTCTAGAGCTAATAAGTGAACTAGAATTCTCTTAGACCCAAAAGAGTGATAATGCTACTTGGGCTTCCATGGAAAATGAAAGGAAATATTTGAATGTTGAGACTTCAAGCAATGAAGAGAGGTTACAATCTTTTTTACAAAAAATGCAACTAACTAATAGGAAATTAATAGCCTTTGTAACAAGTAAATGAAGGAGAGAAATAACTCTTAGATTCAATTGGGCAATACATGGTAACACAACATTGTCTTCAACAAGGGAAGGAAATCCTATAGGGGCAGTGGATGGTACTAAGTGTTTGCTAGAGACACAAAATCAAAGGGTTGAAGAGTTGGTGATTGTTATGCATTCTTTCAACTAGGATCTTGGATCCAACTAATGCCACCCTTTTCAAGTAAGGTCACCAAAGCCAAACCAAGTGCATGAAAATGAAAATCGAAATAGAAATGATTTGCTAGAAAATGGAAGAGAAAACCATGTGCATTAATGTGAAAGTGGAAAACCAATTGTTGTGCATGAAAAATCAAGACAAAGCAAAAATCTAATCGTGATATTGAAGAGGGAACAACAAATAGATTGCTAAAAAATTGAACACCACACAAGCTAATAGATGAAATACTAACATCAACATGGGCAATGCCTAAAATTTGAATGTCATTAAAGTTCGTGCTTGAAAAATAAATAATGCCTTGAAAATGAACACAAAATCTATTTTCATAAATTTAACAAACTCCAAATATTAATTGTAAAATCCATGGCAGTGAATATAGCTATATAAACATAATCCAGTGAATATGACTATATAGACATAATCCATTTTGCATATAGAAAGAAAATAAAAAAATTCAATTAATTAAATTAAATTATACAATATAATAAAAATATATGCCATTAAAATTCCACCTATAAATAAATAATTATAAATATTTATTATCCCAAATAAATTAAAAAAACTAATATATTTAAAAAAAATTAATATGTTTTCAAAATAAATATACATTTGAAAACTCCATATCAACCACAAAGAACCTATAACCGAAAACTCTATACCCACTCCAAATAACCTACAACTAGCCTTGAGCATCAAAGGCATTGCAAGTCTAGCCAAAGCCAAGGCAAATCTATGACCTACTCTTGACCTACTCTTGCGTCTGTGTGTGTGTATATATATAACCTTTTTCTCTTATCTAAGATTATATCATTACGATCTGCCACCCAATTCTTTATCTAGATTAATCATTGCAAGAAAATTGTGGTAGTATATAATTGTATACATGTTAAAATTACAATGTGGCATATTAATAGATAAATATATTAATTTCTATTTTACAAGGTATTTTAAATTGTTTTTAAAATATATATATTTTTATGATGAATTTTATTCATCATGTAGTATTAAAATTCATCATATAAAATTATTACTCTTCTCTTTTCCTAGCACAGTGTGCCCTCTACTGGTAGGAACATCGCTAAGATATGTGAGACTAAGAATACGAAATGATCCATCAAAGAACAAAATAAACATTTGCAAAAAAAAAATTGTCCAAATTGGGGTTAGTCTTCATTGTCACTTTATTTCCTTTCTTTTTCAAAGTGTGACCCGACCTTCCAAAGGATGGTTTATCAAAGAAATATGAAGGTTATCCTTACATGTTGAAGGAGAATCCTTATCAGATTCTGAATAATCTAACTCATGAGCTCGCTTCAATGCACCTGAAGAAGCATTATTCACTATTTTCATGCTTTTCCAAAGGAAAATGGTTCACACTAGGGTCCTTGGAAAACCTTTGTGGATCAGAAGTCTAGACCTTGGCTATAAAATGCATTTCATCATCAGATCCTCCGTCATTCTTGTCTAAAATAGAGGATGCGTTATTCTCCCTAGGAGGCAGGGCATCTAAGTTCCAACTTTTAGATTTAGAGTTTCAAGTATTCCACTTCTTGTGAGATTTCAGAAGAGGGAAATAATATTGTAAGTGACTTGTTTACTAACAAAAGCGACAACAAAAAGTAGTATTCTCATAGTCCAGAGTCTAGGTCTAGTGAAAATGACCTATTTTTAAGTTGATTTGGTATGGCAATCCTTTACTACTGTTTATTTCAAGACATATTCTTTCATAGGTGTATACACTAAGCTGCCCATGAGAGGGATCAATTGCAAGGAAATGGCCCAGGGTATTTCCAATGGCATGAAAGACTGTGAAGTGCCACAGGTGAGTAGGTAGATTAGGAAGTTGAGCCCATATTTGTAGCTTGGTAATGATTGTTGTAGAAGGGTTAAAATATAGAAACCAAGGGGTTATAAACAAACCGACATTATCCCATAACCAGGGCCCTTCCAATAAAACTTTATGGTAGTTTTCCTATTCAGCAAAAGCCACAATGAAGAAACCTTTGGAGTAGAAAATAACCTTGCAATCGTTGGTCCATGAAGAGTAGATCCATTTGTACAGATTAGCCGGGTGGGGCCATAAACCATTAAAACGACATATTAGGGTTGACTCTGCATAAATCTAATGAATATTCCCAAGAGGGATGAGATATTTCTATAGAGGGAACTTCCTTAGTTTTTTCAACCGAGAATGAAATGGAAGTTCTCTGCTTGACTAAGTTGCCTTAGGGAAGGGTTGTGCATGCACAACATATTTATAAGAAAAGGCCTAAGAAGTGGAAGGCTTGCCCTCAGCCCCCCCTTATAAACAAAGGACCATAAATATAATGGCATAATTTTCAATATTATAGGTTGGAGGGGTGGAATCAGCTAGTTGCTTACCTTTGAAAAGTATGTGTTGTATATCTAAGCGAATATCCACCTGAAGCTCCAGTGCAAGCTTGAGGTCCCATACCAAATCTATGGGGTAAATCCCATGCAAAACCCAAGGTGCAATGAATTCTCAAAGAGAAGTTTGGTAAATATCTGAAAAGAAGTATGTGCATGCATTTCCTTCACATATATCTACATGATTTTTGTCTGATGCATGCATCTGGTCTTCACATATACCTTTGTGATATTTAGAACAAGGGAGCATTAAGTATAGAACATTTCATTCAGTTAGTTATGTTGCTTTTGTTCCTAGGCCAATGCCTTAGGCTATCTAAACCACCCACATCAGCTACCTTTCTCATCGTCCTGCTTCAAATCATCAATTTTTTCATATGAATATCCGCAATTTGGCTCCTTTCTATCGACCCTTCCCTCAAGAGTGGAATTTCCATAAAGGTTACACTCACAAGGGATGTCTGGTCCTCCCAAATGATGAAAGGATGGGTGATCCTCTGTTAAATTTTGAGTCTTATTTCTTTTTTGGTGCTCATTTCCTTCATGAAAAAGAGGGGGTTGGAAACTTTGATCGGTATTTACAAGAAAATAACAAGATTCCCACAAAGAATCATTGGTTTTGAAACTCCAACCTTGCAGGTCCATGACATGGGAAGGACAAGAAGACAAGGAGATGGGTATTAGAGATCCTGCATCGCAGTTACCTTGCATGATATCTATGTAGAATAAAAGGTTGTTCTAATTGTTGGCTGCCACTTCCATGAATGTGAGGGCCCAATTTTTATTTTAAATATTAAAAATAATGAAAATTTTTACAAATATTAAATTCAAGGAGACTATCCCATAATTTCATTACAGTGTTTCGTAGCAGAGCCATATTGAGAAATTATAGTTACCACAACTTTGTATTTATATTTAATAAAAATGCTTTATTTCTCAAGCATACTTACTCATTCTTATATATAAGAGATGAAATGTTATTGTAATAATTGAGTTAATTAATTTTACAAAGTGTAGTTTAACTAATAAGTAAAATGATTTCCTCTTGGTATTTTTCCTAGTTAATTTTATCAAGATCCAACAAAGATTTTTTAATTTGTTGGTGAACAGGCTTCTATTAATTCATCAAAAACTACACCAAATTTTCTTGAAGACCAATGTTATTTTGGCCTCACTCTTACTAGATTTGTTGGCTAGAAGAGAGATAAAAATGAAGTACAAAAAGCCAAAATTTAGTAAGAACCCGTAAAAATAAAGACGAGAAAGCCTAAAACACTTCTAGTATGAGAATGCAACCCAAAATCATCAATGAGAAGGAAGGATTGGAGGAGCCATATCTTCACCTCATAACTCTAGGGGCCTAGGCTCACCATGGACGTGGAATTCCAAGTGAGTGAGACATCCCTAAATATGCTCTAACTACTCAATAATTCTCCTTTGACTCTACCAAAGAGAAGCCAAGTGATCTTGGATGTTCCACTAGTTGCATTATAGATCGTTCATAAAAGAAATTACCTCATTGTGATAATCATGTCAATATAGCCCAAGTTCTTCCAAGAGCATAGTAACATTTCAAATTTGGACATCCAAAGAGTCCAAAGGGGCGAAATATCCAAATGAGGTAGAGAATGAATGTGGTATTGAACCACCTCACCCTCAAATGTCGCCTCCGCACCACCGTCACCCTCCATTTCCCATGATTTTCGCGCATGAGCCACCCACTAGTCTCACAGCCCTATCCACTACCTTACTCGACCCCATTGATGTTGCATCACCACACCTAGCCCGGACCACAAAGTACTTCTTTTGGACTTCAATCACAGACAAGACACCGGAAACACTTTCAGACCCCTTAATTAAACAAACTTGTTGTCGCCAGACTCAAAACAATCCCTGACCAAAGCCAAGTTTTCATCAACACCAAATTCTACTCGACTCACTCCATCTGCATCCCCCCTGGTGACAATAGAAACAAAACTCCCAAGACTCCAATTTCCCCCTAAAGATCCCATGAATGCTTAGGTGGAAAGAGAGAATGCAATTGAAACTAGATACTAGAGGGCCCAAACAAAACTCCACAAAACAAATACATAGAAAGAGTCTGGTGAAATTGAAATCCACCACCCCCGAACTAATTGAAAGCTCAACATTTTGGAAACCAAAGACACAAACCAGAAGACTTAACAAAGTAATTGGAGGAGAGCCCCAATGGGAGTGTTCCAACAGTGAACTAAGTTCAAGAATTATCCTCCATCACCAAACCCAACTAGTTGTTAGATGAGATCCAACCAGTCGCCACTCTACAATCCCTTCTCTAAGTATTTGGTTGCCGGTAGAGTAAAGGAAACCCCACCCACCTTCAATATTCTTGGATGCACAAAACATATACTGAATGAGCGTGCATAGGTTGGAATCATGTGAAAACTCATATTGGACTCCACCACCCTCGAACCCGCCCATAACCAAACTCGGGAACAACAACATTGAGCCCACCATTCGACTTATAACATTTCCGTATAGTGTCTCGAACATTTTAGACGTCTTACAGCACTTGTCCCCCGCACTTCACATGTGTCATTAAATGATCAAATGTGAGGGTCTTACATCGTGACCCTCATCGCCTTTATCACCTTGCTTTTCCACCCCCATCAGTGCCAACAAAGATTTTTAAAAACATCAGTTCAAGTTCTTTAATTTTAAAAATTAGAAAGCATCATGGGTTTTTGAGGTCGTCGAATCCATTTATACATTCAAAAATATATTTTAAATAACAAAAAATCATAATCTTTCTTAAAATTGTATATCAAAATTCTGTTGAAACTACACAATTTTACAATTGAATCAAATAATATTGTATTAAAAATTGATGAAATTAAGTAAAATTTAGAGGATATATTGAAAATTAAAACATGTTTTGTAATATACCATCCTAGATCCATATTAACCCTAGCTCTATCAAGCATTGAGAGGGATAAAATCTATCAAAGTGCAAACGTCATTTTTAGTTTGCACCTCGAGAGATTTGATCCCTCTTGGCACTTGATAGATCCATGGTTAATATGGATCTTGGTTTCTTATATAATACTATATAATATCTATATTTGTATATATGTGTCTCGTTGTTATTCCCTCTCTCTATCTCACCCCCCAAACATAAACACTCTCTCTCCATATTTATCTCTCGTCTCTCTTTTCCCTCTAGATCTCCTCTCTCCCTTACTCTCTCTCCATCTCTCCCTTGTCACTCCTCTCTCTCTCTCCACCTTTCTCCCTGTATGTCTTTCTTCTTCCCTCCCTCTCTCTCCCCCTCCAACTCCATCTCTCTCTCACTCTCTCTCTCCCCCTTCAACTCCATCTCTCTCTCACTCTCTCTTGAGTCCTCTCTCTCTTCCTTCCTCTCTTTGTCATTCTCTCCCACATCCCTCTGTCTCCCCCTCCCCATCTTTGTGTGTGTGTGTGTCTCACTATCTACCTCTTTCTCTCCTTCTCTCTTTCCCCTCCATCTCTGTGTCTCCCTCTCTCTCTTACCCTTCTCTCCCTCTCTCTCCTCTTCTCTTCTTTCACTTCCTTCCTCTCCTCTCTCCCTCACTCTCCCCCCATCTCTCCCTTGTCACTCCCTCTCTCTCTCTCTCCTTCTCTCTCTCTCCCCCCCTCTCTCCCCCCCTCTCTCCTTCTCTCTCCCCCTTTCTCTCCCTCTCTCTCTCCCCCCATCACTCTCTCTCTCTCCCTTCACCATCCACCTTTGTCACTCTCTCCCTCATTCTCTCTCCTTCCCTCTCTCCTCTCCCCCCCCGCCATCTCTCTCTTAAATATGATTCCATGATATTGTGTTTAAGAAAGTATCTAAATTAAAAAACTCAATTGGTTGTAAAATATTAAACCTATATTTTGGATCAATCATGTCAAGAAAATACAATAATGAAAAACTTAAAACAATCATGCACTATCTTTCCTCTATTATTATTAGTCAATTTGCTTTCTCTCATCACTTGGATCCTTAGTTAAGATGGATCTATGCTAGTTCTTAATAATATTATTTATATTATATAAATTTCACATATTTATATTTGAAAGTATTTTCATTTTTTATTTTATTAAAACATTGATTTAATTTCTACGAGAATATTTTTAGTAGATGTGAAGGTAATGGGTTTAGATATATCTGAAAAGTAATTATAACATTTTTCCTTTTAGATTTAATTAAAAAATGATATAAAATTAAATTAAAATTAAATATTTATAAAATATTTTGATTATGAAATAAGTTATTTTTTTTGGGCATGTGATACTGATAAGCCATGATATTGGCACATGGTATTGTAACAAAGCCTATTTACATGTTAATATATTGGCACATGGTATTGTAACAAATCCTATTTACATGTTAATAATATTGTCGGTAAAGTGGGGTTGAATATCCATGGTTAAGAATCTTGTGACGGTGTTATAAAATATTTTGATTGTGAAATAAGTTATGGGTTTTGGGCATGTGGTATTGATAAGCCACAGTATTGGCCCATGGCATTGTAACAAAGTCTATTCACACGTTAATAGCAGAATCCAAATATAACAATTGACTTTAGCCTTATTTATTATTAATTGAGCCAACATTTAAGTGTCTACACACATCCAATTTTATATTACTTTTAACTTTTTATTTACTACTTTAAACCTTTTGTTTATTACTTTTAATGTTTTATTTTTTTTAGTTGAGTCCACATATAAATGTTAAATATTTATGTTAATTGTTAAATATTTACACCAATGACATTAAATTAAATGTTAAATGTTAAACATTTAAACTTGACATCTACTCCATACTGTAATATAAAATGCTTTTAAGCACAAAAATTCTAATTAAAAATAAATCTAATCTATTTTTAATCTATTTTTCTTCTATTAAATCAATTGATATTAATAAATTTAATTTCTTGAACTCACGCTCATTGTATTTACATAACCTTTGTAAAAAAATACCGAATTCAACGATGTAAACACCTATATGATGGATCCAGAATTCTTGTGAGAGAATGTAAGCGTTTGACCTGATGAAAATGGTTTTCTTCACTTGAAAAATGCATTGGAAAATACATACAAAATCCGACGTAAACCAAATACAAGCACATACAATCATATACCACCAATTTTATTTAATGTAAACCTAATACAAGAACATACAAACATATACCACCAATTTGATCTCACATATAACATGTTAAAATCTTAAAATTTCAAAAGTGATTTCTTCTCCGATTTCTCTTCCAAATTATTATGCTTGGACCTGTGGGGGAGGTGATAGTCAAATCTTAAATAATTACGCCGTAAGGCGTTCCCTTTTGAAATCAACTTTCCTCTTGGGTTACGTGTACATTTCTGAGCCTTTGATTTAAGTGTTAGACGATGAAAATAATCTTACCCATCCATTAGAGCGATATACGATGCGACCTAGCGGATCGACACTTGCCCTCGCCTACTTCCAGGTCTCCGTCTCCGTCTGGAGACCTTGCACTTGCCCTCGCTCGGCGATACCAGATGCCCATCCCACTTCTTGGCATTGCCTCTTGCGCTGCCAGCCCCAGCAGCATGCCCCGAGTTCTTGGTAAAACAGCTGGATTCCTTGATCACGTGGAAGGAAGCGCTGAACACAGCGGTGTCCTCCACCAGATAACCCATCTCAGGAGCCAGAAAGTCCGACATCTTCATGTAGTCATTCCACCCAAGACTAGTATTATCGCCATTCTTGTTGTTTGTCGCAAAGCGGCCATAGGAGTCCCTGTGCATATGATTCATCCCAGCCCACTGATTCAGAATAGGAATCCCTCTGCATATGATTCATCCCGGCCCGCTGATTTAGAATTGACATCCAAAAGAGGCACCAACAACTAGGCTCTGGAAGTGCAGACATGGACTTCTCTGTGTCCTTGCTTTCCAAGCACATGGAAATATAATCAGCCCCATTGACAGTAGATTGATACACGCTGAGCCGCAGATTGCATTCTCCAGCCAGGAAGACTGGGCTCATGATCTTCTGTGTCTTGATCATTTCTTTGAAAAGGGAGAAGTTGCGTATCTTCCAGGTGAATTTGTCGCTGATGGCATCAGGTACAGGTGCAACGACCGCAACGAGCTGCTGCAACTGGAGCTCATTGTCCCTTGAAAAGGACACCGACTCGTACAGGACCAGTATCTCCGTCGTGATTAGCACTGCATCGTTTGCCAAGAATCCCGACCTGGAATCCAAGACGGCGGAGCTCGGTGTAAAGTCACACCAGCCATGGGACTTCTTCTTGCCGGAGAAACGGTGCTAGGAATCCCACTGTATCGACTTCGCCTCATCGCGCTGGTTCGTTACACACAACCGATAGCTGGCAAAGCAATCCCACTTGGAAGCCCGGGGTTCCATGACCTGCAAATAGATGGACAGATACCCTCGGAGAGCCTGAGTATCGCCACGGGGATACACCAACTGTGGGATGGGCAATTACGGATTTTTTCTTCGTTCTCCTCCCCACCTGCTGTGGGATGGGCAATTACGGATTTTATGTGTGGTTTTATAGACCTCGTCACCCGCGAAAAATATATATAGAGCCATCATTTCAGCCCGATAATGATAATGATATTTAATTTCTTCAATTTCCTGTCTTTTTATTATATTAAAATACCTAATATTCCATCGTTGTCGTCACCTCTCAGTGTATTCCATAAACAAGGCTGCATAGTTAGCGTCACTATGTCTAATTTAATTATTGAAATTTTTGATTTGTTGAAGTATATAGTTAAATTGGAGTAAAAAACAATGAACAATGAAAGCATGCATAAAGAGATAGAAAAATATCATCTCTCCAGTGATAAAATAATATATTTTTATGAAAAAATTTATTCAAGTGAGAAATTGTATGAATAATGGTTACAATATATTTTTAGGAAAAATTTTATTCAAGTGAGAATTTGTATGAATAATGATTGAGCATCCTTTTACTCTAATATTTCCAATATTTTTGGAAAAATATTAAGAATGATTTGGGCTTATATTTTTAGAAGTTATAGTTGAACTTTTTAATCATTGAAAAGTAAAGAAATAATTTTATAAAAATTAATATCCCTTTTATTGGTGATGAATTGTACTTTTTCTTTTTTTATAAATTGATGTAACATATTGTATTTTTTTGAAAAAAAATTCTGGTCAAAAGAATTCTACTATATAAATTGATTTTAGGAATTCCACTATATAAATTGATTTTAGTTGATTATCACGCAATTTTATTATAATATATGAAAGAACAACAATAACAAGCTAGAACCAGTTTCTACATTTACAATGGCTACAACTAATTTTACTTAATTTATATATAATTAAATTATAAATTTTAATAATATGAAATTTTAATTAATTTTTTAATTCAAATTACATTTACCTAAACTAAAATTAAAATTACTAATAACTATAAATGCAATATTTTAAAATTGAAATGTTATCAGTATATTAGTTTATAATCAAAAATAAAATTGTTATAAATAAATAATAAACATTAAATGAATAAAAAACTAACATTATTATAATCATATTTACGTCGTAAGGCATTTCCCTTTGAAATCAACTTTCATCTTGGGTTACATGTACATTTATGAGCCTTTGATTTAAGTGTTAGACGATGAAAATAATCTTACCCATCCAATTGATTAGACCGGTATACGATGCGACCCAGCAGATCGACGCTTGCCCTCACTCGACGCTACGCTACTTCCAGGTGCTTCTCCGTCTGGAGTCCTTGCACTTGCCCTCGCTCGGCGATACTATATTCCAGGACCCTGGATCTGTGGAAATCGACTTCAGGAAACCCTTCATATCAATCATAAGGTAGAAAATGATATTCTGACCCTTAGAACATACCCAGTCTGCTACAGGACCCATGAGATGATTCCAGGAGGTCTCGCTCAGCCTTAAAAGGGCTTGGATTATCACCACTAGATGCCTTGGACTGTCACAGGTCCACTTTTGGACTTCAGTCTATCGCAGATGGCTACAGGAATTGCGATCTGTTACAGAATGGTTGCTCGGCATCAGGGTATGTATTTCCATTTTAGTTTGTCTCAGAGTATCAAGGATTTTGAAGCAAAAGCTAAAGCAATCGGTAGGGTTAAACATCCCAACATTGTTCACCTCTGAGCTTTCTATTGGGGTATAGAGGAAAAATTGTTGGTTTATGACTACATTCCACATGGAAGCTTGGCAAATGCCTATTATGGTGGGTTCTCTTGTTCTCTTTTTTCCATTTCATGTATATCTGCAGGAAATCTCGTTCAATTCGTTTCTACATGGTTGTTTTTTATTTTTTTTACAAAGATAGCCCTTCAATCGCTTGCATATTATGAGTTTCTTATGGATTCCACAATCTCCCCTGTTTAGCTACTGTACCTTCAGCTAATACATAGTCATTTGAAAAAGATGTACCTTCAGCTCCTGTATCTATTTTTTCGCCATCTTTATGACTGCAGTCAGATTAGATAAACATTGAATAGCTCTAATTTTCAATTTTAGTCACCCTGTCTTGGGCCAAACTTTTGAACATTATGGCACCTCTTTCATTACAAGCATTAGGGGAATTGACATTATTACAAAGATTTTGGTTGATGTTGTATGTATCAGGTCCTGTCCCCGTATATTGGTTCATGTAACAAAGGTGGATCTGAGTACCACTGTGTTGGGATTCAAGATATCAATGCCTATTATGATTGCTCCAACTGCCATGAAAAAGATGGCTCATTCCGAAGGTATGCATTAGATTATTGTATTACAGTTAACATCCTATTTTGATGCATATATTTTTTGAAAGTGAATCCATCATCTTTTACAGGAGAGTATGCTACTGCAAGAGCTACTGGAACGATAATGGTTTGGGCATCGGTCTTCTCTTTGTGGGATCGATCTTCTGAATGTTTTAATTTCCTTCTAACTATTAAGGATTTAAGAAATTATAATGATTTTGGATTTTGAAATAGTTGGTTGTGTTGATAAAAATTGAGGATTAGACATATTTGTTGTATACGCTTTCTTCATGGGCTACATCAAGTGTTGAAGAGGTTGCTTCAACTGGACCAGGCATTCGCTTTTTTCAACTTTATGTAAGTTTATCATTTCCACCCATATGATTGTCTTCCCATGTTTTCTGAGATGTAATTGAGTTCATATCCATCCAATTGTATTATAGGCTCCTAAACCAATGGTAAGATCAGTTATAATGCGTTAGGTTTACTAAATGTGGATGTATGAGTGGTGTTAAAATTTAGATGTCATTGCTGGCAGGTTTACAAGAATAGGAATGTTGTTGCACAACTTGTTAGAAGAGCGGAGAGGGCTGGTTTTAAGGCAATTGCACTGACTGTGGACACACCTCGACTTGGGCAAAGGGAGTCTGACATTAGAAATAGGTAGTGAAAATTAATTCTATTTTAGATTTGCTGACAAACTCAAAGAATCCCAAATAATTTGACACCTCACAGAAAGTTGATTCCTATTCCTAAACTTCTCGTTTTCACTCTCAAAGTTATATTTCTTGAAGTTGGAATCAATGTCTATATTCTAGCTCTCCTTGCTTATGTAGAGATGGGGATCTTGTATAATCGCTCTTTAGTTCTTTGATGTAACAACCTTTGTTCACATCTATGATGCTTCTGCCAAAAAAAACCTGCAACTTTCACTTCATTTTCTTATTCCTGGTGTTTGTATCCTTCAGAAAATATAGAAAAGACTTTCAAGGTCTACAGTTTCATACACGGTCATTCTAAAAGGCATGGAGAAATCAGCCTCACTGGTGATGGCTTCAATTTCAGGGACTTGAGCAATTACCAAGTCAGTGGGATACTTCTGAATAAGCCTGCAGACTATTTGGAATAATAGCAAATGAAAATTCACTATAATATGAAATGCCACCAAGGTTAGTTGATAACAATCTAGCTCTCAATAAAAATCAGAACATTGTGGAATTATTTTAGGATCAGAAGCAACGCTAGGGTTAGAAAAAGCATTTAGCACCTATAATGTATCAAACTTAAAATAAGTCAGAAGTCTCCATTTTATCTAGGATTCCTCTTTGTTCATCCCTTGTCTGACACTGAGGTATCTAATGTTCTGAAAAGTCTCATTGTGATATCCACTCATACATGCTAGACAGTAAGGCACACCTCTGTGTTGAGATTCAATTCTGGATCCATAATTGTTTTTGACTTCTATTGATTTTTCTTTGTCAAAAATGTAGATTCGCATTGCCTCCATATCTTGCCTTAAAGAATTTCGAAGGTTTGGATCTTGGGAAAATGGAGAAGGTATGTGTTCCATTTTATGAGTTCTTTAAATAGAAGGATGCTATTTTTAGTTCTTCCTATATTCAAGGTCCATTCTTCTTCCTTAAGTTGGTTTTTTCTTGCAGACAGCGGATTTTGGACTGGCATCATATGTTGCAGGTCAAATTGACAGATCATTGAGTTGGAAGGTTTGTAATAGTCCTGGTAGAGGGATATTTCAAATAATTCTTCAGTATTGTGTTTGAATAGAATGAAAATGGATAGAGAAGCACCTGGAGAAATCTTGGGGTTGAGTTCCTGCCTTTGCTTGTAACCTTCTGAATCTCAAAAAAATTATTTGTGATGAGTCATATTATGATTTACATCTTCAAGAAATACTTCGTATCTTTTTTCAAGAAATACTCTGTATCCTTTTTCCAATTATTTTGGTTGTGGCATCGGATGGGTTGTGTTGTGGTTACTCTCCGATGCCCTGTCATTGCGTTTCGGTGGTTGTTCTCTCTGATCTCGATGTGATTAATTGGTTGAAAAGGCAAAGACCAGCTGTGGGCAGCTTCTTGGCTATTCACAAGTTCATCTGATCTTAGTACTTTTATATCAATACAAATATGAGGTCTCCGTTTGCTTTTAAAAATATGAAATTGTTATGGTGGCAACCAATGACTATATGGTATCGTTTGTTGCTTGCAGTCCTGCCTACTGTGCTAGACGTCACAGTTAACACTCCAGATGATTCTCAAGTTATTTTAGAGGTACGCTATCTCATAAAAAATATTATCCAGTGCTTATGACGGTAGGTGGTAACATAAGTCTTGTCATAGATGTTCGATCCAACTTTAAGAATTATGATGAATATAATCCAATCTTGCAGCATCCAGACCTATGGATAGTTATGTTTGGTTCGACAGTAGATTTTAATATATGTTTGTTTTATGGAAACAGGGAATTTCCACAGACCGTATTCTTGATTTATGCCGATTATTAGCTGTGAATGTGGAGACATGCCATCTAACCAACTATTCTTTATCCCATGAGGTAAGAAAATCAGTAGTTCAGAAGCTCATTAAATAATGGGATTGTTTGACAGGCTGGTGGATTGCAATTGACTAGTTCTATTCAAGATATCATGTGGTATGACCCTACTTGCATTAACAACCTAGGTGTTCGTGTCAAGATAGAAATAACCATGTACAATGAAACTGGTTCTATTATTAGTTTGTAAAGCTTAAGTGTGACCATGGCAACATTGGCCATCTTAGTTTTCTTGAAGTATCCATGACTTGGTAAAAACTTGAATTATACCATGTTTGTGGCAACAGGTTGAGGGATTCATCAGATGTTGCAACCTTGAAGCCCTATGCCCTTACTATTGTAGAAGGTAACCAATAACTCTGCTCCCCCATCTGAACAAGTCAGGGGAGATAGCTAGAAATTTTGTCTTTCCTTTCTTTAAAATATAAATGTTTTTATCTTGAAAAGGGGTCAAAAATAATGTTAAATCATAATATTAGAAAATTGTTCTCTTGTTTCTTGAAGTGATCTAAACTGAATTTCTACTTGCATACGTGCTTCAAATATATATGCAAAGAAGAATATGCATTGTTTATACTCAAATTTTGCATAATACTCTATATATGATTTTCATTTATTTTTCCTTTGCAGAGGACTACACTGAAGAGCATGCAGTTGCACACATTAGAAGATTACTGGACATTTTTGCCTGTACAAGATGCTTTGGTTCTTCAGGAAAGCAAGGGGAACCTCGGTCTGGGCAGGGAGGTGGAAAAGAATCAGCTCACTCAATGACAAAGAATGTGGCTGAACAAAACAACGATGTTGCTCTAAAGAAATCTTACCTAGCAATAAAGAAAGAAAAGAAGCAAACAAGGATGGAAAAGACAATAAACCAGAGACCTTTCAAAAAGTTGAAGGTAAGGTTGAGGCTAGTGAAAAATAAAATGACGGAGAGGAGAACTCAAACCAACATTCTTCTAAGGGTGAAGGAAGAAAGAAATCCTCGAAAGAGGGGAAATCTGAGGCCATTGTAGCTATGGCTGCTGCCAAAGAGGCCACAGATAAAGGGGATATGACAGGAATGTGTCCTCCCTCTAAAATTGGCCAGTTCTATGAATTCTTCTCGTTCTCACATCTCTTGCCTCCTATCCAATGTTAGTATACTGTTCCTTGCAATTTTTTATAATTTGAAAGTAGTAGTTTTCAATCTTGTGTATAATAGAAATATTATGAGAATGCATATATCCCATACAAATATGGATATGATGTTGAAAGATTTTCCATGTACTCTTCAAGCCATCAAACTATGGTTCTTTATTTGATTGTAATGCAAAGATTCCAAAAATTTTTGAGCTGTGAAGCATGGCAAACAATGTGCACATTGCCAAATTTAATTTGTTGATTTTCTTTGGAGCTTATGAGTTAGAACTTTGAAGGGAGAAAAAAGTGAATTACGAATAGTATTTTAGTGACTAATGACATTGGGATGTACATTCATAAGGAAGTCCACAAGGCAATCTGTTGAAGACAAACTTCCTGGAGATTTTTTTTCTATAGACGTGAGCGCTTCTTATCCAATCTTGCACTAATTTTGAGCTTCACCTCCATTATGGCTAGGAACTGAATTGTTTCTTCTGTAGATTTCTTATATTTGTTATGCCATTTCCCCTGATATACAGGGGAAGCTTTGCAATGGAAAGTTGGTGACTGTAACAACATCCACCAAAGGTTTTTATGGTGTTGGAAAGTAGCTTTTTCAAAGTCATGCACTTGTCAACTTGCTACAACAGTTGAGCAGGGATTTTGCAAATTTCTATAGACGTGAGCACTTCTTATCCAATCTTGCACTAATTTTGAGCTTCACCTCCATAATGGCTAGGAACTGAATTGTTTCTTTTGTAGATTTCTTATATTTCTCATGCCATTTCCCCTGAGGTGAAGCTTTGCAATGGAAATTTGGTCACTGTAACAACATCCACCAAAGGTTTTTATAGTGTTGGAAAGCAGCTTTTTCAAAGTCATGCACTTGTTAACTTGCTACAGAAGTTGAGCAGGGCTTTTGCAAATGTGAGTATCTTTAAGGTCCAAACTATACTTCTATTGCACCTTATATTATTTAATTTCTTACAAGATGCCTTCTCTCATGTTTAAGAAATTGACATCAGTGTTTAATGTTTGGGCATCGATCTTCTCTTTGTGGGGTCGATCTTCTGAATGTTTTAATTTCCTTCTAGCTATTAAGGATTTAAGAAATTATAATGATTATGGATTTTGAAATAGTTTGTTGTGTTGATAAAAATTGAGGCTTGGACATATTTGTTGTAGACGCTTTCTTCATGGGCTACATCAAGTGTTGAAGAGGTTGCTTCAACTGGACCAGGCATTCACTTTTTTCAACTTTATGTAAGTTTATCATTTCCACCCATATGTTTGTCTTCCCATGTTTTCTGAGATGTAATTGAGTTCATATCCATCCAATTGTATTATGGGCTCCTAAACCAATGGTAAGATCAGTTATATTGCGTTGGGTTTACTAAATGTGGATGTATGAGTGGTGTTAAAATTTAGATGTCATTGCTGGCAAGTTTACAAGAATAGGAATGTTGTTGCACAACTTGTTAGAAGAGCGGAGAGGTTGGTTTTAAGGCAATTGCACTGACTGTGGACACACCATGACTTGGGCAGAGGGAGTCTGACATTAGAAATAGGTAGTGAAAATTCATTCTATTTTAGATTTGCTGACAGGACTAGGTAGACACGTGGGATAAATCTTATATTCAGAGTATACTCCTCTTTAAATTTATGAGTTTGTACCCATGTTTTAACACTTTCTCAGCTCTCAACAAAAATCAGAACATTGTGGAATTCTTTTAGGATCAGAAGCAATGCTAGGGTTAGAAAAAGCATTTAGCACCTATAATGTATCAAACATAAAATAAGTCAGGAGTCTCCATTTTAACTGGGATTCCTCTTTGTTCATCCCTTGTCTGACATTGAGGTATCTAATGTTCTGAAAAGTCTCATTGTGATATCCACTAACAGAAGGCACATGTCTAAAAATTGTTTAGTTTGAGTTTGTGAGCAGGATGTGAAATGGTTCAATTTGTTTCTCCATGGTTGTTTTTTATTTTTTTACAAAGAAAGCCCTTCAATTGCTTGCATATTATGAGTTTCTTATGGATTCCACAATCTCCCCTGTTTAGCTATTGTACATTCAGCTAATACATAGTCATTTGAAAAAGATGTACCTTCAGCTCTCGTATCTATTTTTTCATCAACTTTATGACTGCAATCATATTAGATAAACATTGAATAGCTATAATTTCAATTTTAGTCACCCTGTCTTGGGCAAAATTTTTGAAAATTATGGCACCTATTTCATTACAAGCATCAGGGGAATTGACATTATTACAAAGATTTTGGTTGATGTTGTATGTATCAGGTTCCGTCCCTGTATATTGGTTGATGTAACAAAGGTGGATCTGAGTACCACTGTGTTGGGATTCAAGATATCAATGCCTATTATGATTGCTCCAACTTCCATGCAAAAGATGGCTCATCCCGAAGGTATGCATTAGATTATTGTATTACAGTTAACATCCTATTTTGATGCATATATTTTCTGAAAGTGAATCCATCATCTTTTACAGGAGAGTATGCTACTGCAAGAGCTGCTGGAATTATAATGGTTTGGGCATCGGTCTTCTCTTTATGGCATCAATCTTCTGAATGTTTTAATTTCCTTCTAGCTATTAAGGACTTAAGAAATTATAATGATTTTGGATGTTGAAATATTTTGTTGTGTGGATAAAAATTGAAGCTTGGAATATTTGTTGTAGACGCTTTCTTCATGGTCTACATCAAGTGTTGAAGAGGTTGCTTCAACTGGACCGAGCATTCGCTTTTTTCAACTTTATGTAAGTTTATCATTTCTACCCATATGATTGTCTTCCCATGTTTTCTGAGATGTAATTGAGTTCATATCCATCCAATTGTATTATAGGCTCCTAAACCAATGGTAAGATCAATTATTTTAGATTTGCTGACAGGACTAGATAGACACGTGGGATAAATCTTATATTCATAGTATACTCCTCTTTAACGTTATGAGTTTGTACCCATGTTTTAACACTTTCTCAACTCTCAATAAAAATCAGAACATTGTGGAATTCTTTTAGGATCAGAAGCGACGCTAGGGTTAGAAAAAGCATTTAGCACCTATAATGTATCAAACTTAAAATAAGTCAGAAGTTTATCTAGGATTCCTCTTTGTTCATCCCTTGTCTGACACTGAGGTATCTAATGTTCTGAAAAGTCTCATTGTGATATCCACTGACAGAAGGCATGGGTCTAAAAATTGTTTAGTTTGAGTTTGTGAGCAGGATGTGAAATGGTTCAATTTGTTTCTGCATGGTTGTTTTCTATTTTTTTTACAAATATAGCCCTTCAATTGCTTGCATACTATGAGTTTCTTATGGATTCCACAATCTCCCCTGTTTAGCTACTGTACCTTCAGCTAATACATAGTCATTTGAAAAAGATGTACCTTCAGCTCCCGTATCTATTTTTTCACCAACTTTATGACTGCAATCAGATTAGATAAGCATTGAATAGCTATAATTTTCAATTTTAGTCACCCTGTCTTGGGCCAAAATTTTGAACATTATGGCACCTCTTTCATTACAAGCATTAGGGGAATTGACATTATTACAAAGATTTTTGTTGATGTTGTATGTATCAGGTTCCGTCCCTGTATATTGGTTGATGTAACAAAGGTGGATCTGAGAACCACTGTGTTGGGATTCAAGATATCAATGCCTATTATGATTGCTCCAACTTCCATGCAAAAGATGGCTCATCTCGAAGGTATGCATTAGATTATTGTATTTCAGTTAACATCCTATTTTGATGCATATATTTTCTGAAAGTGAATCCATCATCTTTTACAGGAGAGTATGCTACTGCAAGAGCTACTGGAACTATAATGGTTTGGGCATCGGTCTTCTCTTTGTGGGATCGATCTTCTGAATGTTTTAATTTCCTTCTAGCTATTAAGGATTTAAGAAATTATAATGATTTTGGATGTTGAAATAGTTTGTTGTGTTGATAAAAATTGAGGCTTGGACATACTTGTTGTAGACGCTTTCTTCATGGGCTACATCAAGTGTTGAAGAGGTTGCTTCAACTGGACCAGGCATTCGTTTTTTTCAACTTTATGTAAGTTTATCATTTCCACCCATATGATTGTGTTCCCATGTTTTCTGAGATGTAATTGAGTTCATATCCATCCAATTGTATTATAGGCTCCTAAACCAATGGTAAGATCAGTTATTTTAGATTTGCTGACAGGACTAGATAGACACGTGGGATAAATCTTATATTCACAGTATACTCCTCTTTAACGTTATGAGTTTGTACCCATGTTTTAACACTTTCTCAGCTCTCAATAAAAATCAGAACATTGTGGAATTCTTTTAGGATTGGAAGCGACGCTAGGGTTAGAAAAAGCATTTAGCACCTATAATGTATCAAACTTAAAATAAGTCAGAAGTCTCCATTTTATCTGGGATTCCTCTTTGTTCATCCCTTGTCTGACACTGAGGTATCTAATGTTCTGAAAAGTCTCATTGTGATATCCACTCATACATGCTAGACAGTAAGGCACACCTCTGTGTTGAGATTTAATTCTGGATCCATAATTGTTTTTGACTTCTATTGATTTTCTTTGTCAAAAATGTAGATTCACATTGCCTCAAATTGTGCTTGTGCTTCCCCTCAAAAGAGACCATCAATGAAGGAGGTATTGCATTTTCTAGAAAAAAAAGCCATCATCCACAACCGATTAACCAATTCTTTGTTCCTATGTAGCATCCTTGCTTTGACATAAGTTGGACAGGGATGAGGACTTGCACCCACATTCCGTATTCAATAGCTCTACTTAGACATTGACATAACTGATATAGACACCTCTATGATTGGGAGATTGGGACTCAGACAAACTCTGCTGTCAACTCAGCTGCTTATGAAATCTCCAGAGTCTTCTTAAGAATTTCAATATTTCTACAGTTGAGGATTGTAGCAAAACTCAAGCATCAAACTTTACTCCATGCTTATGAGGCATCCACGTTCTCACAGTTTACTTGCAGCTCATTCTCAGTTTTAATGGGAAGGTGATATATGGTGTATTATTGTTGCAGTGGCAGGGGATGGATTTTAATTGTTGGTTGGACCAAAAGAAATTGATGCAAATCAATATTGAAAATTAGATTTATTGGTTCAGCTATAGTTTGCATATACAAAGAAGAAACTGCTTCTTTTTCAGGTTAGAATATTTATATATACATGTTCATCTCAGCAACAAATGATAATTTATCAAAACCATGAGAATGCTACACAACTTCCTTCATAAGCCTTCTTAGGAAGACCATGAAATAAGACAAGTGACCCTGTGCTTGTATTTGTATCTTATTCTACATAATATCTTCTTACTTAGCTGGAGAACAATTGGCTGTAGTATTTATATCAGTTTCTATGGAATGTTTCTGCTGTTATATATTGAACAGGTCCATTATACCATATTACTGGATTCTCCAGAGTCTATCCCTGTTTTCTCTTCTTTAGAATATATATCAACCCTGTTGTTTTGTTTCAAGGATATGTTGCAGTTTATTTCATTTCTCTTTTATCTTTAAGATGGATATTTATCTTTTTTATCACCACATTCTCTGTGGTTCATTTAAATTGGATATTTGTCATTTTGTTCACTGGGTTCTCTGTATTTTGTTATAACTAGTTATTGATAATTTTGCCCACTGAGTTCCCTGAGGTCGAGTATAATGCTTTCCTTGCTTATCAAAGAGTATTTATTCCTTTTCAATTTCAACATTATGGATAACCAAATCCAGTTCTCTGTAATCATTACAAAAGGGGGTCCATTATCATGTAGGGTTTGAATTGTTATTCTCCTCTTGTTGCATGCTAATCTTGATCATCTTGTTCAACTTCTAAGGTTCTTAGTGGCCTATCCTTTTCAGATACTTTGACTAACACTATATCTCTCTAATCTTGTAGGATGGTCATCAAACTCTCCCTTTTATCTGCCATGGTTGGCCAGGATTAAAATTGCAAAGGGAGTAGCTAGAGGCCTAGCTTATTTACATGAAAGGAAGTTTGTTCATGCAAATATTAAGCCAAGCAACATCCTTCTGGGCTTTGACATGGAGCCATACATAGCAGATTTTGGGCTAGAAAAACTACTGGATACTGTCAATGTCAAGTATAGTAGCTCTGCTATCCACCTAAGGAACCTTGAAGGTATATTTTCACGGAGAAAATGCTCGGCTCCCGTGATAGCCTGCAAACAACGTTTTAATTTAAAAGAGAATTATCATGGTAAATTGGTATAAGAATATTAGTAGAAAAAATCACCTAGTTATAAGCCTAAATATTGACAAAGGCTAATTCTTCATGTGGCATAATCAATTAGCCATGTTATCTTGCTACATGATGCAAAAAAATGACCCATGGATCCTAATACTTTTTAGGGTTCTTTTTCAATTCAATAGGCTTTTCTTCTTCTTCTTCTTCCTGAGATGGTAAAGATAATGACTTAAGAATGACTCTAAGCTTACTAGATAACCAAATCCTCAACACACCTTGCAATTTCCACACTAGGTTTCAAACATCAATGTTTAGATAATAAATAATGGATGGGCATAAAAAAAACATAAACATTAACACCAAAAATAATAATAATCACATGAACCTACTGAGAAAGCGGAAACACATAAGATATCATCTTCACATTTGATACTTTGGAGAAAGGCAATCTTGAGTACCATGATCAAATAAAGAAACACCGGACTGCAGGAGAAGTGAGTGTTAATTTTTAAAATTTTGATATAAACATTGGCTTTCAAGAGAAATTGCAATTAACAATGTACAAATTACTGAATAAATAATTACCAATTAAACTTTTAAGTCACGTTTTAATGGGTTATATGCTTAAAATTCTAGGATTTCAATGCATATTTGTTACACCTCTATTATAGACCAAGACAAATGTAACAAATCAATGTACACTAGTGGATCAATATGATTGTTTTCACATCAGGCTTGATCATTAAAAGGACATTAAGGTTTGTACCTTTTGGGACAATTGCTAGTATAGTCAACATCAGAGAAAATACAAACGACCCAGAACATGAGAGAAAATACAAATGACCTAGATCAATTAAAACCTTGAATGTTTGTTCATGAACTCTCCGAATTTGGTATAAAATGTGTACTGTATTTGAAACTTCAATTTTCCATTAAATTAATGGGACATGAATTCCCACAAAGGAGTTTAGAAATGTGCAATTAAGTTGAGCTTTCATCTTGTCATTCAATTGATGGACACTCAATATTAAATATAAGATAAATATATAGGAGTAGCATGTGAGTGTCAGTTTTATAAAGAAGATTCTTTTTATTATTAATAAAAATATAGATAGTTAGTTTCATTTTAAAGGGTTATAAATATGAGTTATAAATACAAGACTTAAAAGGTTGTAAATATGAGTTATTAATTGTTTTTACTCAAAACCTGATAAATAGCAATTTAGCAATTTCTTTTTAATTGAGTGACTCTAATTCATGTTTCTTTAGGTTGAAGGTAAAGCCACTAAAGTGGAAAAAATTGTGATGCCAATAATTAGAGGGATTGTCATCATGGGGTGTTAAGAAATTTAATATTCCAAGAAGAGGAGGTAGTAGTAGATTCTAAATAAATTAGAAATGCAACAACATAAATGTTTGCAACAAATTTAGAGAGATCCACCTTGTTGAATAATGCACACACTACATGGATAATGGATTTCCACACTTTATGCCTTACGGCGTTTTCTTTGCAACATCTGGTGCAAATGCTAGTTATATATTATGTCCACAATTTCGTGAACAAATATCTAGCGACTTGTCTATCACAGTAAGACTTCAACTTCGTATTGAAGGCATGTATAATAGTTGTCAGCATAATGTGTTCGAATTTTGATTGAAATCAAAGGTTCATTGTTACAGTGGGATAGATGATAAAGTTACCTGCAAATTATAATTGAATTCCTCTATGTGTTCATTTGGAAGCTTAATAGAGGGAGCGAGAGATTTCTTCCTATAAAAATATCGCAGGATGGTGAAAGCTAGAGAGTGTTGGTTGAAGGATCGGTGCGAAGGATGTCAATGAAAAGCTGACCATTTGTTTGAGAGCACGCAAGGGCCGATGACACTCAAACTGTTAACCAACTATGACATTCAAACAGCTCACCAACTAAACCCACAGCTTGATTTATTGAAGGTGGTAAGGGACAACAAGGAGAAGTCGATGTGATCTAGTTCACCACGCCTTGGTTAGTGTCCTTTGTTGCTTGTGTAGGCTGCGTTAAAAAGGGAGAAATATTCATGTGTTGCCTTTGTAGGCGGCTTGAAAAAGAGAAATATTCATTCTATGTTTTTTGGAATTGCTTATATATATATATATATATTGTTTGATGTTCAAGCTAATTTATTTCATTTTAGATTTAGTGTTTAATTTAATTTTTATCTCGGTGTATAATTTTTTAGTTAACTATTTTATTTAGTCAAGGTTGTTTTATATTTAAAGATGTTAATTTATGTGTATATATATATATATATATATATATATATATATATATATATATATATATATATATATATTGTTTGATGTTCAAGCTAATTTATTTCATTTTAGATTTAGTGTTTAATTTAATTTTTATCTCGGTGTATAATTTTTTAGTTAACTATTTTATTTAGTCAAGGTTGTTTTATATTTAAAGATGTTAATTTATGTGTATTAATTTTTTTTTAGATATAGTATGTTGAGTGGTTGTATTTTATTTTTATTTTTATTTTTGTGATCATTTGATCAATTGATTTGATTAGACAGATATACTAATAATAAGGTTCACCACATTGTATTTTTTAAATTAATTGAATCTTTTTTGTTCAAAATTATCCCATTAATATTCATTTTTTCTCTTAACAATGGATGTTTAGATGTGGATTTTACTATCCTATAGAGGTATTTCCATATTAATATAATGTTGCATACCTCTGCTTTCTTACTATAAAACTTTTTTATAAAATTGTATTGTCCATTAGATTTTCTGTTTCCCTCTTTTTCCTATTAAAAAAACCATTTTATAAAATTGTATTTTCCATTAAATTTGTTATTTCCCTCTTATTTTATTAAAGAACCTTACACTTTGAGAAAAAAATTTCAAGTCTAAACTTGTCTCTACACATAAATCACACTAAAAAGGACCTTACACATTGAGAAAGTTTCTTACAAGTCCAGACTTGTCTCTATACATAGATCACACGTAGCCATGCTCTTGTAATCTGAGTAGAGATACGCTTATCTATATGTCCTCTCTACACATTTATGATCGTTTAAATGATTTATTAGCTCAAAAGAAGATCTATATAACCAAAAAAAAGTAGATATAACACACATTTAAACAAGGGGAGTTGCAAGCAACAAGTCCCTGCACTTAGTAAGCACTTTTAGGATAAAGTTCCAAATTCACTCTAAGCACTTTTAGGATAAAGTTCCAGATTCACCAGCGGTAGATCTAGTTTATCCAATTTAAGTGAATGTGCCAGTCGTAGCCTTCATGGGAAACTAATAAAAGGAACAAACAAATTGGTCTGGTTGAGTTCTTTTGGCTTTACATTTGCTGCCTGTCTAGGCAAATGCATCAGGGCTTTCTATTTGCTATTTGTCCAGGCAAATGCATTAGCGATCAAGGCATTTGGAGATGTAAGAAAATAAAACTAACGAGAAAAAAAATGTACATGCCGATTTGTTAAAAAATTGAAGGCACACTAAATGAAGGGTATTCATTCTAGCTTGCTTGCCAGGATATTATACCTCCCATGCTTTCTCAAGGCCAATTCTGCAAATACAAACACAGTGAAAGGGTGCTTAGTATGTAACAAAACGAAATGCATTTCCCAACATTATCAATTTATCATATATGATTGGATTTATAAGGTTGAACTGAACTGAACTTCATTTTTTTCATCAACAGTGCAACACGTTGCAACAACAGTGTTTCCCTTGGAAGTATAAGCATATTTTTGAGGCACAATGTTTTATTTTAAAGTCACCCACGCTTATAAATGTAGACAAGCCTGGATACGAAAAAAGATAAGCCTGGATATGGAAAAGCATATAGCCACTATGAATGAAAGGGGTAGTCTAACCAACATTGAAGGATCCTGGTACTCGTTACTATAAAATGGAACCGTCGAAGTGAATAGGCTAGTGGTGAAGTTCGAGAAGCGTAGCCATTCATTGGATATCCTGCATAGCGAGAAATCCCATGAGTATCGATAATTTGAGCAGCAATGAAGTCATCACCTGTCACTCTGTCAACGTACAAAATAAGGAAAAAATACAAAACCCGGTGCACCGATAAGAATTTCTTGGTAGAACACACTACCACAAACAAGGGGACATATGATGGAAAAGAATGAGACAAGTGGACCTCATAAGTAAAATGTATAGTCCATGCAGGTTCATTTTTATATTCGTAACTGCATGTATAACTTCTAGTTACTATGAAAAAGTAGTGGGAGGTTTTCATATTGCTTCTGGTAGTCCAACCATTTCACACATTCTGTTTCTTCAGTCCACAAGCTTGCATAACTATTAAATATTTTATCATTTCCATATTCTACCTGTAAAACAAGACGACATAGAGTATACAAGGCTGGAAGCATTTCTCGGAGTGCGACGAGTATAGAACGATCAAGCTCATCAAAGGTATTTAGTAATACTAGATCGGCTTCCAAAGCGGCCTGCACTTCGCGTGTAAGGATCTCTGACATGTCTTTGTGTCGCAAGGAGAAGGGCAGATCTTTGACTCGCAATGGGGGCATTCCAGGAATGCAGGTGATTATTTCTTCCATGCATCCATCTGTTTAACACTTGTCATCATCTGCAACACACAATAGCATAAGCAAGCAAGTTGTGTTTGACATGAGGAATTGATAGGGAGTTGGTACCAGAAATGAGTGCAGTGCTAAACCAGTTGGGAGAGGAAGTTAATATACCTTTTCCAGGTATATAACCCTTTTCAACTAGAAGAGGGGTGAAGAAGAAAGGGCAGAAACTGCAAGCACTGGCAGTCCAGAAGGATACTCTCGGAACTCCGAGTTTCCTCGTGGTTTTATGTGGAAAGGAGACAACCCCGTCTGAGATAATCCATGTAACTAGAGGAACATCTGGTTGAGAATGTTTCAACTTAGCAAGAAGAAAGTTGACACTCTTCACTTGTCTCAAGAGGCGATTGGAAAGTCGATTTTCTTTGAGAGTGAGAGTGGTGAAAAGAGTGCAAGAAAATTACTATAAACAGTAACAATTATAATTTTTAGAACTCGGCTAAGAAAGGGAAAAGCAGAGGCCATACATTATTTATCCATTAATAAACAAAGTGACTTAAAACTCATAACAAATAGTAATTACTAGTGACAATTGATCCAAGCCACACCTTGGACCTGGAGGCTTGTGGCTGACCCGTTGTAATAGGTTCCCCATGCCTACGCATTGGGAATTGGGTCATTGTCACTTAAACATTCCCACTTCCAGGGGTTGCAATTAAGCACAATGTTAGCAACATCATAGTATTTGCAGTTGTTGGTCACCTGGACAAGCACCCTGGGAGGCAAGGCTTTTGTTGCAAAACCCATATCAGGCAGACCGCAGGGAAGGTTCTTGATATTCTGTCTATGCACCCACCTTAACATTGACGAGGGATTACAGAGGAAAAACAAGAAGGCACAATTGCAAATCCAATTGGAAGAGAAAGGTGCAAAAGGTACAATTTTCTCTTAATATTCTTTTTCTTAATATGTGCAGAACAAGAGGCATTATTTAAACAATTATTTCAGCTTGCCTTGAAAAAAAAATTAAACAATTATTTCAATTTGCCTTCAAACCATCCACAAAGGGTTTTCCTATCTACAACATTCCAAAGAGATCAAATATTTAAGGGTGTGCGCTTGCATAGAATCACTAGATAGCTAGCCCCCATATAGTTAGTAAAAAATAGTGATAAAATGCGATATCATGCATCTCAAGAATGGACTAAATAGCATGACATCAAGGTTTGTTTGCTCTCCAGATTCAACAACTCTCAAATTCATTGAATCTACTGCTTAAACAACTACTATGCCACTGGTTCTCGTGTTGTTACCTTGCTTACCTTGTCTTCTGCGGTGCAGGTGCAGATGAAAGGAGTCGCACAACTGTCATTCTCCAAAACGTGGTGCAAAATGTGGTACAAGAACCAGCACTCTCTCCATTTCTGCCGCTCCTACCATTGCAGGCTTCAGTGAGGTTTTTAGAATCAATTTATCTAGTCTGCTGAAGGTTACTAGTACCTCTTCAGAACTTCAATGTAGGTTAGTCTAGGTTAGTCCATGAAAGTCTTCGGCATAATTTCTGAAGCATGCTTCCATGTGTTCGATTTAGAATCAATTTATCCAGTCTTTTGAAGGTCAGAACTTCAATGCAACAGGACAGTCAGATGCATTGCTGTCAACTTACACTCAACTTATAGAGAAGAACAATAGAAGAACAACAGAAGAGTGTATGACACTTGGAAGAAGTCGTGGCAGCTGTTGAAGAAGCCGTGGTAGCTGTAAATGCAGCGACAACGGTGATGGTTCTCTATTATAAGATGTTTGTTCTCTATTATACGAACGAAAAATATTTTGATTGACATTTGATTTAATGCTAGCATTAGTTGGAAGCTAAATTTCTAAATTTCTAATTATGGAGAGAAAATATGATATAACTTATGTTTTTAGCCTCCCCGCCTCAGGAAGAGGCTAAATAAGACGATCAAATAGATTGTTGTTCAAAAAATTTGACTATTCAACATAGTAGGTAGTTATTCGAGATGATAATCAAGTTAAATAAATGCTAAAACCAACATTTCGATTACTATACTCCCTGGCCATTGCCAGATGACAAAGACTAAAAAAAACACAATACATCTTAAACACTCTACAAATACCATAAGTGCGAACAATTATGAGCTATGTTTGAACTCATTTATTTCACAAAGGAAGACTTAATTAATACACCCATAAAAGATAAAGGAATAAGAAATAGCACCTTTCCCTTTTGATTATGAATTGTTAAATGAAATAATTCATGCAAGTTAGGAAACATTGTCAAACTTTTCCTAGGACAAGAAGCTTGCTGCTAAGAACTAAATACATTAAAAGTTGTTTTGGTTTTCCTAAGCCTCGATTTCGAGAGACGTATGAATGGAGGAGTGAACTAGACTGGTGTAGCCTCCAAAATTGTCGAGTATTTATAGGACAATACAAGAATTTGTTTCCCGTTCAAATTTCACGAAATTCCTACACAAAGTGTATGTATGGAATATGGAGATTGAAGAATTTTGAGATTCTTAAGAGAATTAAAACTTTATTTCTTTTAAAAGAAAAGAAAATTGATTATTATAATACTATTAAGTATATTCTGATTTTAATTTTACTAAATTAAAAGAATATTTAGATTAGAATATTTACCCAATTATTTATTTAAATTAAAAAAATATTTAAATAAAAATATTTACTAATTTAAAATAAATTTACAATGATTTATATTATTTTACATTATAATTATATTTTTTAAATTTTAATAATAATAATAATAATAAAATTATTTAATTTAATTTAAAAAGCATAACCTAGTGATTAGGGTGAATATTGACTTATGATTTTTTTTTAATTTATAAAATAAAATAATAATTTAATATAATACTACTTGGTTTACTAAATAATATATACTCTATTTCATTTAATTTATACTTTAACATTAATTATATATATATATATATATATATATATATATATATATATATATATATATATATATATATATATATATATATATATCTTTCGTAAGTGCAACCCAAAAATACCATCATCATATATATTATAGAGGTATATATCTTTACATCTTACTTTCCTAAGTTCAACCCAAAAATACCACTATCAAATTAAATTATTTGTATAATAAATATACATTAAAAAAACAAATTTGTTAAAATTATAATTGAATTTTCATGATTTTTTAACTCAATCTATCGAAATTCAATAATTATGACTTGAAAATAGAACTTTAAGGGTTTGCATAATCATGGAATGGGTTAAAAAGTAATTCAACCTATTGAAATTATAATTGCATTTTTATAGCTTTTTTAATTGAATTGAGGGTAATTCAATAACTATGATTAAAAATAAAACTTGAAGGGCTTGCATTTGCATAAACATGGAATTGGATCAGAATGGGGCTATGGGTAACCTCGTTTTCTAATAAATTTCCAGTCGCCCCTAGCCTTTGGTCAAGTCAAAGGCATGTAAGAGGCTATTCCCATACGAATGGCGTTCTCAACGGAGGTCACAATTTAGAGTGGATGGTAAATTTTTTACTTGAATCTGGTATTTTTTTATAAAAAAAATGATTGTAGGACTATTCAGTCCATTTTCTGTTGCAAGTTTACATTTGACGAGAACAGTCCGGAAAATATTCAGTAGCCCATTTTCTGTTGCAAAGTTTACATTTGACGAGAACAGTCGATCATGGTTAATGTTTTGATTCTCAAATGTCACGTTATTTGTTTATTGTAATCTAAATCCTAACCAGTTGCATCTCGTCCTGCTACTTCCACTAGTTTTGAAACTCAAACCATACTGTTAGGGTACACTATGCCCGTAATGGCTTAGAAAAATAAGAGAATATAGTCAGGGAGGAGGCAAACGACAGTTATGATGAGGCCACGCATGACAATGGAGGCACTGAGGAGTTGGGACGTGATGGATATCGACGGAGGGCGGACCGGTAAAGCAAGTCAGGAGATCTCCACGCTAAGTGACGTTGGATTAGGCCAACGAAAAGCTCCTTCGCTTCAGTGTGGTTCCATAGACCTGTTTACTATTATTATATCATCACCAGGCTGACTAATGTTAGGGTACGACCGTTTTCCAACTACGCTTCATAATTTATTAAAGTGCCTTAACCAGGAAAATGGAAGAACAATGGCCGTTACAGTGACCTTGGTATATAAGTATGTCAACTGTTTTTTCAATTAATGTGTATGATTTTAATAGTTCAACTGTTTTTTCAATTAATGTGTATGATTTTAATAGTGCACGCATAAGGCCTGTCATTATTTTAATGAACTCGAATTGATTTTTAATGAATGCGTGTGATGTTAATAGTGCACGCATAAGACCTGTCATTATTTTAATGACTTCTAATGGATTTTTAACGAATGTGTATGATTTTAATAGTGCACGCATAAGACCTGTTATTATTTTAATGAGTTCGAATTGATTTTGATTTCGTGTTTTATATATATTTTTCAAAAGTATAATATTATTTAAATAATTTTATGAGTATAAAAATAATTTATATGTTATTAGGATATATTTAAAATTTCATGGTTAAATAAGTTATGTTATTTTTTTTTTTCTATTTCTATGACTTTTTTAATGAATTATTAGGGAAAAAAATTGAAAATTCGAAGTTGATAATTTTACTTAATCATATTTTTATTTTTAAAAATATAACATTATTTAAATTATTTTATTAATATAATATTTTTATATTTCATTTGGTTGATGGATAATTTAAAATATTATTCTTAATGATTTTTATAACTCTCCTTAATGTTTTACAAAACTGCTAATGATTTCAATTTACTAATTTTACGGAATGATGTTTTTATTCAACCTATGTGTCTCACTCGGTAGAATACGATGCACATGATAGCTTGTGCAAACAAGCCACCCCATAGGTATCTCGGTAGAAGCAGGGATAAAAAAGTTAATGTTGCAAAAATGCAAAGATGATTTGTACAAAAAAAAGATCTATCTGTGATGGTGTTTAATATTTTGGAGAACATTAAATTAAGATAAATTAGGGTTTATTGATTTTGTCTAGATATTTTCTATGCATAAGCATATGGAAAAGAATAGGTTTATGACATATTGAATGTTATGTTGTAATTTTAATTCCATCATCTCACTTTGGTTCTGTGCAAGTTTCCATGCCAATTGCTATCTAAACAATTTATTGCTTTAGTTTTTTTTTGTTATGTTGAAGGGTAACAACTAAATGTATATACGTCATATTAAAGCACAAAGAACCAGTATTAAACTACTATAGATCTATTTTATTATATCAACCACATTTACTAATGTGGTTGTGCTAGTATCTACTTAATTAATGTCATATGGATTGTTTTCATTTGAACATTTATGAAGAAAACTAAAAGTGAAAATAGAGTGTGCTAAGGAAATTGAGTGAGATAAACCATAATCAATTAGAGGATATAAACTATGTTATAAATGAATGTGATAAAATGGAGAAAACCTACGTGTATTTAAAATAGTTTAATGATGCTCTATGAAAGGTGATTCTCATAAGATGATATCAAGGCACACATACATGTTGGAGTATGGTAATGGGTTCTGTCAAAGTGAAAAATTAACCAAAGGATGGTTTGAGTATGTTATGTACCTAGGGGGGATAATATGGGGTACCAAGGGAGGTACCCAAGGTAATAATGTAATAATGGGATGGGCCATAGTAATAAATAAGGTGGTTAACCCATGTCATGTAAGGGACCACAAGTAGTTAATAATAATGTAAGGGGCCCATGGTATTAGTTGATGGTATGAGGAAACCATGGTAATGATACATGGTATTGTATGTATGAGGCCTATATAAAGGCTAGAGACTCCACATGGAGGATATGAAGATGAAGAGAAGTATTCTTGTATGAACAGGCATATGGCTTGTGGAGTATTCTCCTTCCTTAAGGAGTGAATGTATGGTGTTGCCCTACCTTAAGGGTTTGATAATAAAGTATCATTTCATATTATTTCTGGGTTTATTTGCATTGTCTTATATTTTCGTATCAGATCTATAATATTTTGGGTCAGAGCTACAACAATTGGTATCAGAGCACTTTCTTGGGCAAACCGTGGAGAATTTTTTTTCATTTTTGCAGGGATTTTTTGGGTGGCGAATTTGCAGATCAGATCTGTACGTTTTGGTGCAAGATCTGCAGAATCTAATTGCAGATCTATATTCCTTGTGAAAAAATAGCCGATTTCAAAAAAAAAAATCGGTTGAATCGGAGTCCGGATGAAGAAGATATCGCTGATTTAAAAATCAGTGGGGTTGCAGACAATTTTCAGGGCAGCGATTTTGCGGCGCAGATCTAGACGTCCTGGTACAAGATCTGCAAAATCTAATTGCAGATCTGGAATCTTTGGGAATAAACACCTAATTTAAAAAAAAAAAATCAGTTGAATCGGAGTTCGGATGAGGGAGATATCACTGAATTAAAATCAGCTCTTTTTGCAGAAATTTTGGGTGACGGCGGGAGAGTAGCAGCGCAGATCTGAAATTTCAAGTGCCTGGATCAAGATTTCTACTACATGGGCAGATGCAGAGCGGTTGTTCCATTTCTAAAAACAGGTTATAATAGAGATTCTGAGCAATATTGACGGATTTGTGACCATTTCAATATTTTTGTGATGGCGGGCCTAGATCGGAGTTCAAGAGACTTGTATAAATTTGACGGTTCTCACACGTCAACATGGCTAGCACAAATGGAGCAGTATTTCAGATTGAATCATATCCTGGATGATTGGACTAAGCTTATGGAGGGGACCAGGTACCTGGACAATGGACGATGGCTATGGGCGGAATGGCATCAGCGTTGCAATGGACCTTTTCAGAATTGGGATGCCTTCAAAAAGGCTCTTATAGAGCGCTTTGACCGTAAATCAAATCTTGTGGATAAGCACAAACAGACAGACACACAGCCTAGCAAAGCTTATATTCTTACAGGAAAGAAGGAAACCAAGGAACAAAAAGGGTTATTTTTGGCTGGTATCTCTGTATTGCAGGTTCATGGATTGATTCAGAAGGAGAAAATCATTGTGTCTTGTTTTGTAATCGAGCTCTGCTCTATTAGAGGTTGCCCCCTCGAAGAGGCCTGTGAACATTTCTCTCTGGATAATAAAATCATTGCTATTCTGTGCTCTGGGTATATTTTCTTCGCATATTTTGTGTTCTCGGTATCTTTTCTTCACAACTTCTCTGTTTGGGTATCGCTTTGCAGGTTAAGAGCATAACAGAGTAGTTAGGAATTGGGGAGGAAGATGAAAAGTCTATTAAGAAAAATAAATAAGAAGGCTTAGGCATTATGAGAATGATATATATTATCATGACTAAATTTAGAAATTGTAGATTGAGGAGGAAAATGAAGACTTTACAAGAAAATATAAATAAGAGGATTTAGGCATTAAGAATATGATTTATCTTGTTGTGACCAAATCTAATAATTGCTAGAAAGTCATTAGAATTGACAAACAACGAGATGAGAGGTAACAATTTGTAAGTTATAATTATTGTAGTACTTAAAAAATAATGCATAAGTATATTTTTCTACTATCATTGAGTAAATAATTTTGTATTACTATTTATATTGGACGCTCATTTGAACACATTTTCTATTATGAACACTAATTACAAGGAATTACATGATAGCCATGGGATTTGAGACTTCACACCCCAAGTAACATCATTTGGTATTAGATTAATGTTGAGAATTTTGACATAAGATATTAAGTGAAAGATAGTGCTTAAAAAGGACAATCAACTTAGTCAAAAAGAACACATGGCAAGAAGAGATAACAAAACAACAATGACCAAAGAATTGCAAATTTCATGAGAAATAATGAAGCGGATAAACTAAAGAATGTGACTTAGAAATGAAACAAGGGAAGTTGAAGAAGACGATGTTATAGAAAAAATCATCAGGTTTTGAAGGATATGAAATCTACAAAGATAGAAATTTCCTAATAAGACAAAAATTTGAAAATATTGGAGGTAATTGATCTACTCTATGATTTAGAAAGGTCCTTTGGGGTTGAATATATGTGAGACTCCCAACAAAAATAATTGGAAGAAAAAAGGTGAAAGTAAATTCTACAATTTAGTGGGATTCTGTGCAACATGAAAAAATTCGGAAGGGTTTTGCCTCTAAAAGTAACTCCCACCAAAAAAACAAAAAAAACAAGCAAACATTTCTAGAATACGGTAAATAGCTTCCTACTTGTCACAAGCTTTATTATTAACTAATACAAGATGAAAAAACATAATTAATATATTAATGCATAACTTCAACTTGAACCATTCAAACTTCTCATTAGCATTAATAGTTAACAATAAATATTATCAATAATTGAGTAAATAGAAAAACTAAAACAACTAGCATTAATATTGAAAGGTAAAACAACCTTATGTGTATCACACAATTAATACATTAGCTAAATCATACATTAGTGGTAAAGTACTTATCTTTAACAAAATTATAATCTAGGGCTACAAAGTCAATCTTAGAGATAGCAAACTACTATATCACAATATCATAAGTACATAGTGCGTCTAGCCAACTTCTTTATGACTTTATTATTTAGAGAAAGGGGTCATTACCAAGTCAATTTTCATCAAACATCTTTTATAATGACTTGTTTGATAAGGTACTCAACATTGATCATATTACATTATATTTCTTAATACGTATGGGAAATTGGTACACACATGGATGTGTTCTCACTCAACAATATTCAAACCTAGAACATTTAGAAGCCTCACAAATACATTGTATTTTCTATTAGCTTGTGTCAACCTGTTTATTATTATTAGAATTTATTGTTCTTTCCAAATCCATTCTCAGTTATGGATTCTTACCTTTATACGCTGACAATACTACATTATATGCCTTAATATATTCATTTAGTTCTTCTCTTCTCAGTTTATATTCTCGTAGGTTGTAGTTCGTAATTGTAATCTTATCGAATATTACATTATATGCCTTAATATCTATTGGTCTATTTGCGTGTATTCGTCACCCCATCCTTCATATTTGGAATCCTTATTTAAGCTAAAATAGATTCCTTACCTCACTTCTTCAACATGTTTAGGAAATGTCCTTTGTCTTGTAACCTATTTATTGTGTCTTGGACTTACTCCTTTGAGGTACTAGTCTTAGAAGGACTATCTCAAGCGAAGAACCCCAAAGGGAAAATAGTAGAAGCAATTTTCATTATCAACTCAATAATTATTCTTTCACATAGGATTGGTGCTTTTTGATTTCAAGGTAAGTATCCTTAATTATTAGTAGATCTATGATATAAATGACATATTCTAGCTTTAGTAATGGAGATGATAGTCAGGTAGTATAGGTGAAAGTGGAACCATGAACACCAAATGGAAGCTTTGGAGGTATCTACATATACTTGCATGGTGGTACAACCATTGAGCTACGAGGTCAAGTATCTACTAATCGAGGTGTCAAGTATGAATGGGGAAATTCAACTAAATGTTGTGTTTTTAATCAATCATAACAGAGGAATATACGTAGATCACTATCGAAAATAGCAATCAAGACTAACAAATGGTGGTTCATTAATAACAAAAAATAACATAATAATTGAGTAAATAGAAAATTACATAGTTTTATTACACATAGATACTCTTTTCCAACATAGTTTGAGAAATTGGTTACTAACCATTCAATGGATTGAAAAATGCTCACTTGGTCAATTGGTTTCAAATTGCACTTTTTGGGAGTATATAAAAAAGAAACATATAACTAAAAGTGATTCCCTTGACTCGTTGGTTCTAAAAATTGAATAAAAACTTTGAGATACATAAGAGTGAATAATAAATGGGAATGGGAACTATAAGCCCCTAGACTTGAGTAGCTTCAAGCAACCGCTACTCATGATCACTTCAATGGTCATCAAGCATCATGGATAGGCATAGCAATGGCTATATGCCTAGACAAGTTTCTTTGGGTTCCATTGCATGAAGGAACAATGTGTTATAGATATGGGAAACATTTGATTCACTATAGTAGTAGATTGAAAGGTTACACATGTATGTTAGTATTGCACAATAGTAAGGAATGCCTAGGTTTCAAATGGATTAGTAAAGAGTATTGGTTTTCTTTATAGAATTTAGGGCCTTAGGCAGAAAGTGGACCCAAGTAGATGGGAAGTCCATTACTTGGAGATTATAATATAAGAGAAGAGTTCCTTTGGGCATTAGTAACCATGGGTGTAATATCATTGGGTTTAATGTATGTCAAAAAAAGTCACTAAATGGCATGAAGGTTCCATCAGGTGTAGAAACTAGTGGACAAGTCACCTTCCAGTGAGTGTAGCTATATTTGGAAAACAAGTTATGTGTTATTCCACTTTGGCAAGGAGTGGGTTCCAAGGCACCTTATAAGAGGGAAATAGATAAGGCATCACTCTTATATAAGGAGGGCATCTCAATGTACAAATTTATTCAAGAAGGAAGAAATCTCAAGCATTCATATAAGGGTGGACAAGGAGCTCTATAGTTTTTTTAATTTTTGGGTTGACATAATAGGGTGAATTAGACACAAGTTGAGTCAATTAAGGAAGATTTAAGAACTACCAGAGATAGGCTTAAGGATCCTTCAAATATTGGATTGTGGAAATCTATTGGGCAAGAAGCCTTAGGTAGTGTTATTAGATTATTATGCATCCATAATAGAGTGGTAGGTATAAGACCACACTACCTTATTGTATATCCTTAACTATCTTCATCATGATAATGTTAAGGCACACAACTTGGGCGTTACTCATACAGTTGTTGCGAAATCAATGCATGTAGTTATTAGGGTTTTGATTACTCTTTTCTTGATAATTACTTGCGATATGTTTTATCTTCTTTAATTCTTTATTATGTTATCTTTCATTGGGAAATTACAAAATAAAAATTACACGAAGATCACAAGAACAAGAGACACAATAAGTAAGCACTCAGTGAGGGAAAAATGCCTCTCCTAGTGGAAAGCCCAATCAAACTCTTCTTCTCTAATATATCCAAGTAAAAGTGATACAATCCAAGACCATATGACCAAGATAAATACCTTCTCCAATCACCAAGTCAGCTCTCCTTCCAAGTAGATAAACTCTACCAAGTCAACAAGGGTCAACACCCATCAAACCTGCCCCAATTGGAATTTTGACCCCCTGTAACTCAGAAGTTCATACCTACAGTTATTGAAAAAGTTTAGGCCCCTACAACTTGCCCAAAAACCCTAAAACAACTCAGACATGAGAGAAAGAGATGCCCAAAACTTTTCCTTTTCAATTCTCCTTGATTTTATCTTCCTTCCTCTAGACTTCGTTCTACTTTTTATATTTCCATTGCAACTCAAATTTGTGATGAATTGATGCAAAGAGGTCAAATTCTCCTTTTATATATATTACTTCCTGAGGGTGGAATAGTGCCAAACATGGACAATTCATCAAGGTAGGGTCGACTTGGTGGGGAGGTGTAAAATGACTACTTTGACTCAATTTTTTTTTACATGATACAAAAGCCCAAGGAGGGTCAAATACAAATGAAAATGACTCTTATGACTCAATAAAATCCTATAAGCCTTTAACGGAGGCTTTTACCTAATGAACAAATAAAAAGAGAATGAAACCCATGCTCAATAATAATTTTGTTTTTCTTCTTTTTCGATTTTACAATAAATACATAATGATGGAGTACAATAGAAATTATGAAGACTGGTCATAGTCATGTTGTCAACAAAAATTGTGTTGGAGATTATTTATTCTAATAAATATTATTGTTCCTTGCGATGCATTACATTTCCTATTAATTATTTTTTAAATATTAGCTTGGTATAAAAGTATTGTTGTGATGCTTTAATGCTTGGGTTGGACATGTGCTTAGTGTTGATTGAAATTAGTTGCAATCTAAGATATTGTATCTTAAGGCATAGTTATGGATAGACCATAAGTGAAGAACCATAGTCTACTTGTACTAGGAATAGGTTGCCCAAACTCCTGTGACTGAGATAAGGTAGCGATTAAAATTTTTTGGGTGAACTTTGAGTTTGTAAAGAAAATGCATGCATAGGGTTAGTCCATGATAGTTAGGATTGAATTAGACTCTTCACCACTTCATGAAGAAAATATTTTATCCAAGCATACACATCACCACTTTTTGGAGGAAATGTTTATTCAAAAGACTTCAAGTGTTATTCACCATGTCTTAGAAAAATGTAACAGACTATGCCAATAGGTTAGGGAAGTGGAAAATGTTAGGCCTGATTATTGACATTACAAACTTACCACCTTAGCATACTAGGCATATAGGACAATTCAGTCACATATAATGATAAATTATGTTATTGTTTCAAAAATGTAGGGTAGTATTGTAGGCTAATGAATAGAACTTGGGTGAAGTGCACATGTCTAGTTCAAATGTAGTGAATGCCTCACCTCATGAATATAGTAATGGTGGATTAATCCCTAAAAATCCAATGATGAAAACTAGAATTATGAACTTGGATAAGTCTATATATTTGGAAGCATGGTTGGACCATGTGAGCTAGGTCTATAATGACGTTATGATGGACCGTTAGAAGACCATGGACTTGCTATCTGAAATGAAACTCTAGTGCATTGATGTTGATTGGTGGTAGAGACGTGTTGAAGTTTATTGTTGGGAAAGTCAAAGACCAAGAATACATCGTCAAATTGTTGAAGTGGACTATTATTAATGGGAATAGTTCATTGACTTAAGTTAAAGGAACCAAAACCATACAAAAGTACCTAAGATGTTAAGTTACTTGATAACTTATGTTTGGGTTTTGAATAGTACTTAGAGGACTATGAATGAAAGTTCATATGAAGATAAGGTGAATGTTCGTCTAATGTTTTTAATATGTACCATAAATATTTCGTGGAGAAACCAAGAAATATAATTCATGGCTAGTTAGATTACATAGAAGATCGATAACTAGGAAAGATGAAGGTAATCTTAAAGGCTTAGTTTGGGTTAAGGAATCAAGCTTGGATTATGCATGATTAATTGTTGGCTCTTAAGCATATAACTAGGGATGAAGTTTATGTCAAGGTGTTTACAAGCTTCATGTTGGAAATCAAATGCATAAGTGAAGCAAAATAGTTGGATCACTTTATGAAAGGATTGAAATCTTGAGCATAGACTAATCTACAATTTAAAAACATGTAGACTCTTTTGGTGACCATCACTATTGCAAATAAATTTCCATACTACATAATAAATTTCCATACCACATAGCACAGGCAAAGGGGAGCTTGGGTGAAAATGAATGTGCTTATTAAGAGAAGTAATTTGGCAAGAAAAAGAAGAAATAAAATACCATGTTAAATCCATCTAGGAAGCTTGGAGAGGACAAGGCAAAATAGGAAGATGGACCAAAGAAAATTTAAGTGTATTTTTTGATGGATTATTCAAAATATCATTGCATTAAGAATTGTTCAATAAAGTAGAATTTCTTCTCTATGAAGTAAGTGGAAAAACCCTCCATTAGTTTTTGCAAGCCTTGAAAGTTATATTTGAAGATGAGCCAAGAGCAAGATTTCTCAAGAATTAGATATATTCAAACAACATTAAATGAATGAACCACCATTTCAATGATTGACATTGGTGTGGTCCATAAATTTATGAGGGAATAAGTGGAAATGAAATTTGGCTTGTAATTTGAACCATCATAGAATTATTTCAAGGAAATCAATTTGGGAGTAGAGAAGGTGATTGGAATGGGTAATGGAGTCATATTGAAATGATGATTGGAATGGATTAGTAAGTTTCACAGTTGTGCCCATGGATTATTTTGAATTGGATCTAATGAAGGAATTCACAAGGAAGGAAAAGATAGTGCTTATGCCTCACTTCGATAGTTTGGTAATGATTGTAAAATGGGGTCCATGTATCATTTCTATATTAACGAGGCACTGATTTTTTTTAGCAAGATGAATAACTTGAATCATTGGTTGCTACAACTAGTCAATCGATTAAGAAAACTTGTAGTGCAAGACTTGGATGTGTTGGACTTGATGAAAGATCCACTAATAGAACTTCATGAGGGAACTCTATGCAACCTGTGGTAGATAGTGTTTTAGTGAAGGAATTGGAGTATAGATTCACTAGAATTGAAGCCTTTCTAGACTCTAGTGATAATAGTGGCCATGGTTATGGATGTTTCCCTAGATAAGTAATACATTCCAAATATATTTAGATAGATGGATACTTGAATAAGAATGCTTATAAAACATCCAAAATATTGGGTTAGACTTGAAAACAAACCAAGATGAAAAATAAGAGGTATCAACCATAGCATGTAAGGAAAATGAAATAACTTGAAATATCTCCATGAAAACTTGGATGAGTATCATATTAAGATTACCAAGAAACCAAAATATTCTTGGTAAAAGGTGAGGGAAGAGATTATTATGTTGTACTTCTCTTAATGTACTTGAATAAGAGGCACAATTCATCTTTCAGCTAATATCAGTGAATTAGAAAATCCTAAATAGAATATCAACATAGTTGTGGGTAGTGGCCTTGCAACCATTATCCTTGGTAAGACTATAAGGTACCTCACTCCCTAGAAGTAGGTAGTGGAACCTAGTGAATATTAAATTTTGTAGCTATGGTCAGGGAAAATTTTAAGAACCCCCCCCCAAATTTATAAATATAATAATTGGGCGAATCTCCATGGTATATAGGAAAAATGGAAGGCGATTTTATCAATAATATAATATGTATATATAATTTTCTGGCGAATCTCTCACCAGGCATGGCGAATATTTTACTCAATTATAAAATCTTGTAAGAACTTGGCAAGTCTTTCACTAAATAATAAAACTTTGTAAAGTCCTAGTGAATTTTAGCATTGTGAACTCTTAGAGAATTTTTTGAAGAAGTATAAAACCATATATGATAAGAGCCACATGGTGGCAATATCACTATCTTTTTTCACATTTCCACGACATGGAACTTGTCTATAAAATTATAAAAAAACCAACCAGGAACAGGAACAACTCAAATGCTTTGTGAGAGCTAGTCTAGAAAAAAGCAACAAATAACATGTCGCAGAATTGTTCATCGGTGAGCCGCTATTTCGTGGGCAATCTGTAAAGGAGCAGTTGGATATCATATTTCCAAATCCGGGAAAGCCTTTCCCATCCCTCACAAGATTTGTTAAAAATGTTGGGTGTCTAGAAGGTGTGGATTTGCTGAAACAAATGTTACAAGTGGATGGAAACAAAAGAATAACAGCTAATGAAGCTTTGCAACATCCATACTTTCAGTCCTACAGGACTATAAACAGCTGCCATAAAGATTAAAAATGGAAATCAGCTACAAATCTCTTGATGACAACACTATCAAGATAGAGGCCGATGCTCTCTTAAAGACAGAGCTGCTGGAAATGGAAGCAGGTGCTATGAAGCTGACACTAGTAAAAGATGGGACAGCACAGCTTCCCATAGTGCATCCCACTCTGGGACAATCAGTTTTTTGATGTTTTGCAGATTGGGTTACAGTCTTGCAACTTGTTTTGGATTTGTCACCAACCTGATGTTTTGCTTCTAATTTATTTTCATCTGGTGATAAACAAAGTGTCAATCTTTTCTCAGGATAAAATAGTATTCTTTACAGACATATTAACTTGGCTGAAAAGTCCAGGACAATATGAACAGGACAGCTTCCAGGTTTTTTTGAAGATTTCTCCTATCAATTTACTGCCGGAAGGTTTTCTGTGATTTCTTGCACTTCTGAAATTTAATCAAATTTCTACTTGAAATAAAAGTTCAGAAGAGACTATATCACTAATGTTAAACACACATAATTGAGAAGCCGATATGAAGCATTGTTTTTTTGGGTGTGTTACAACTTTGGTGACCATGCAGCTCAGTCATTGCATGTTCAGTTTGTAACTCCACCTTGAAAGAGTGAAATGTGTGGTGTAGGATAAGAAGCTCTCTGTTAAGGCGCAATTGTTTTTCCCCAAAATTCTAATATCTAGATTCTATCTTGTTCATGTCTGTGTCAGGTGATGTTTCTTTTCATGTGCATGTGTTTAGTCAGATATAAAATACTCAAGTTCTCACCAGCCTGGGCTACAGTGGCCATTCTGATGATCTATTTCATACTCATTGCATTTTTCTAATAAAATGACATTATATTCATTTAAATTATGTGATTGAAATAGGGATACAAGAGCTTATTTGTATTTGAAGGTCTATAAGGCAGAGTATAAGCTCACACCAATCCTTGTTATTCTCTGCAAGAGAAAATCAGTTTCTATTTCACTCCTCAATAACACTGACTAAATCTCAGTTTGAAAATCAGTTAAATTAAGAAGACTAAATCCCAGTTTGAAAATCAGTTAAATTTAGATGAAATTACTCATTCAAAATCATTTGGATGAGGAAATTGTCAAATAATTGTAAGTTGTCGTCTTAGAGAACATGAAGGGAGCACATTCGTCATATTCTACCAACTGCAACATACCTACCTTCAATGCACTCTCTGTAAGGACCATAACGGGAGAAAATGTGGACCCATGTACAAATTTTTACTGCCTCAGGGTTTGTTTCGTCCTGTGACTACTAGGTTCGTTAGTCCTTCACATAACTCTCCAACAAAATGAATCCAAGAGTGGAATATAGACTCTTTACACGCAATTTATTTTCTAGAAAGTCTATACAGAGAAATGAAAGTTGCAAGTATAAGAATTATGCTTCAAAAATGAATTTTCTTGTGTAGTGAGCTATACCAAGGGTATGCTTTTGCAAAGTTTTATAACAGAAAAATTTGTCAAGAGGAATTTATTAAGGAAATCTCTTGTTAGAAATGAAATCCAGTTGAGTTGAGATAAAGTCCATAGTTACAAAGAAGTATTGTTGTGGAAAGCAATTCCACTATGACATTCCTGTACATTTTAATACAATATAAAAGGAAATTGATGTGATTTCCAAGCTACTTGAATCCATTGAACACAGAGAGAATCAGTTGAGAACTGATGAATGAACATGGAAATCGATGTAATTTCTAAGCTACTTGAATCCATTTTGAACACAGAGAGAATCAATTGAGAACTGATGAATGAACATGAGCTGAAGCAAAAGGACACTATCATTAAGCTAGTCGACCCTGAAATTGAAGAAAATGATCATGTCAAACAAATCTACTAGCAGTGTACTAATAACGGTAAAATCGACTTGCAAGAAGAAAGTAACTTAAATACCACATTTGTTGGAAAATGAAATCAATCAAAAAATGTTCTAACCAGAGATGAAGTTGATTCAAATGAAAGAAGTTCAAATCAGGGTGAGGTGAACCCAATAAATGAGATGTCGATAATCCCAGGAAAAATCAACTAGCAACAATGAAGGAAATCGATTGAAAATAGTTAATTCCATTGTTAAGATTTCAACTTGGATATCATTTGTTGCCCAGGTACATTCTCTTGGAGAAATCGACCTGCAAGTTAGGATGTAAATAAGTTCCAATTAAACAGAACATTTTTATTTGAGGGGAATTGAGGTCCAAAAGAGCAGAGTTCTTGGCAAAGGAACAATATAACTGCAAACACCCATTCAATATCTATGACTGTAGATTGAAGTTCTGCAACCTTGGAAGCACTATTGAGTACTTAACCAGAGCTGTAGAATCATTGGTACTTTATTAGATTTGATATGCAATACAATGCTTGATTCGCCTTGATTCCCATTTATTCTGTTTAATTTCTGCATACTGATTCCTACTGATACCGTTCCAACTGCTTGAAACAATAACGTTTTCAAAAGGTCTCTTTCACTCTCACTTCAATTAGAACAGTACCCCTTTCTCTACTACATTCATGCACATATGCTTACATTTCCAATTCTGCAGATTGGTTTTCATGAAATTAACCAATACTTGTTTTGCATCTAACGAATTCACATAACTAAACAAAGCACTGAAAATATCACCAAAACTGAGTGGCCTCTCTAGTATTACAAGAAGTTATTTTAAACTACCCTAGAACAAGTCCATGTGGATGCTTATTTATGACATGCCACAATGCTGTCCATCAAAATATTTTCCTAAAAACTGTCTCTATATTGGGTTTCAATGGTAGGAGTTTTAGAGTTTTCCCTGATGATGACTTGATTTTAAAATAACTTACTTACTTGGGACCATTCACCCTTAATTTCAGAGGTGGCCGTGGTAGAGGAGGCAGGCACTCATCTAACAGTCGAAAGCCCTTTACAAAGGGGAATGGTACCAGCATAGAGAAGAAACACAGACGGTTTGAAGAGGATGATGGATCTGCCAAAGATGAACGATCAAATAAGGTCCAAAAGCTGGAAAATGATGGTGAATTACAGGCATCTGAGACTTCCAAAGCTGCTGAGGATAATTGAGCACCTCAGATGATTCAGCAGACCATGCCATACGCTTTATTTTTTTTATTGATTATAGCTTTATTTTCTTGAACAAATTTTGGGTTTCATATTGTATTTCTTGCCTTTTCTTTTTTCCCTACAAAAGGTGTAGGCATTAAAAATTTTGAAGTTAGAGATGTAGGATAGTTTTAATGTTTTGGATTTGAAGGCTGAATTTTTTAAGGTGTAATGTTATAGAACAGCTTTGCAATTACCTGAACTCGAGAAGCAGCGTTTCATGGCAATAAAAAATTGCCAAAATATAAATACTATATAATTATAAGTTGAGCTCATATATTTGCAAAATCTGTTAGATTCTTACAATTATTATTCTTTTAGTGATGAGATTAGTATGTTGTTAAGTCAGCAGAATGGTACCTGTCTCTTCATGTTATTATGTAGCAAAATGGTACCATGGAAGGAATATGACCCACGAACATATAGTGGTGGAATTTTACACAACCTAAACCATTCTTATTGAATTTTGTGGATATTGTCATGATTATGGCTTGGTAATTAAATAAAAAGGAATTAGGTTCAGTCCTTTACAATAAGTGATGAATATGCACATTAGTATGGTGACAAGGTATTTAGTTATTGCTATTGTTAACCATAAATCCTTCCATCGATGGAAACATTTCTATGGATGAAAAGTGAAAATGCAGTGTGGTGTGTGCTGTGATATCCTTGAAGATGAATAAATGCATTCTATTGTGTAGCTTTTAACTTTTGATTCTCATTAATACCATAGTATTCACCGGTACACCTTTGCATTGTCTTCTGTGATATTCAACCTGAATCTTGAAAACCCTGCATCTGTTCATTCCTGATATTATGCAATAAAAATTGCTAGTGTTATAAATGAAATTTGAAAATTAGACATGGCTACTCTGTTTTAATAGTTGGTGAATGCTAACCATTAACTATTTGAACCCTTGGTCCTTTTGTTAGACCAAAAACGCATCAGGCATGGCCCTTATGGCGCATCAAAGAAGGATCTCAAGCTTCAGCACATTTGATCCATTTGATCAATCAACCTGGCATCCATGAGAACTGGTTAGTAGTGGGTAGTTCTTTCTACGGTTCTCTCCACCACTTCTGAATTGACAATATAGTAGCATTACCAAAAAGTTACTCTTCTTGGTACTTGTCTACCCAGAGCAGTGTAATGAACACCGTAGATCCATTTTCACTATTTACATGAGATTGACAGTAAAAAGTAGAAATGTGGACACGACACTGAAAAAATCAGCATGTGAACAAAAGATGCCAACTAGTCAAACATTGCTCAGATCTGCAGCCAAGATAATGGAGTACTGACATCTTGATCTTCCTTTCCGCCCATGAGCTTGCTTCTAACTTCAAGGAATGCTTTAACGAAGTCAATGTTATTGTTCAATCCCCTAGTTTTCATACAATCCTTAGCTATTCTTTGAGGTCTAGCATAATACATCACATTCTTGGCCATATAAGAATATGAAACCACTGTGGCCATGGGAAACTTATAAAAAAACCATAAACAAATGTATTGCTGGCAACAAAACTCACTTCTTTTAATCTTGAATTAAAAGCTTGATGAATTGCTACATCGGCGCAGTCCGTAATCTTCCAAAGAATTGTTTGTTGGCAAAATGCCCACACTATGATCTGTGCTACTAAGTGATACCGTATCATCATCCAACCCAAGCATGGCAAGGGTGAGATGGGTTTGTATATCATGCCCCCCCTGATTTTCTACAATGTCATCCTCATCTGAAGTATCCATATCCTTGATCATTGTATTCTGGCACCACGCCCAGTCAGTCCTCTCATCTTCTCCTTGTAGTAGTTTTAAAATCTGCCATTAATCATATCTTGGTATTAAAGAGTAAGCAGAGATGAACAGATGTGGTTAACATAGAGTGTTTTATAGCTAAAAGAAAATGTAAGAGAAATTGCACCCTAAAGTAATTTTTGCAGGTAAAGAATAGCCTCAAAAAACACACGAGGTAGTAAAAACAAGCCCCTGAAGCATATAGAAATGAATAGAGGAAGATAAATTACTCGGCTCATGCAAGGACGGTAATGAGATGTTTCCCTTAGACAAAGCGTAGCAGCAAGCATCATTCTATGCATTTCATTTGTATCATAAACATTTTGCAAACATTTGTCAGCAAGACTTTCCATATTCCCATCCTGTAAGAGTGGTCTTGCCTGGTTTCAACATTTACAGAAGGTTAAACATGAGCCCCTAATAAGGATAATCAATATAAATAAACATGAAGAAGAGAGTCAACTGTAAAAACCAGGACTTACCCACATAATCAGGCTTTCTTGACCCTTGGGACTTGCTGTATCAATTGGCTTCCTTCCAGTTATTAGCTCAAGAAGGACCACACCAAATGCATACACATCCGTCTTCTCATTAACCTTTCCATAAACAAAGTATTCTGGAGCAAGATACCTGTCAAACTACAATCACAATTAGTGAATTTACAAATTGGATAGCTTTAATCTGAAAATGGCCAATCGAAACTGGGAAGATGCTTACATACCCAAATGTTCCTAAAACATCGCTGCAAGTGATATATGAAGATGTTGGTGCCCACCTTGCTAGCCCAAAATCTGACAACTATTATAATAACACGCACATTAATTCTGTTGAAATTTTTCATTAGTGCAGAATTCCAAGTTTCAGTTTACAAGTCTAGATCACTAAGATCTATTCAAATACTGAATTGTGCAATTTAGTCTTGATTCTTCTTGCAGTAAAAAGATTTATACGTGTGGTTCAAACTCTTCAGAAAGCAAGATATTGGAAGACTTTACATCTCCATGAATGACAGATTGAGAAAAGACATTATGCAAGTAATCTAATGCTTCAGCAACTCCTACAACCACTTTTAATCGCACTTTCCAAGGAAGTATTGGCTTTTCCTCTCCTCCTGAAAAATATATACATAGTCAATAGCTAGGACTATAATCAAATCTCAGAAAAGAGAAAATGAAAGACCCTGCCATACAATACATAACACTATGATGCTTAAAACGTACTACTGCTTAATATTTCTACACGATTTCATGATTCTTAAAATGCAATACTATTGAGTATATACCATGGAGATTCTCTTCAAGGTTTCCTCTGGATACAAAATTATACACCAGAAGGCGGTTAAGGCCTTCTGCACAGTAACCGATAAGTGTAATGACATGGTTGTGCTTCAATAGAGTAAGAATCTCAACTTCAGAAAGAAGCTCTTGCTCTGTTTTGGATGATGAATTCAAGATTTTCACTGCCACCGATTGTCCATCAGGAAGAAATCCTCTGTACACCTTACTGCAGCCTCCTCTTCCTATAAAATTCCCTGCAAGAATAAGGATGTTACATAATTGAATTGAGTTCACAAGGTTAATATACATTTCAAGGGAAATTTCCCATTCAAAACAGAAGCACAGAAATGAAAAAATCCATGAGGAAAACTACAAATGCAACCTGTTGAAAAACCAGAAGTAGCAGATTGCAACTCCTGATATGTAAAATGCCTGCAGGTTTTACTTAGACAAAGGAACTCTAATCTCCTTGCCAAACAATTTTCTTCTCGATCAGAATCATTCTGCTGACTGCAAGGAAACCCTTCTTCTTTAGAGCATGCTTCAATTGGTGCTACCTCATTTGAAGACCGAGCTTCATGTTCATAGTTGCAAACCTTCTGCATAATCTGTCCTTTCAAATGAAGCTCTCCAGTTGCCTGTGTAAGCCTATTTGGCAACTGTAGTGCCCATTCAACTACAGATGTTTGTTTTGATGTAGACTGTGGAGTAGGAAGCTTGGTCAGTGAATCGGCTCCACGTAAGAGGGGCCATCCAGGTACTGATTCTCCTTTCTCTGTAATCAGTCCCGAAGTCGCCCTTTTGGGAACCTTTTGGTTAAGAACTACCCACTACTAACCAGTTCTCATGGATGCCATAACAAAAGGGAGAAGCATGCCAAGGAAAATGGCATGAGTAAAGAAGAAATTGAAAAGGAGATTTATGAGTTGAAGGAGAGATTCAACATAGTCAAAATGAGGCTTGAAAGAGAATACCAAAGGTAGAGATGGGACCTAAGGAAGAAGGCCAAATTACTTGTCAGAAAAAAGATTTTAAGAGGAAGACCCCTAAAGCTAGAAAGCTAGGGAGGAAGATGAAGCACCTGTTGAGCCTAAAGTTGAATTAGTTCACTATTTTGAACCAGAGCAGGGAATAGTCCTTGATGATGAGGAAGATGTTGAAGAGAGACTATCAGAGAGTCTCATGGACTGCATAAAGAGTTCAAATCAACATATGGATTTGTTGATAGAAGATATGGTGGAAAAAACATCATAACAGTAGAGGGAGCTACACAAAGAGGATGTCGATGAGACAATAAATGAAAGTCTCATGGGAGGTTAGCTAGAAGTGCTCGTAACATATATACCATATGGGGCTAAAGAGCTTGGTGATTATGATACTGATGCTATGTGTATAGATGCAGATGATAAGGATTTTCAAGAGGGACAATCATTCATAGTTGTCATAAGAATAGAAGAAAGAGAAGGAGTACCTTCCTAAAGCATGGAAGGAAGACAAAATTTGATGTTGGAGGCATCAGAAGAGGCCAGGTAACCTTTTATTTTTAAAATTGGTGAATTTTATGTGAATGCATGCTTTGCATGTGAGGAGAATGGACAACTGGTCCAAAAGGAGAACAAGAGCACTAAATTGATCCAAGAAATCCAAATTGAGGTAGTAGATGCTAGACAATCCTCAAGGAAGGATGAGTTTCCAAAAGGAAAAAACAATGCATAATGAAGCCAAGATAACCTTGCAAGCAATTTTCAGAAGTGACCATGGATCCTAGCAGCCATGTGAAAGATGGATAACAAAACCAAGTTTATGTTAAGACAAGGAAGGAGGCAAAATTATCCCTCAAATGTCATTAAGGAGGAGGCCTTGAACAATCAAAGAATGCATCTATAAGAGAGAAATTGTAGAAAAGGGGATGAACAACATCATGATGCAACGTTCTTTAGAGATCGGTTGATCAATCCAAGGTTTAAGGATTGGCTTGAGTAACATTGTTCAAAGAATGCAATCAATAAGACAAAGGTGTCGAGCTTATTGCTGCAACTGGAGAGCTTGGTTCAACAATAAGAATTATGAATGTTGGCACCCAAGGTATAGTACAATTAACCACAAAGAGAGACTCATTGTACTTAGTTGTAATATATAGACTGTTGTATAGACACTCTATATAACAGTGCAATTTGTCTTATAGCTTTACTAATTCTTTAGCAACAGTGCAATTTGTCTTCTTACCCTCCACAAGTCTTAACAATCAATTCTTCAATTATATGTTTAGCACCCTTCACTTGAAGATAGGATAATTCTTCCCATCAAGCTTAACGTTGGGTAGAGGGATGCTTTAAGATGAAGCTATCCTCCCCCTTGCTCAACAATTCTCTACAGATCTCAGAACAGAACCAAAGGTAATCTCAGGAATAGCGTACTATACTACTATGACAAAGAACCACAATTCTGAAAGAAACATCAGTTTGGTTAGGATCTTCAAACAGCTACCAAGGAATCAAGCAAATGCTGCTCTGCAATTCCAAGACTTCAAGTATCTAGATGCATTGCATTGCTCTATGGCACATCAATGCAATTAATTAAGCATAGAAATAACATCTCTATGTAGCGGCACTTAAAATATTACAAAAGGTGATCATTCACTGAGGTACATTCCAAAAAATATATAATTATTGTTGCCACATCATCCAGGTTTAGAATAATAATCTATTGGAATGGACACATTGATAAAAATTCCATTGTTGAGTTTGGGTTTGAGTTATTTCTTCCTCTAACTGCTCTCCAAAGCTAACTATTCAAACCAAGTCACCCTTCAATGACATACAACTCACAAGGTTCTCAAAGGCAGAAAAATCAAAAGCATATAATAGTTAATATGTCCTTTACTGCTCCATTTTCAGGTGAAAGATTCTCAGTAATATAAACAGATCTTCCAATAGTCAACATGTAACAACAACCAAGAAAATATAGGAATCCACCAATAAACTATAATGCAAGGTCTTTTGTCTCTTTTCGAAAGGTTTCCATGAAAAACTTGTTCAAATTCATTTGTAGAGTAAGCACATAAAACGTTAATGTAATTAACCTTGAGCATGGAACATAATTCTTCTTAATCTCCATGATATTCAAGAATCAAACTCCAATGGCAGCATTGGCTTCAACACGTCTTCCTTTTATCCTTTCAAAGCTGCCATGGGTCATGATGGCTTGATCAATGATCGCATGCTCTTAAGACCAACAGTCTATACATAATTAGACTACAGTCTATACAACAGTCTATACAGACACTGTGTTCAATCCAGATTTTGATTACAAACACCATTGAGGCCATACGGTATCTCCAATTTTTCATAAAGCTAGGAAGAACTGAGATATTGAGACCTCAGAGGTTAAGGAACTAGTAGGTAACTAGTTTGTATTTTTTTTTAAATGTATACAAGATCTGATCAGCAAGATCTGATACGCGTAGGCCTAAATCAAGATCTGATCAGCAATAATAACTGTCGTAGAAATATTGGAAAAAGTTCAACTGCCAATATACATGAAATAAATGCCATATATATATGATTTGCATCGACTAAACGCTGTGGAGTAACATGATCTTGGTTGGAAAAAGGAGCATGTAGTGAAAAAGAAAGGTTGGAATATAAATCAGACCATTCAGTAAAGCAAATAAAATGATGTTTGGAACAGCAAGGGGCTATTAACAGCCATTCGCACTTTTTGCTTGGGAAGGGAAATCAAGAATTCTTCTATTTTTTCCCAGATCCACCTATTGGAAGATCCAGGGTCCATGTTTCCATAAGTCCAGATGCTGTATGTCTCCCATATACTTAAGGGCCCTACAACCCTATCTTTTGCCAATAAAAATAACTACTGCGCCACATTTTAGACAACACAAATCTAATATTTTTTAGCAGTCTGCATTTCTGGGTTTGTGAGAACAATTTGGAGCCACGGTTATATTTGCTTCCAAACCAACGGAAGCATTCAACGTTCACTGGCAAAGTGATTATCACCCCTGTTCCAACTGCAGAGGCATGAATCCACCTAATTTGGCCTTCCAGAACAACTGATAATCTGTAAAAACAAGACATATGAAGCCAACTTACCCTGGTTCAAAAGCCGGCTACAGATGGGCAGGACCTACATAAAGGGGCCTAATTTCTCGCGCTCAGCCAACAATTCAGTCAAGTACCGGCTTTTGTTGTTGCTGCTACAGTGGCATGAGCCGTTCAAATCCAAGAAACAATGGATACCGAAACCAGAGAAGAATAAGCGGATTGAAATCTGAAAATGCAAGAATATCCTACCGAAACTGCTGCTGCTAGATTTGTGAACTAGCATGAAAAAAATTATTTCAAAACCATTTTTATACAGGGACCGAGGGAGCCATATACACCAAAACAGCGGGCTGAATCCGTCAAAACAGGGAGCCGCCCTCGCTCCGCCCTCCATTTCAAAATAAATCTAACATCCCATGACCAAATCGACCCTCACAAACCACTCCCAAACCAGAAAACCCAAACTGTAAATCAAAATGGGGGCGATTTTGATCAAATACGATTCCGCAAATATCAAAATGGGGCGATTTTGATCAAATACGATTCGGTTAGTTTATCCGCCCTGGGATAAAATAAAAAAATAAATTAATTTTTAAATAAAATATGGGCTAATTATATAAAAAAAAAATTATTATTTTAATTAAAAATTCGCCCCATTAAAATATAAAAAACCTTAAATTTCGCCTTTGGGCGATTATTCGCCCCTAAAATTAACCTTGGCTATGGTTGGTCTTCAAAATTCATATTTTACGATTGATGTATTTGTAAATAATGTAAAGCATGTTCTTCATGATATTGTGTGAAAGGGAGAAATACTAAGCCATGTTCTTCATGACTTTTTCAATAGATATGTTTGAATTTTTGAAATTTAAATTTTGGCTCCAAAATAAATCAAATTGACTCCCCTCTAGTCAAGTTGGCCGCAATGAAGGGGAACCCTTTCGTCGACATGATCTTCTATATATATAAGGGTTTTGACCTCCCTCTAATGCAAACAATTCAGATTTCTTTTGAGGCAAAGTTCAGAGTATCTTAACGACGAGTCTTAGGTCAAATTAGAGACAGGAAGAATAAATACCTAGGGCTAAATATAAGGCAAGCACGGAATACCATTCTGAGGCATATAAAGTTGTAGTATACCATTCTAAGGCATACCAAAAATTGTATCTCTGTGGAAAACTAAACTTTTGATTTGGGAAGATCAAGGATGAATTTGTGGAGAATATTTATGGTTTGACTAGTGGGAAGCATGACCAAGTATCACCTAGCTATATTAATGTTGATATGTTTGACCTTGTACTTGGCTGATGTATCTCTATTAAAATTGATAATTTCTCAAAGGAAAATGTTGCTTTGATTTTCGCATGTGGGCTATTTGAGGGTAAGTACTTGTCTCTATTATCATTTATGTTTCCACTATTGACATATTCTCTATAAATTCTTTATGATAAATGTAAATGATATTAATATTAACAAAATAAATAATAAGAAGTAATTATCAAATAAGAAGATCCATAAAATTCAACATCGTATCAAAGCCATGGTTGAAAAGCAACCTTGTAAGTGTAAGATAAAATGAAGAATAAATGACACCAAAGTACTGTGAAATCAATATCCTAACAAATATTTGTTTAAGTTGTGAAAAGGAATATGAAGTTATGTTTTAAGGAATGTCCTCTTTCCAAGTAAAGGAAGAAGATCAAATCCATATCTCTGAGTCTCAGTCCATCTTCCTCAGTAGGCCGAATACCTCAAATCTTAAAGAGGCTGAAACTTGTTGACACATAATCATTGGGATTGGGTGAACATTTGTAAATAATATAAATAGTAAATAATGGAAAATGAAGAGACATCAGGAGGTGAAGCCCAAGAGTCTCTCCCTCTTGTATATAACCATGAGTAGTATTAATGAATAAAAACAATTTTCATTGAGGAGTTACCTCCTATCCTGACATGGTATCGGAGCCAGCTCCATTTTAGCTTTTATTCACTTGTAACACCCTTTTGCCATTTCTAGAGTCTACCATATTCTCCCTTCCTATGCTCTTTGTCCTTTGCGTGTTTTATAATTTTTTGTACACCCATTTTATTTAATGCTCCCTGACCACTAGTTTTTTGTGCATTTGGTATCTACGCACCCACAAACACTGTTTAATACTCCATGCTACTATACCAGCAGAATCCCATGCTACCCCGGTGGTTTCTCATACTCTGCCTACACTATTGGTCTCGACCTTCTACATTTTTTTTTTAAATTTGATACTCTAGTGTCCATACCCTGGTTACCCTGCTGCTACCATACACTCCTTGTCAACATCAACTCCACCATCGACGTCCTACACATTGCGCATTGGCCTCCATACACAGGTTAACACTGACTACATAGGTTAACGTTCCCTTAGTATACATCGACCTCCTTGATATACGTTGGCTTCCTTGGTATTCCCACCGTGGAGTAAACATTGTCTCTCCACCATAGTCGACTCCCATATGCAACTTTGAATGTTTTCCTATCCACCACAATCCACATAAAATTCTCCTCTGTACACAGTGCAGGCCTCAATTCACTGGATAATATGCCAACTGCGCACTACTTCCATCGTCATACCATATTTCGACCTGCATATTTGCATTGGCTTCACCTACGCACCACTATGGTGTATCCATCCTATGTATTCTCCCACCCTTCCTCCTATGCACTCGATTTACGAACACACCTCCTGCTATACATTGAATGCTCGATCACACCTATGTGTTACATAGTCCATAGTCAACTCTCCTCACCGATCCTTCCTAGCCCATTACGTTAATAGCACCATATGCACCCTCCCCATATATCCCCTCCTCCATACCACAAATCCCTAATATAATACCTCCCCCTATAATATGTCTGTCCTATTGCTTCCAAAATTGCATTTTTCAGAATATTGCTACTACAATGCAAAGTTTTTTTTACATCAAAAGTGCATTTTTTTTGCGAGAAAAAGTACATTTTTTTACATAGTACACATTTTTAAAATTCATTCATTGATCTATATAGTTGGAGTAGTTATCTCTGGGAAAGTGAAATATCCAAAATGGTCACGGAAGATAAAACACACTCTCATTTTCAATGAGCTATGGAAAGGAGTTTGTGTAGGAGAAGGAGATAATGAACTTGCAAAGCCTACCTCAGACAAGGAATTCTCCATTTGGGAAAACAAGAATAGAAAGGTTTATGCATTGATTTCAGCATATGTAAATGAAGAGGCGAGTCACCATATTTCACCATTTTCAAATGCTTTTGAAGCCTTACAGAGGTTGAAGGAACTCTATGACTCAAACTCTGAACTTGAAGTTGTCCAATCGATGAGTAAATTGTTGAGTCTTGAATTAAAAAATGATGATTCTCTTGCTTTGGTATCGGAAGTAAGATCCATTATGCATGGTATCAAAGTCACTAGTGTTGAACTAGACATTCCTTTTATAGCTTTCGTCAAGGCACTTTATGGCACCTATTCAAATTATCTTGAGTCATTGCAAGCAAATGTAAACTAAAAGAGATTACCTTTGACTCCCTCGTGAAAAAGTTTGCTGAGAGAGAGAAGGCTTTTGGGAAAACGATAGATCCTTATTCTTCTGAAGAAGCTGTGTGTCTTGAACATAGAGAGAAGGAACATGCTCAAGATTATTCTATAGGAATAGGTGGTCAAAGAGGAAGAGGAAGAATAAATTTCAGAGGCAAGGGGGGTAGACACTCTCAAGGAGAAAAGTCCAATCTTCATTGCATACATTGCAATAAAGATGGATCACATGATGCATACACATGCAAGTTGCCTTGGGACAAAATTGAGGACAAAATAAATCAAATCAAAGGTAAAACCAATGAAAAAGTGAAAGATAAAGCACCTAAATCAGCTCACTATGTTGTGTCACATTGTAATATTAGATTAAATGAAGGCTTGTTTAATGCTTCAATTGCTTCTTGGAAAAATGATTGGTTGCTTGATTCAGGGGAAACTTTCCACATGAATTTTAGAAGAGATTCTTTTGAAGAATTTACTGATAATATTGATGGAGCAGTATACTTTAAAGATAAATCAAAACTAAAGCCATTAGGGCTTGGGACAATCAGGCTCAAATTGCTTGGTCTTCTAGACTTTCTTCTACATGATGTTTTATATCTCCCACAGTCGAGGAGAAAATTATTGTCCTTGGTCCACATCTGCTAGCAAGGACACTCCATTCATATTTTGATGGCAAGGTTGAGGTTAGAAAAGCATTAGATAACTCACTTGTCATGATGTGGATAGAAGAAGAAAGACTTCTGAAGCTACAAGGTACCTCTACTCGTGCACAAAATTTCTCATACAACTCTCATTATGATGAAGGTACATCTCCATCAAATCTTTTATGGCATGCTAGATTTGGACACTTGAAATATGAAAACCTTCTCTTGCTGAGGAAATAAGGTGTTACTAGTTTTCCTACAATTCATAGGAAACTTAAGCAACGTGATGCTTATGTTCTAGGAAAGCATAGTAAACAATATTTTCATGATTCACATTCAATAGCGCATAGAAAACTTGAAATCATTCATTCAAATTTATGTGGTATAATTTTTGTTGTTTCTTCAAATGGAAATAAATGTATGATGACATTTATTGGTGAATACACCAGAATGTGTTGGGTTTATTTATTGAAGAACAAATCTAATGCTTTTAAAAAATTCAATAATTTTCATACATGGATTGAAAATGATGCACAATATCATGTTGGCTCTATTCGCACTAATAATCGAAAAGAATAGACTTCAAATGAATTTGAAAATTATCTTCACCAACATGGGATCAAACATCAAACAATTGTGCCTTATAATCCCCTACAAAATAGAGTAGTTGAAGCAATGAATAGGACAATCTTAAATATGGTACATTCCATGATGTTTTTAAAGAATGTAAAATTGATGTTTTGGGCTAATGCAGTTCTATGTGTTGTATATGTAAAGAATACATGTCCATATAATGCTATTAGAAACAAAACTCCTTATGAAATGTGGTATCGCCACATTCCTTCAGTAAAGCATCTTAGGGTCTTTTCTTCCACTTGTTATGCTTTGATACCAAAGGTACAAAGAAACAAACTTGGTGCAAGGAATCATAAGTGTATCTTCTTGGGGTATTCAAATACCTCCAAAGCATATTGTCTCTATGATGAAGTTAATAAGAAGTTTGTTGTATCTAGAGATGTAATATTTCTTGAATCTTCCAAAGCTAACATTGTCGTTGAGCAGCAACTTGATCTCTTGGATAGATTTGGATATGAAAAATCATTCCAAGAATTTGATAATCAGATTTCACATCTTGAAGGCGGGATTCCTATACTGGATCAATCTGTTGAATCTTCTTCTGACACACTCTCTCCCCCACATGAAGTTCCAACCACTGATGATACTTTGATTGATGTGATTGACAGAATTGGGAGACTCAATCTTGATTTAGTCCCAACTCAGTCAACTGAGCGGCCTAGGCCATCTCAGAAAGGTCCTCCAAAATGGCTAACAAAGACAATTGAAAGTGTTCATCCTGATGAGGTTGGAAATATAGGAACAAGAAATTCAACCAGAAAAAATGGAGGTGATGTAGATAATTCTGATTCACCTGTTGATATAGATGTTTCTTATGATTGTGAACTGAATTTGACTATAGATTTTGAGCCCAACTTCCTTCAAATAAGTCGCTTCTCATGATGAATTGAAATAATTGATGCAAAAGGACTATGATGCCTTGATAAAGAATGGCGCTTGGAAGCTACTTGAACCTCCATTGGGAACCAAACCAATTGCTTGCAAGTGGGTCTACACGAATAAGTATAAAGTTCATGGCTCACTTGACAAGCACAAATCCAGGCTTGTGGAAAAAGGTATTACACAGAAGGAAGGGGTCAATTATGAGGAGACTTTCCCCCCCACAGCAAAATGGGCTACCATGTGGACACTCTTTTCCTTGGCATCTCTAAACGGTTGGAAATTCATCAAATGGATGTAAAAATTGCTTTCTTGAATGGAGATACGAAAGAAAATGTTTTTCTGTACCAGCCAGAAGGATTTTCTATGAAGGGACATGAACATAAAGTATGCAAAATTGTGAAATCCTTGTATGGCATTAAGAAAGAACCACGAGCCCTATATGAAAAGTCAACTAGGCATCTTTTGAAACTCAACTTCAAACATTATGATATTGATGATGAAACTTTGTTTGTCAATAAAGTTGGAAAAATAGTTGTATATCTTGTGGTATATGTAGATGATCTTTATATGACAGGGAACAATGAGAGCTATATTACATCCATAGAGAAGGAATTGAGGAATGGTTTTGAAATGACTGGCTTGGGATATGTTCACTACCATCTTGGTATTGAAGTAACTCAACATAACTTAAAGCTCACATAACTGAAAGCTCACATCCATTGAAGGAAATGAATTTGAGGATGCAACAAGGTAGAGACAGCTTGTAGGAAGTCTCAACTACTTGACTACTACGAGACCAAATTTTTCATTTGTTGTTGGAATCCTCTCCAAGTTTATGGAAAATCCTTGTGAGGGAAATTGGTCTTCTACAAAAAGAGTTCTAAAGTACTTGAAGGGAACCCAAGACTTTGGACTCAAGTATACACAGGTGGGCGACTTCAGCTTGATCAGATACTTTGATTCAAACTTCGATGGAGACGAGGAAACTAGGGTATCTACTTTAGTTTATTCTATGAGTCTTGGATTAAGAGTTGTCTCTTGGAGATTATGCAAACAAAACGTTCTAGTAGATTCCACAACAGAGGTAGAATATGTGGCAGCAGCTGAGGCAACAAAAGAAATTGTGTGGCTCAGGAAAATTCTGGAAGATTTGCAGTTAAAACAAGTACATCCAACTTCACTCATGATTGACAACACCTCTGAAATAAAGTTGGCCAAGAACCGAAAGTTACATGATCGAATGAAGCACATCAATATAAAATACCATCTGATTCGACATCATGTTGAGGCCAAGACAATTCATCTACACCATTGTTGCACTAATGAGAAGATTGCAAAAATCTTCACCATAGTGCTTGGAAGAGAAAAGTTTGAAATATTCAGAACGATACCTAGACTCACCAACATCCGTTTAGATTGGGGGGGAATGTTGACACCTAATCATTGGGATTGGGTGAACATTTGTAAATAATGGAAAATGAAGTGACATTAGGAGGTGAAGCCCAAGAGTCTCTCACTCTTGTATATAACCTTGAGTAATCTTAATGTTGGGTTGTGTTATATTCTTTCCACGACTAACCCACGTAGTGAACCGGAGCGTTAGAGGGTGGGCGGAGCCGCCCCTTCGTTGCACCGATTGTGCAGGGGGGGGATCACAGGGGGGGCGGTAGCCCCCCCTGTCCAGGGGGTTTGAGGGGGGCGGGTAGCCCCCCTCTACAGGGTTTGGGGCAGTGCCCCGGGAAATTTTTTTTTGGACCCTATATTAGGTTGGGCGAACCTACCTATGGTTTTCGGTCCATGGTTTTGGATGCGATGGTTTTTTGGCCCATGGTATTAGATGCTTTGACATGTATAAATATGTATTGTAACGTTGAAAGGAATATAATGAAAAATTAAGCTAGTAGTCCCGGTTTTTGGATCCAGGGGAAAATCTCTGTGTATATGTGTTTTATGTGTTATGCTCTTGCATTGTTCATTTTTCTGTGATTTAGAATTCCTATGCAGGTAATTTCTGTATGGGGTTAAAACCTACATTTGGTATCGGAGATGTTTTGGCTTCAAGGGGACACCTTTGTTGTTGAGGGGTTTTGCTCGTGCCTGTGGTAGACCCTGTTCAGTGGGAGATCTATGAGATCGATTTTGGTGCTTAAAGAAGATGGCGAGCAACAGAAAGATAGAGATCGAGAAGTTCAATGGTCAGAGTTTTGGGTTGTGGAAACTCAAGATGGAGGATCTGTTGGTGGATAAAGATTAGTGGATTGCGATAGATCCAGGTACTAAACCAACGAGAGTGACCGATGAAGAATGGAAGAAGTTGGATCGGAAGGCAAAGAGCAAAATACGATTGTGTGTCTCAGATTCAGTATTGCTGAATGTATCAGGGGAAGCTACGGCGAAGACTTTGTGGGACAAGTTAGGGACTTTGTACCAATCTAAGTCTCTGGTGAATAAATTGTTCCTGTGGAAAAAGCTGTATAACCTGAGGATGAAAGATGGAGACTCGGTGATAGAGCATTTGAACGCATTTAATACTGTGGTAAGTCAGTTAACGTCTGTTGATATTAAAATGTCAGATGAAGATAAGTGCATCAGTTTGTTGTGTTCTCTACCAGATTCGTGGGATGGTCTGGTTATTGCAATAGGTAGAAATGCAACTTCTTTACAGTTTGATGAAATAGTCTCAGCCTTGCTGACGGAGGAGATGAGACGGAAAAATATGGAGAGCTAGAATGGTGATGCCTTGTCTGTACGAGGACGGTCCCAGAATAGAAACAAAAATAAGTCATCGAGTGGGAGATTTAAATCTAGAGGGAGATCTAAATCTCCAGGAAAACTTGTAAAGGTGGTGTGCTAGAAATGCGGAAAGGAAGGGCACATCAAAAGGGACTGTAAATCTAAAGCTCCTGATAAAGGAAAGGGATCTGATGATGCTCCAACTGCAGAGGCGAAAACCACCTTAGATGAAGGTGAGGATGTGTACTTGGCTTCTTCAAGTACACATGTAGATCATGAGGCATGGTTGATTGACTCAGGTGCATCCTTTCACTTCACTCCCCATAGAGAGTGGTTCTGCGAGTATGAGAAATACGATGGTGGTGATGTCTTCTTAGGAGATGATAGGAAGGCTAGAATCATTGGTCGTGGAAAAGTAAAGTTGAAGTTGCAAGGTGGAAGGGTTAGAACACTTCCGGCTGTTCTGCATATTCCTGCATTGGCCAGAAATCTGATTTCTGTAAGCAAGTTGGATGATGCAGGTGTAAAAACAGTGTTTAAGAAGGATACCGGCAAGATGGTTCGAGGAGCACTGGTATTGATGCGGGGAGTTCAGACTGGAACTCTGTACAAGCTGCAAGGTAGCACTGTTGTTGATGGGTGCAACAGTTCTGTGGTTCCTGAAAGTGGAGCAGAAAACCTAGTGGTCTCTGGAGAGAAGACCATGTTGTGGCATCAAAGGCTTGGACATATTGGAGAGAAGGGCCTTCGAATACTTCATGGTAAAGGTATGGTAGAAGGTATGAGTAATAGCTCTCTGGATTTTGATTTCTATGAAAATTGTGTATATGGGAAGCAGAATCGGGTGAGTTTCCCCTCTGGTGCTAAGAGGACGAAACAGATATTAGAGCTTGTGCATAGTGATGTGTTTGGACCTGTGAAAGTTCCATCACTGGGTAAGTCTGTGTACTATGTTTCATTTATAGATGACTTCTCAAGGAATACATGGATATATTTCCTTAAGAAGAAATCTGAAGTCTTTGACATGTTTAAAGAATTTAAGGCTCTGGTGGAAAATCAGACAGAGAATAAGATAAAGGTGCTAAGGACAGATAATGGTGGAGAGTTTTACAGCAAGGAATTTGAAGAATTCTATAAGAAGTGTGGTATAGCACGGCAGAAGACTACTCCATATACACCTCAGCAAAATGGAGTCACAGAAAGAATGAACAAGACGTTGATGGAAAGGGAAAGAAGCATGCTCAGTGGTGCCGGGTTAGGACAGGAATTCTGGGCAGATGCGGTGGATACTGCATGTTACTTGGTCAACAGGTCACCTTCATCAGCGTTGGAGGATAAGACTCCACAAGAAGTATGGACTGGTAAGAAACCCTCTCTTTCACATCTGAGGGTATTTGGATGTGATGCATATGTACATGTTCCAAATGAGAAACGAACCAAGTTGGATAGTAAATCTGAAAAGTGCATCTTTATTGGGTATAAGGATGGTTTAAAGGGTTATAAGCTTTGGAACCCAGTCACACGGAAGGTTGTGTACAACCGAGATGTGGTGTTCAGAGAGGTAAAAGATGCTATTAAACATGAAGTCCAACCAAAGGAACCGAGAAGATAGAGTTTGACCTAAAGGAGGAAGAATCAGACTTTGTAGCAGAGGAGGAATCAAAAGGTGAAGAGCCACAAACTCTGGCTGTGAGAAGATCAGTTCGAGAAAGAAGGAAGCCAAAAAGGTATAGTCCTTCTGCTTTCTGTTCAAATTTTGCTTTGTCTGCTACTGATGATGATCCTAGAAATGTGAAGGAAGCAATAGATTTAGAGGACGGAAAACTCTAGAAAGAGGCCATGGTTGATGAAATGGCATCTTTGCACAAAAATGAGGCTTGGGATCTGGTGGAGTTGCTAGCTGGAAGGAAACCCATTGGCAGCAAATGGGTGTTTAAAAAGAAGACAAATGTAGAAGGGAAGGTGGAGAAATACAAAGCTCGGTTGGTAGCAAAAGGGTATTCCCAGGTGCCGGGAATTGATTTTGGTTATATTTTTTCTCTTGTTGCTAAGGTAACTTCTATTAGGTTACTTTTATCTGTTGCTGCTGCTTTGATTTTGAGGTAGAACAGATGGATGTGAAGACAACATTTCTTCACGGGGATTTGGAAGAGGAAATCTACATGAAGCAACCTGAAGGCTTTGCGGTGAAGGGTAAGAAAGAACTGGTATGCAAGTTAAAGAAGTCTCTGTATGGGTTAAAATAGTCACCAAGGATGTGGTATCAGAAATTTGATACATTTATACGGGGACTTGGCTTCCCCAGAAGCAAAGCAGATCACTGTGTGTATTTTAAATTAATTGGTGACCGTGTTATTTATCTGGTCTTGTATGTGGATGATATGTTGCTGGTTGGAAATGACAAAGAAATTATCCAGGATTTGAAGACCCAATTGTCCTCCAAATTCGACATGAAAGATCTTGGTGCTGAAAACTATATTTTGGGCATGGAAATTAAAAGAGATCGAGCAAAGAGGAAGCTCTGGTTAAACCAGAGGAAGTATGTCGAGACAATACTGCAGAGGTTTAATATGCAGGATAGTAAACCGGTGAAGGTTCCTATTCCTGTAGGTGTGAGGTTATCTGTTGAATAGTGTCCCAAGACACAAGAAGAGGAAGAGGACATGTCCCGTGTTCCATATGTGAGTGCAGTCGGTAGCCTGATGTGTGCAATGGTCTGTACTAGACCAAACATTGCACATGCAGTGGGAGTATTGAGCAGGTTTATGTCAAAACCAGGGAAGGAGCACTGGACAACAGTGAAGCGGGTTTTCAGGTATTTGCGTGGCACTAGTGATTATGGTTTGTGCTACCAAGGAAGACCAGGATTGGACAGAGTGTTGGATATTCATGGCTTTGTTGATGCAGACTGGGCTGGAGATCTCGATCAGAGAAGATCTACAAGTGGGTATGTGTTTAACCTATTTGGAGGTGCAGTCAGTTGGATGAGTAAGAAACAATCTGTAGTGGCACTATCAACTACAGAGGCAGAATACATGGCAGCCACTCATGCAAGTAAGAAAGCAGTTTGGTTGCAGAGATTGTGTTCAAGTATGGGGTTAGTACAGGGAGCTATAAGAATAGACTGTGACAGCTAAAGTGCAATTTTCTTGGCAAAGAACCTTGCTTATCATTCAAAGACAAAGCACATTGATGTTCAGTATCACTTTGTGAGGGATATGATAGAAGACAAAAAGGTGTTGCTGGTAAAGGTGGACACTTTAAAGAATACTACAGATGCATTGACAAAATCTGTGAGCTCTGAGAAGTTCTCTTGGTGTAGAGAAACAATGGGCATTTCAAGGTTGGAAAAATGACTAAGCTCTCTTGTGGCCCCCTGTGGAAAGAAAACAACAAGTGGGAGATTTTTGGGTTGTGTTATATTCTTTCCATGACTAACCCACGTAGAGAACCGGGGAGTTAGAGGGGGGGCGGAGCCCCCCCTTTGTTGCGCCGATTGCACAGCGGGGGGCAGTAGCCCCCCTGTCCAGGGGGTTTGAGGGGGGCGGGTAGGCCCCCTCTAGGGGGTCCGGGGCAGCGCCCCGAGAAAATTTTTTTTGGACCCTATATTAGGTTGGGCGAACCTACCTATGGTTTTCGGTCCATGGTTTTGGACGCGATGGTTTTTTGGTCCATGGTATTGGATGCTTTGGCATGTATAAATATGTATTGTAACATTGAAAGGAATATAATGAAAAATCAAGCTAGTAGTCCCGGTTTTGGGATCCATGGGAAAATCTCTGTGTATATGTGTTTTATGTGTTATGCTCTCGCATTTTTCATTTTTCTGTGATTTAGAATTCGTATGTAGGTAATTTATGTACGGGGTTAAAACCTACACTTAATGAATAAACACAATTTGCATTGAAGAGTTACCTCTTGACCTGACAATACTAACCTCTAATCATAAGGCAAAAATTCCAAAGGACTGTTATAGAGGAATGATAACCTCAGGAAGTGGACGAAGCAACTTTGACAATCCAACATGCTCATCTCATCTACAAAAGGGTAAAATCCCCACTGTAAGGTCAAAATCAATGCTAGAAAAATAATCATATATATATAGACCTGAACATGTTTCAATTGACCAAAAGGATACCGCAATCTACCAGAATAGAAAAAAGAAAGCCTCGGGGCTCATTGTAGTACACCAAGGTATCTCATAATTTGTCATAGTAGCCCGAATATGATTGCAGGTGGTCAAAAATACTTAGGGTCTTTTGTAGGGAGCTGAAGAACCTCAAATGAAAATACCAAGGAGATTAGAAGGTTAGTCAAACAATGGTTTAGTTTACCTTAAAGGTAGAAAAAATAAGATTGTCTTATTCCATATCCAATGTGTTTTTCTTCTATTCTAAGATAGCATAGTTGAAGCAAATGAATTATACATCTTTGTATCGTACCATGTTGAAACCATTGTGCCATTTGTTGAAGGAGATGATACTTGAAATGACTGAAGTTTAGTCTCTCGTTCTCTTGAAAATTTAAACTAGTGTAACATTGGAAAAAAAATCTAAAAGGAAGCCTTGAAATATCTCTATACTAGAAAACAATTTACCTTACATTAGACTATGTTTCATGGATCTCATATCTTGTTCCTATTGAATATATGAAGTAATATTGATGAGGAAAATGAGTTGATGACCTATCTAGCCATCGAGAAAGAAATTGTTTCTATTCAAGAAACGAACATAAATGGAGCGACCAACAAAGCTACAAGTATGAAAAATACAAGGTATGTGTTATCACTAAATTTTCTAACAATGATTTTTCCTTTGGAAACATTATTGAAGACGATGCCTTTCAATTAGGACCATGTATAAGACTAGTTAAAAGTATATAGTAAGACAAGTGGAATTTTATCCTTGGAACTATTGATTTCCAATTCAATAAAGTAAGGGAATATAAAATATCTCTAAGGATAATTATGAATACTAAAGGATCCTTTCACCCGAAACACTCATTAATATTCTTCGATCATGTACAAATAAATAGTTCTAACTTGTGACATGAAATATATCTTATGAGGAAGGAATAAATTCTAACAATACTCATGGATTGTGTCTCAAAGCATGTCATAGCCACATATAGAAAAATATGTGATATTTAGTCACTAAAGTGTGGTAGATCGAACCTATGCCCTTCTTTGGAAGTATTACATTATATCTCAAAATTATGGCCATAAGAAAGATAGGTCATGATCCCTACATTGCATATGATTGTTGATAGTTAATATCCATTATGAATGCTCAATCTTGAAATATTTTTTTTATACGAAGGAAAGAAGGGAAAAGGGATCATTGTCACTAGCATTCCCTTGAATTAATCATATATTGATAAATAAAATGTGCTTATAGTGGAAAAGAGGCCTAGTCTCTCTTCAAGCTTAGGATCAAAATCTCTCTTGATAAGTTTAACACCTTTGTAAAACTAATAGTCTTGTCACTACTATAGTAGGACACATATATAAATAACTAAATACATGTTAAACTACGTTCTTGAATGGATATGTATCTAGAATGTTGATGTCATGTACACTCCTATGGGAAATCTTGAATACCGAGATCAAATGATTAGTCCAAAATGATGAAATTCTTTCTTTGCATATTCTAAGAAAATAGAGTTATATGGTTTGAGGAGATCAAGGATGATAATTAAACAAGAAATCCTTGATTTATCGATGATAATGGTGGATTTCATGTCGTATGCAAGGGCATATCAATTCTATGGTTTTGGACATTGGGATATCGAGGGTTTGAATACCCTAGTAAGAAAAAAGGGCTTGGATAAGAAAACATTAGGGTTTATGAGAAAAACCCTAGAATTGGACCTAGAACAATGTTTCCGCTAAAAGAAGGAACCTTAGATCATGAAAGGAAGGAATGGAATCATACTAATGATAAGAACACAGTTATAAAGTTGAAATATGGATGCAAGAAGGCTAATATTAAGAGGGAGCTAACATTTCCCTATAACCTAAAAAAGATAAGTATTTTATATCTCTCTTATTTGATTACTACTACTATTTTGCTAGCTATTCTCTTGTCTTCATATCCTTTTCTTTGTTGTAATTGTTCTTCCATGGCTTCATAGTCAGGATTACAAGTATATAGTGAAGGTTGCTAAGGCTTTGGCAACATATAGACAGAATGAAAGAATGAAGCAAAGCATGTGATAAGAGTACTTTCCATGAATCATGAGTTGAGTTGAGGGATATTATACTAGATGAAATATGAGCTTAGAGAGAGCTAGTAAATCAACAAGTTTGAAGTATGATTTCAATAGACGACATCATATATTAGTACAAAGGGAGAGTTGAATAAAAGGTTTGTCGAGAAACAGGGAGAGGATTTTGACAAGAAATTTTCCCTAGTTGTGAGGTACACTATTAGAATTATTATTATTGATTTTGCAATAGGTAGATGCATAAATTGTTTCTTTCAATGAAAAAGGATGAAGTGTACATAGAGGGATTTGAAGTGCATGAGAAGAAGTCTCATGATTGAATAATACTTTGTAAAATAACAAGTAGACATGTTTGGCTTGGTATCTTAGGCTAATGGATCAAGGTTGTCCTTATATGATTTGTCTTCGAAATAAGTAAAAGGACTCATATGTTAGAGGGAGCAACTATGACAATAGAGGGAGCAATTACAAAGCCTTGTTTTAGCTTCAGATGGAGTTAACATTTGAGTTTGAAATGATGGATTTTCACAAACATTCTTAGGCTAGAGAGATGATATGTTGGAAGGAAACAATTGTAGAGGGAGCACCCAAAACTACCACATGCTTTAGTGTGAGAGAGAATGCCCAATCAGGATCACAAGAAAGCAGTTGTGGTGATAAACTCAGCGAAGGGAACCTGATCAGTTTTATTAGGAAATGCATGTTTCTCAAAATGGGTTGGAGTACCAGATTGGTACAATTAATCATGGAGAATTTAGTTATAACTTAAGATTTGTGAAGTACAACTACAGATTAAAGATTGAGGAAAGAGTGTTGAAGACATAAATAGATTGTAAGGATATTACTTTAGTTTGGGCTTTGTTATAATATCCTTGATAAGCATGAAGTAGACACCTATCGCACTTAGTTTTTGCAAAGGAAAAGTGTGTTGCAGCTAGATTGGAAAGTTGAGCAGTAGTGTGGCTTCAAAGCCTACTTACATGATTGTCTTGATCAAGCACATGTGACAAGAAGTAGAATCATTATGATACAAAGGAAGAAGTATGGATTTAGTATTATTGCATAGTATAGCATATTTCTAACAAAGCCACTGTCCTGAGATGAATTTTATATATATACATCAAGGACAAGCTTGAACTTGTTAAGAATGCTTATCTCGCTGAGAGGGAGGGTTGATGAGATAACATTGTGGATTGGAATTCTTCCTATGTCACGTACATTGACCAAAATTAGGAAGAATGGTCCAATAGAGGATAATCATTCTTCATGTGTTACCTACATTGACAAGAATTAGGAAGAATTGTCCAAAAGAGGATAGTCATTTTTCCTATTTCAAGTATGATAAGAATTAGAAAAATGGTTCTAGAGGCCCAAAATTACTTAGATAGTGTGTGGCCTTTCAACATCAAGTTCATTAGCATCAGGCCCATAAATTATCAACATGAAAAAATCTAGATAATCATTATGAATACCTTCCTGGCTAAGAGGGCATGTTGAATTTTGTATTTATGGTCAATTTTTATAATTAATATTTTACTCTTGTTGTATTTGTAAATAATTTAGAACATGTTATGCATGCTTTTTTGTGAAAATGATAAATACTAAGGAATGTTCTTCATGACCTTTTGAAAGGAGAAAATTTGAATCTTTGAAATTGAAATTTTGGCTCAAAAAGAAATCAAGTCGGCTCCACTTTAATCAAGTTGGCCCCAATAAAGAGACACCCTTTTTGGCCAATTTATCTTCTATATATATGAGGCATTTGATCTCCCTCTAAGGAGAATGATTTGTATTTCTTTTGAGGAAAAGTTTGGAGTATCTTAAGGATGAGTTTGAGATCAAATTAGAGACAAGAAGAAGAAGAATCTAGAGCTAAATATAAGGCAAACAAAGCAGACCATTATGAGGCAGACTCAAGCTGTAGCAAACCATTCTAAGGAAAACTTAAAATGGTATCTTTGTGATATATTGAATGTTATGAAACCAACCCATAAATTATAAGAAAAGATAGATAAAAAAACTTGAGAAATGGCCTTTTCGAGGGGAAACCTCCTTTACATCACATAAATTAACAATTCTTGGATGATAGAAATGAAAATACCTCCTTGGTATATATAGGAGTCTAAGGGGTCATAATATAATGAAAGCCTACATAACAATGATAATATAAGGGCACATCAATAATAATAACCAGATTATATACAACAATAATAATATGGTGGATACATGGTCACAACAACAACAATAGGAGGCTACACTAACAATAAAAATAAGGGGGCTACACTAGTGTTATAGGGACCTAACATGACTCTCTCCTTCAAAAAAGTGTTGTACTCAATGCTTGAGTAGTTATGAATTCTTTTGTATAAAATTATCATCCTTCCATGTGGAATATTTAATGGGTATGTTCTTCCACTTAATGAGATACTCTGAAATTTATCAATTCCATAGATGTCAGGTTCTTATTTCCGTGACTACTTTAGGATCCAATATTATTTTTCCTTCTTCATCAAGTTTTGGAAATATTGTTTGAACTAGGATCTTTTCATTGATAACCTTCTTTAAGAATGAAACACGTAAAAATGGGTGTACTCACGAAGATGCAAGTAACTCCAATTTGTATGCCACAACACCAATCTTTTGTAGCACCTTGTAAGGACCATAGTACTTGGGTGATAATTTATTATCCTTCTTAGCTTGCTTGAGGGACATTTTTTTGTATGGTTGTAGCCATAAAAATACCCAGTCTCCTATATCAAAACTTCTTTCACTGCAATGTTGATATACTTGTTGCTTCATTCTAGTCTCCGCTATGAGTGATGTTATCCTTTAAGAGTTGGACAACTTCTTATTGATGCTCAATGTGATATTCAACTTCTTTAACCTTAGAATTTTCTCCTAAAAATGATGTGTTGGATGGTCGATGATATACATAAAGCGCCATAAATGACATCATTTTTCTATAGTATGGAAGGAAGCGTTATACCACCATTCGACCATAGGTAACCATTTAACCCATTGTGTTTGTTTATCAAATACAAAGCAATGAAGATATCCTTCCAAACATTTTTTCACTATCTTAGTTTGTCTGTCAGATTTAGGATGATAAGATGATCTATGAGCTAATTGAGTACCAAGACAAGAAAACAATTTCATCTAAAAATTTCCAGTGAAAATGGGATCTCTATCACTTACAATAATCTTTTGGTTTCCATGTAGCTTTTCAATTGTTTTCATGAATGCAGTAGCAACTATACTAACTTTAAAAGGATGAGATAATGCACAAAAGTGTGCATAATTGGTAAGTTTATCAAATACCACCGTGATGACACTATTTCATTTATACTTGGGTAAACATGTGATAAAATCCATAGATACCTCCTCCCAACACTGACTTGGAATGGATAAAGTTTGTAACAGATCTAGGGTATTAATTGTCTCAACTTTATTTTGTTGGAAAACCAAACATTATGCAACAAACTTTTGAATATCATATTTGAGTCCATCCATAAAAAAATTGTTCTTGACCCCGTGGTAAGTTTTTAAAAATCCCGAGTTCCCTCCTAAGGGGTAGGTGTGCATTTCCAAATGAATATTTTGTTTGAGTTGGTAATTTTTACAATGATATAAGTGATATTTTTACCATAATGAATCATTTTTATAGATAAATGTATCTGGTGTACTAGGATCTTGTTGTGAATTTTGAATGATTGTCCACACCTCTTTTTCATGATTCCATTAATACTTTTCTTTAGTTATCCAATCAGGCTGGATAATAGAAATGGCACGAAGTAATGCTTCCACATCCTCATTCTTTCTTGAGAGTTCATCTGCAACAACATTTTGCTTCCCTTTTTTGTATATGATTTCAAAGTCATTACCCAATATCCTTTTGATCCATTTTTGTTTCTCTTCTAAAGATAATCTTTTTTCCAAAAAGTATTTAAGGCTATCATGATTTTTTTTTACCATGAAGTGTCTTCCCATTAGGTAAGATCACCATTTCTTTAGTGCATGTAGTATTGCCAACATTTCCTTCTCATAAATAGGTTTGTGTAAATACTTCCCTTGACTGGATGACTTTGAAAATAAATGGGTCTTCCTTGCATTAAAAAATCACCAATTCCATTTCTTGAGGCATCACATTCCATGATAAAAGTTTTTGTGAAGTCTGGTGGAGCTAAGACCAATGCTTCACACATTGCCTCTTTAAGATGTTCGGAGGCCTTAATTTCTTCCAAAGTCCAAGAAAATGCATATTACTTTAGCAATGTTGTTATAGGCAGTATTATTCTCCCATAATTCTTAATGAACTTGCAATAATACCCCATCAACCCGATAAATCTTTGAAGATGCTTTAGGGTTGTGGGGATTTTGCATTCCTTAATGGCTTTGATCTTGTTAAGGTCTACCTTAACACCCTCATGAGATACAATATGACCCAAATATTTCACCTACTATACTCTAAAGAAAAATTTGGAATATTTTTAATATAATTTTTTCTCCTCCAATAGTTTGAGCACTTAGTCAACATTTTGAACATGATCCTTCCAAGACTTTTTGTAGATTAGTATATCATCAAAAAATGCTAACACAAATTTTCTAAGGAAGGATTTGAAAATGGAATTCATCAAACCTTCAAATGTGGAAGGTGCATTAGTAAGGCCAAAAGGCATGACCAAAAATTCATAATGACCTTCATGAGTTTTGAATGATATTTTTGGAATGTATTTAGTCTTCATTCTAATTTCATGATATCCTGAATGAGGCTCCAACTTGGTGAAGTAAATTTATCCATGTAATTCATCCAACAATTCATCAATGATAGGAATGGGAAATTTATATTTAATAGTGAGATTGTTGAGCTCCCTATAATTCGGACACATATGCCATGATCCATCCATCTTGTGCACCAATACTACTAGAATAAAAAGAAATAAATTTAACTAGGTTGAATTATACCACCCTCTAGCATTTCTATAACCATACGTTCTATTTCACTCTTTTGGGCATAGGGATATTTCTAAGGCCTGATGTTTGAAGTATCACTTCATGGAATCAAGTGAATAGCATGATCATAACCACGAATCGGTGGGAGGCCTTGGGAGTCACAAACACCTTGGAATGATTTTCCAAGGCTTTTTGGAGATCTAGAGAAATGGATGACTTAGATGTTTGAACATTTATGAACATAATTGTGAAATTACTGCTCATTTTTCCTTCTTAAAAAGCTTTTTCATGCCATTAGAGATGATTTTATTCCTAGTTTTCCCTATGATACCCCTTAATTCAATTTCATTTCCTTCCAAAAAAAACGAGAAAAGTTCTTGAAGATTAAAATCTATCATCCCCAAAGACTGTAACCATTTGAATCCTAGTACAATATCAACACCACTCAATGGAATGGAAAACATTGGACTATTTAATACATATTCTCCCATGGAAATCTTGATATTATGGAGCTTTCAAAAGAAATTTATAGTTCCTCCATTTTCAACCATCACTTAAGACTCTAGTGTTGGATATAGAAAGTAATTCAATCCCTTGGCTACCTTACAATGAATAAATATATGGGTACTACCTGAATAAATCAACTCTATTACTTTTTTCTTCTTGATATATCCTTCTATCTATAGAGTTTGAGGTGTGGTGATTTGTGATAATGCATTACAAGATATTGTTAGATTAATTTCTTCTTTTTATGGGGTTGGTTCCTTGTGTATATCCTCTTATTTTGATGCTCCTTGTTAATTTTCTTATTCCTCTTCAAAATATATCTAAAATAGTTTCTTCTTAGCACACTTATAACCTTTAGTGTATTTTCTATCACTACTATGACAAATACCTTATGCTCTTTTTTCCTCCAATTTTTGTGGTGTCAACCTTGTAGGTTGTGGAAGGCTAGTAGTAGTAGCACTTCCATCTTAATAACTGTGAGTGGTAGACTTACTTGTTGCCTTAATTTTTATTTCAACTTTTCTTACCACCTTGAATGCCTTCTCCAATGAATTAGGTTCCCAAAGGCGAACCTCATGTTGTATTTTATCCTTTAAAGTCACTATGAAAACATGAATTCTATGCTCCTTTGGAATATCATTTACCTTGATATTCAATCTTTGGATGTCGTCAATGTCCTCTACCATTGAACTCTTTTATTTGAAATTTATCGATTGGCTAAAGAAGGTATTTATATTTGTATCCTCAAAAGGTGCCACCAATTCTTCCACAAAAACTTTCCAAGTGACAATTTATTTATGAGAAAAAAACCATTGATACCACACAAATTGATTTTTTTCTAAATACAAAGATGCAATGCACACCTTTTCTGTGTTCGAAACATCATGTAGAATTTCTCCATCTTTCCTTGGTGGAGGACTTCCAAAAATTAACTTCTTTTTAACCCACGAAATTTTGACTATTTTCCACTTGGAGAGAAATCAATTTCTCTATAATTATTTTTTGACTCAAAATTAGTAAATTTTATGCCTTAAGATTTTTATTTAATTTAGCAAAAAAATTTGATTAATTGAAACTAGAGGGGATTTAGCAAATTTTCCCCTCTCAAATATTTTAGCTATGGTGTCTGACTACGAGGGACCATGCACTAAATTATTTTTTACATCAAATAATTACAAATTCAACCATTAGAAGGGGGAATACACATTTAGACTAGACCATCAATCAATTACCCAATTCTGTGGCACAATACGATCTAGTATGAAACCAAGTGTGCTTGTACTAAAATAATTTAGCCATGGTTTCTCACTGTGAGGGACCATGCACTAGACTTATTCACAAACATAGTTTTACAATAGACTTGCTATAACACTAAGACTCACCTAAGACCTTGTCATTGAATTCCACCCTAACTTTTGGGTTTATGTTGGAAGAAAAACTCTGCCAATTAGGTGTGTCTAAAAACACACATAATTCAGGGAGGTTAAAAAACTTCCTTGGATGAAATCATTTGCTAAAATCAACGGCTTACCTAGGTGTTGTTATATAATTGAATGGTCATACTAGCATCATCTACAATAAAACTTCAAGAAATTTGGTTTACAATGATATAATCATGTTGATTGATGACTTTGATCTTTGAAAAAATTCTCTTGACTTCCTTTTTCATTTCTTTCTCCGATTGTTGACAAAAATGTGGATAACATGATCAACTAATGCAAGAGAGTGCATTGTATTTTCCTCTAGAAGGTGCACTAGAGATGCCTCTAACAAAACACGACACTTCATGTTTCTTTAGAAAGGAACTTGAACACTTAGAAAAACTTGAACAACAAGCATGGAGCAACTTTAATGACTTGAAGCGATAGATCACATAGTCATTAGGAGGCTCCAATTTTTGAATATAGGAAAAATTTTGGAGGGTGTTGTAGCAAATACAACAGAACCATAAATGTCTCTCATGATGGTGTTATGTATTTTGAATGGCAAGAAGGCTTTTTCGTGATTTAAATATGCATGTGTTCCCTTCATCCGTACAATAGTCATAATAGGAGTGTTATTTAAACGAGTACATATCATATTTAATTATCTTAATAGTATGATTGAGAAGGTTCATAATACTACAAAGAAACCTAGTGTTTTTTCTTCTTTCCATATGTCTTCATATCTATTGGACATCGTATATGCAAGAAATGCATTTCTATGTTTGAAACTCAATCAGTGTGCTTCAAATGTTCTTATTCATGTTTATTTCTAGGCCTTATGGAATAATAAATGGAAAAAATTGTTTATTGCTTCCTTTTTATTGCTTATATAGTGCATGGTTGTGGTTGAACTTGCAAAGGGTTGTTCAACACAATTGTTTGAAAGAAAATTGTGGGAATCCAAACCCATTTAAAGTTTGTGAATGCTATTTAGGTTGAGGGCCACTTGTAATAATGTCACCATGTAGAGAAGAAACAACATAAGGAGTTTTTAGAAACCAATAAATTGTAAGAATTGAGAAGAAGAATAAAATATTTGGAAAATTGAATACTTGGGGATGATAACATAAAATTAGAGTTGGAAGATGAAATCAAAGAGGAAGGAAATGTTCTAGAAGTGGACCCAACAATACTTCATATCCTTTTTGAAAAATATAGGTAGAAAGAATTAGAGGAAATTTAAACCTAAAAGTGGTCTCCAAAGGAAAAATAATAAAATAATAGTTAAAATAATAAAATAAGAGTTATGAATTTTGGAGGGAAAAGAAAAAAAACTATTTTTTTTAATTGTATTGTTTGTTTATCTCCTTATAGGTTTACTTAAATTTCAAGTGTAGATACTCATTGGATATATAATTAAATTCTACATCCAATGAATACCCATTATGCATACTTTTGAGAAGACCCACATTGATAAAAAAATTAAGATACATTAAAATGCATGTTCAACACACTCTTTTAAAGTACATTCAATTTGTATCAATGTGGGTCTTCTGAAAAGTATGAATAATGGGTAATCATTATATGTGAAATTTAGTTCCACATTCAACAAGTGCCTAAACTTGAAATTTTAGTAAACCTATAAGGAGATAAGTAAAATATACAATTAAAAAAATAGTTTTTCTTTTTTTCCCTCTAAAATATTTACATGTACCTCTTTTTAAATTTAAATTATTTTGATTGGTTTACATATTATGACACAAAAATTACATGAAATTTTCATGGTCACTTTTAGGCTGAAATTACCTCTAAAGTATGATGTTGGTTCGAAGGTTGGGACTCTCATTGATTGGATAGGAGAGCTCAAAAGGTACTTTGAGTATGAGAATGTTTAGCACCACAATTCTGTTCAATTTTCCATGACCAAGTCAAAGGACCATTCTTCACTATGGCGGGAAATGTTACAAAAATATAGGGTATACAACTTGCAAGAGAATATTAGAACCTAGAGCAAGATAGTGAACAAAATAAAGGAGAAATTCCTACTTGCTAATTACAAATAAAGATTGTGTAAGAAAGTACAAAATATAGGGTAGAAAGTGCTAAACTTTTAGGAGTACATGAAGTTACTTTTCAAGCTACACTCAAGCTAAGGATTAAAGAACAAAATTATCAAAGAGTGGAGAGATACATGAATGGATTAAAGTACCATATTCAAGATGAGACAAGCACACAATTCTTTCAAAATGTAGATGAATATTATCAATTTTACTTTAAGGTGAAAGAGAATATTGGTAGAGAAAAAAACCATAAATTTTGAGGAAAAATAACAAAGGTATAGCTAGAGTAAGAGCTTCTACACAAAATGAAAAGAAAAAAGAATCCAGTAGTAGCCAAGCAAATAAAGGAGGAAATGGAACTAGTAGAGGTAGAGGGTTCATAAGAGGAAAACATAAGTATATTACTACCTGCTAAAAATGTGGAGTAGAGGGGCATAAGGCATTTGAGTGTTTGGAAAATAATAATGTAGGAAGAAGAGGTGAAGCCAAAACATAGGTGACAAATGTAGGTGTGACAAACACAATTGGTAAAATTGTAATGGTCCTTCAATATGAACAACGTGAGAATTCGATGTTTCCAAGGGTATTCCTTAAACATAAAAAGAAGATGACAAAAAAACCATGGTCACATCAAGGGATGTTTTTTAGGACTAAATTTAAGATTTCGGAAAATGTTTTATTCTAGTCATAGATAGTGGAAGCACATAAAATTTTTGTACATATAAATCATAGAAAAGTAAAATGTATTCCCCATCCCAATCCATATTGTGATATATTAATGATTTTTAAATTTTTAAATTGAAAACTTAAGTGAATAGGTCTTATGTGACATTGTAGAGATGGATTCATGTAATGTACTAGCTTGGAAGACCATTGGTTGCTTGATAGGAATGTTTTCTATGATTATAGTTAGAATACTTATGAATTCACAAAGGCTATAACATAGTGCAAGTTAGAACCAATGCTAGAAACTCTAATGACAATAGTAGGAATCGATAGTGCAAAGATGGAAGTACTAGTAGCAGAATTGTGTTGTGTTCAAGTAAGGAGTTTTTAGGAAAATGGAAAAAGGTTCATTATGTTTTCTCACAATGTTGAAACAAGTCCAAGAAGGCGGGAAAAGGACTTTATACCACTAGAAATGTAACCTTTATTGAAGGAATTTCAGGAGGTTGTTGAGAATGATTATGGAGCTGGATGACCTCCCATAAGAAGTATATCACATCATATTGACTTGATATCAAAGTCAAGTCTACCTAATAAATCTCCTTGTTGGTTCCTCCATTAAAAAGTGAATAATTGAATAAGAAAGTACACGATTTTCTTGACAAAGGACTAGCTAGAGAAATTTTAAGTCCCTATGTTATGCCTTCAATGTTAGTAACCAATAAAGGATGCGAGTATCAAATGTCTATATATTTGGAGGCTATTAATAATATCAATATCAAGTATAGACTTCCCTTACCTAGAATGGATTACCTCATGGATTGTTTTATTGGGGTCAAGTACTTTTCCAAGATCAATTTTAAGAGTTGATATCATCAAATTCAGATAAGGGAAGGCGATGAATGGAATACAACATTCAAGATTAAGGATGGATTATTTTAATGACTCATCATGCCATTTGGGTTAAAAATCCCTCCAACCATGCTCATGAAACTTATGCATGATTTTATGAAACTATTTTTGCGTAAGTTTTTTCCTGTATACCTATATGACATCTTGATCTTCAATAATACCAAGGAATAACACTTGGATCATGTGAGAAAGGTGCTACAACGATTAAGGGAAGATAAAGTATTGATAAATTTGAAAAGGTGCATTTGTTTGAAGGAGGAGTTAGTGTGCTTGGGATTTGAAATATCCAAGGAAGGATTGGAGATTGATCCTAAAAAGGTAAAGGCTATTTTGGATTGGCCAACACTGAACTTTGCCTTTGATGTGAGAAGCTTTCATGGTTTAGAAAGATTCTATGTCAGGAAATTTATCTGAAACTTCAACGATATTTGTGCAACGCTTATAGAATGTATGAAGAAAGGAAATTTCTATTGGATAGAAAGAGTCATGAAATCATTTGAGAACTTGAAGAAAAATGTGTTTTTAGTGGATTGTGTTGTGAGTGGTTCAACAATTGGAGTAGTTTTGAGTGAAGAAGGGAGATTGATTTTATTCTTTAGTGAGAAGCTAAATTATGGTAAGAAGAAGTACTCCAGTTATGATTAGGACTTATTTAATATTGTACAAACTTTTAAGAAAAGGCGACATTACCTACTACCGAATTAGTTTATTTTTTTTCACTAATCACAAGGTACTACAATACATCAACATTCAAGGTAAACTTATTCCAAAGCATTCCAAATGGATATAATTTTTGTAAACTTACATGTTTGTTTTGAAACATAGGTCTAGAAAATCAAATAAGGTTATAGATTCATTAAGTCACATGATAATTTTATTGAATACCTTGTCAATTGAAGTTGCAAGCATCAAATGTAAGAAGGATTTGTATGAAGAGGATGTAGATTTTACATAAGCTTGGAGGGCATTCAAGACAGTTTGGAGTATTGATAGAACTCCATACTTGGATTTCCAGACCCAAGAAAGATTCTTGTTTAATAAACAAGTTTTGTGCATTCCTCAGAGCTCATTGTTGATGACTATTGTTAAATAACTACATAGTGGAGATTGGGTGGACATTTAGGGGTTGACAAGCCCATAATGTTGATGAAGGAGAGACACTGTTTTCCCAACATCAAGAAGGATGTTAAGAATTTCTTTTATTGTTATAGGATTTATTAGTTAGTGAAATAAAGGAGTCAAAACACAAGGTTATATACTCCACTACCAATACCAGAGAGGCATTTATAAGATGTATGGACTTTCTTTTAGGACAACCTGAAACAAAGAAAGGTCATGATTTTGTGATGATTGGAGCAGACAAGTGTTGAAAATGGAACATTTCATACCATGTAAGAAAATCAATGATGCTACTAAAGTGATTTTTTTTCTCTTTTGCAAAACTATGAGATTACATGGACTACCATGGAGTATCACTTCTAATAGAGATACCATATTCCTTTGATATGTTTGGAGGGTATTTTGGAATAAAATGGGTTCGAATTTGTTGTAAAATTTTACATGCTATCCACAAATAGAAGAATATATTGAGGTGGTTAACAAGAGTTTTGGGAATTCTCTAAGGAGTTTGAGTGAAGAAAAACAATGACAATGGGATTTGGTTTTGACATAGGATGAATTCACTTAAACTAATTATATCAGGGTATATTTTAGAAAGAGTCCATTTCATATTGTTTATGGTATGTCACCAAGGGGAGTTTATGATTTCGTTAAGTTTCGAATATGGAAGATAAAATGAGTGTTGATGAAAATGAATTTGTAAAGGACAAGGCCAGAAATTCAGCAAAAAGTCAAACAAAATATGTAATGGAGTAATGTTGGATATAAGAAAGGGGTATATAAGTGAAGGAGACAAAAGGAATTTAAAATAGGAGAGTTGGTGATGGCATATTGTTGACGGGTAAAAATGCACTACCAACTATTAAAGGGATCTCCCCAATTTACAGTCCCAATTAGACCTCACATCATTAGGGATAAGAGTCCCATTCGGTATGTGGTCACAATTTCCAACATGTTTTTTTCTTTCTCTTGGGTTATGAGTGAAGAGATGTTAATGTGAAGCAAAGTGTGAAATATCCAGTGTGAATATAAATCAACTCAGAAATGACAAAATTGAAACACAATAGACAACAGTGTTGAGCTAATTTGTTTACCGAAATTAACACAAATATTTCTTATCAATCCGGGTTGGTAATACTTTGAGGCAAGTTCACTATGTGTGAATATCAGATGTAATCAAACCTTGAAAGATAAGTTTTTCAAAAACTAAAGCAATACATACTACAACTCCAATTCAATTGGTTTGAAAAGAGGAAAAACACTGAAATGGTTCTTAACTCAAGAAGTCCACTTCTACCTCAATTACTACTTAATGAATCAGAGATTGAAACTAAGAACTTAAGATGGATAAATTATCAATGAAATAAGGCTCCTAACTTAAGAGACACATAATATGTTTCATCATAATTCATTCACCTTAATGCCAAAATTACATAAGGAAACTACTTGCATGTAATCAAAGGAAACTAGTTACAGTTCACCAAGTTAACAGAAGGAGTGCTCAACTTGAGCACTTTGTTTTTTCCAACTTAATAAAATGATGAACAAGCTAAGATCTAATGAAATCAATCACCATACATTAACCATAAATCAATTTGCAATAAAGCATGAAACTAGTTCTACAATAACCAGATTACAGGAAATAAAACTAGTTAACAAGGAAGTGTACTTAGCTTGGAATGGGGGCCCTCCACCCTTGCTTTGCACACTTGAAGAGTGATATCAGAAGCTAAAATTCAGTCACACATCCATATCATTGAACAGCAAAATAATAATAGAACAAGTCTTCAAATTAACTCTCCAATCCAAAAGTGTCTCAGCATAAAAGTATAATAAGTCAATACATAAGCCATCAAAGTCTTGGCTTTTAAATAGAAGTCTCATGAAACAAACTGATCTATAATAATTCAAACAAACCCATCTACTCTTATCCATCTATCTAAGTCGAATTCATCACTCCCATCCCAAGAGATATGGTCAATCCCATAGAATATCAAAACTACCCTATTTCTATGGGATTTCTGAATGACTAGTCATGATTGACTAGCACTAAATGGGCCTAATAAAACTTGTTCTGTTCGAATGAATCATAGCTGGCTTAGTCCTAGTTCCCAAGCTATCCATCCATCCATCCAATTTGTGCCCAAGTGTCCTGCAACCATATCAACCATAGAGCTATTACGGGAATTTTGAATCTGCCAATGTTTTCACTTAAAACCAAATTTTCATAAAAAGTTTAGAATTTGAAAAATTAAAATTAAATACATGAATGGATATAAAATAAATCAAAATGGGATGGATAAAGTGAAAAATGGATGGTAAATAAATGGATTAGTAAGTTTCTTAGAGCAAAAACAAGACCAAAACTGAGGGCCAACAAACAATATAAAATCCCAAAAAAAATACCAAGTAAATCACAAGATGGATTAGTTAGCTAAAGCCATCGAAGGCATACAAGAGTAAAGAGAACACCATAAACTAATTGCAAAGTAGTTCACAACTAATGATTGGTGTAATGTGGGGAATGAAAGAGAAGAGATCCATTAGAAGGTATGTGAGTCGTAAGCCATGAATTAGTTCATTAACATATAACTCAGGTGAAAGTAAACATACACAAAAAATAGAAGTGTATGATAGCTTTACAACCATCATGAAAGTACACAATAATCATGCCAAAAGTGGAGAGCTTCTTATTGATAATGCTACAAACTAATGTACATGTATCACAAGTCCATCAAGATCTAATAGTGGAAGGAAGGTAGCTACTAATATCATTTCCAAATCAGCCTTAGGCCTCACTACAACTCAATCCTAAAATACCAAGGGTTCTAGGAGTGACTTATGTGCTAAAATTGCCTCAAGTAATAAAAGCCATTTTCTAGAAGAATTATGGTACATTTATAAAAATGGGTAGGTAAATATTCGCCTTGCCCATGGCTTCTCAAATACCTATGACTTTTCATAATGATAATATATTTTCATATTCATATTGACTCTTACATGGATTTTGGTGTTTCCCCATTTTCATAATTACGACAAAATAATATTTATAGTATAACAAAAAAATACAATAAGTCAAAGTTTCTGACATGTCCTTATGAATGATGGATGAGGCGATCAGTTGTTCTCACTTATCCCTCTCCATGCATTTATTCTAACAATTCTCTTCAAGGAAAAACCTCCTTTTGAATTCCTTACTAAGACTTCATGGAAGAGTTACAGGAGGTCCCTTCACACTTTTTGCCTAGGCAACAATTTGAGCATCCCTAACTGCATACTTTGGCTAAGCATTTAAAACATCGTGAAGAATGTCCCACTCACTAAGAAGCTAAAATAAGCATTCATCATATTCCACACTTTTTTGTTCCATCCAAAACACGTTCATGTACATAAGTTATACTTCCTTTGTCACTTTCTACCATTCTTACCATGTTATTGCAAAAGATTGCAGAGGTAAATCCTTGTAAATATGGGAAAGCTTATTGGAACTTCTAAAATGAAAATATGAACATGTTTAGAAATTTTTTTGCGTACGTTTGAGTAGTTCTCTTTATTTGAGAAAAATTAGGATATATCCTAAACAATTATTCATAGGTTATTTGCGCCACAATTGATGTATCTGCGTGTATTTGGACTCCATCTTTGGCCTCTACAACCTCATGAATTCCATCTGACCACCTCCTTTTCTTTTCAAATATGCTCATTATCTCATTTATAATTTTCACTTTTCCATCTTTGACGGTGGTAAAATTATTTTCCCTTTATAGTTCTTATCACAAACTTATAGACCTTTCTCAATGTTCCTTTTCATCCCACAAATCGCTTTTCTCATGGGATAACTCTTGAACTCCGTATCCATTCCTTGGTGAGCTCTACATTGTAATGATAAGAATGTACAAGAAACTCAACAATTTGAGAAGTTATAGGATACCATGCTACATCTTTACTAGCTTCACCACCTATATATAGTGAATTGTTTCCTTCATCTATTAGGACTTAATCAACCCCATCCATAATAGAACATTTGAAAGGATTGGGCCATCCCATAAAAAGTTTTTTTACTTTCACAAAGGTTTTCATGAAGATAGTTGACCCAAGTTTCGAGTTGTTTGAATATGTGATATTGCGTGCATAATTAGCACTTCTTTCCTTAGGACTCATGTTATCTTGGATACAACCTACATAAATTCCTATGATTTGATGGATGCGCGCCATCCACTCAACATCGTGTTATTCCAGGTAATCATTAATAGTCACACAAAAATCTCCACTTCCAGTTAAAGAGTTGAGATAAGTTTCTAATGTGGATACCAGAGTTTTCTTCCATGTCTTCATCTTTTCAATGATTTCCATATCTTTGATTGGTTACTTTGAGCTTGGTGACCTTCATTGAGAATAAAATACCTATGTTAACCAAAATTATTTTTCCAATAGTTTGAGCATCATGATATGGGATATGTTTTCCTCGTGCACTATGACACTACACTAGCTTGTTTGGCCATGCCATGTAAACCTACCTCATCGTTAATTTTGCACTGTGGCATAAGGAAGGAGAACAATCTTAACAAGTTAACATGCAATGCACCATTATTACCTACCTGGAATAGTGGACTATGTTGTGGCACTTAATAATATTTATAGTCTTAAGAGGCTAATGTGTGATGCATCGTTATTACTTTCTTGGGAGAGTGGATGATATTGTGGTGCAACAATGGTGAATAATATTAAGAATTTATCATGTAGTGTGTTGTCATTATCTTGTTGGGAAATAATCCCTTTTTAATTCAATATCCTCTACATTAGTAGATACCTTTTGATAGTACCCCCCTACCTATGATTATTGTTTGAATGATTTGTTTATCTCCTTTGGTAATTCAATATCCTTGAGCATTCCTTAGATTTTAGTTTTGCACTGGCTTCCACACTTTGCTTTAATCTTAAAAATCATTGAATTATCTACATCAATGGATGCACTTTTTCCTAAAGGCATTCATTTTGAAAAATATTGTTTATATATTGCTTTGAAGACATATTTTCCTTAAATAAACTTGAACAAACAAGATATCTATATAGTGTGTTGTCCAATTCCTCCTTTGAAATACATTTGTTAATAGATCAAAGTTTCTTATCAAGAAATTCAACAACAAGTTCTATTGGTATGTTCATGTCATTGTCTTTTATTTCATCGAATACAATGCCTCACCTAGTAGCTTTAATGTATGCACAGAGAGTCTAATGAAGAAACTCAAGTGCATTTACGCTCCGAAAAGAGAGTACATGCTTTGAAGTTCTGGAATGTGACTAGCATCCATGAGAAAAGTAAATCCCCTATCCACAATCACATGAGTGTGACGATCTGCTAGTTGTTTTTATTCACATGCATAAAAATTAGCAATGCCTTCAAGGAATGGCTTTTCAAAACTCTTTAAATACCCTCAAAATATGGTTTACAAGAGTCATGATAACTACTTATCCCATTATCTCCTTATCAATCAATCTCAAAAGGTTTTTTACTATCTTATAATGATAGATGCCTATGGAATAATTATAGTCCCATGTCCCAAATAGAATGAGCATTTTCATTTTCTATAACATATGCATGATCGATATAGATTTATACTTCGAATCATCAACATTTGATCACAAACACCTTGCTGACATTTTCAACAAGTTATATTAAGACTATTGGATCAAGACTTTTCCCAATTAAATATTGTGTTGTGGCAACAATGTGTGCGTCACACTCCTATAGAATACAATAGTAAATCTTTCCTACCATTTGGTGCAAAGAAAGGTCCTGTAGAATCTAATAAAATTCATCAAGGCTATAAGACATTGGTTGCTTCAAATGAATGGATATATAAGCTTCTTTCACTATTTATTGCAATGGGGTTGGGTTTATCACTAAGTTGTAGTTGCAACACATCATAGGTTTCTACATTTTGAAAATAATGAGGAGCTTTACCTTGATCAAGTCATGTTCATGCTTTATTACTTGAGAAATTCTAGAACTTGCATCTATTTCCTTCCTCACAAGAGTTATGGAAGTGGATTTCTCAATAGGGATTGAATTTATGACATTACTATAATTTTGTGGCTCAAAAGCACTAAAATATTTGATCTTAGCTATCCCCCTTTCATGCTTGTTAACTCGAATGGTTTTAGCATTTAAATATTCTTTTGTTGCCAACATCTCCAAACCTAAATATTTAGAACTACAAATTTTTATTTCAAAGCCATTTTTTCCTCCCTATGCCAATTAATGAGGAATGGGAACATTGTGGGTGTAACCACAATTCTAGGCATATGACATATCTCATTAATCTTAGCAAAAGAGAATAAGTTTAGTTTCCCCCCAATGGTCATGCACAACAAAACAAGACATGGAGGAATTTCTTTCACTCCATCATATTTTAGAAAGATGATATGGAAATCAGAGCAACTCCTATCCATTGCAATCCAAAAAATGATGTTTTCATCACCATTTCCTTACAAATCAATTCTTGGAAGCCATCTATCACTAACAATATCGAAAGACAATGTTTGTGTCCTTCCATTTTCTCGAACCTATCTATACATCCATGTAATTCAAAAATAATCATGGTCCTCATTTAGGATGTAAAATTGATGCATTAATTGAAGTGAATAAAGGATCAGATGCCACCCTCTCAAAATCAATGAATTCCTCAGAAAGACTGCTATTTATAGATATTCAAATTCCTCCTCTTCTTTGTAGAAACCATTGTATGTGAATGTACATATGACAAGTTGGACACTAATTGGCAGCATCAACATGGGGACATTATGTAAGAACATTTTTTTATCATTAGCAATGCATGAAAATTTTTAGAAATTAATATACGAAGCAATGAAACACAGAAAATATTGTAGAAACACATAAAACAAGAGAGAGATGGATATACATGGCTAACCCAATTTTGACTACTTCCATGGAGAAATAACCAGTCCTTCCTTTTATATTATTCAAGAAAATGAAGAGATACAAGCTACAACAAATCCATTTTAATTTTTTCTTCTCTCTCACACAACCTCCTCTCTCTTTCTCCCTTAGAATAGTGATACACAATCACAATGAAATTCCCTCATAAAAACCAAGGGTTTCCTTCTAGGGAAAAAACCCTAAATTAACATAATTGCTATTGTCAAATCATGTGCCTAATGAACAACCCATAATGACTACGAAATTGTAGAAATTCTCCAAATTCTCTACAATTATAGCTCTAAGACCATGTAGAAAATTTGACTGTAGATTAACCTGAAAATGCAATATACCAAAGAAAAATACTATAAACTACTTCTACTATCAATTATCTTTGCGCAAGCTTAAAGATTGAGAAAGATTTGAGTTGAACACATGTAGCCAGAAGAAGAAGAATCGATGCACATGAAACACAAAAAATACTCAGGGGAAAGCCTCAGCTAAAAACCCCACTGTCTGTATTATCATACAAGGTTGAAATACATCAGAATTATAGAAATCCTTAGCTCTCATAACTAGCCAAATCTCAGTACAATTCTCCTGGATGCTCATAGGCAATCAAGGCTTCTCACAAACCTTCTCCTCTACCCTCCAAGCTCCTATTTCCTTGCACTGTTTCTCCTAGGTGATCCTCCTGTTACCAAGTGGAAAACTCTCAACCAAGTGGAACATTGATCTCTCACACTGATCTCACAGCCTTTCAGAACTGCACAATCCTCAAGGAACCTTACCTTGACTGCATACATGAGTTTTCTTTATAGGAAAACACATGCAACTGATAGTACATTGTCCTTAAAATTTAGCTCAACTAGGTCTTTCTCATAATAGACATGCATGAGTTTTTGATGAGGGAATCTTTAGTTATCTGGAGTACACTGGTTGAGTGCATGCATGCATCAACTGACTAATAACTCACAATTAGTTCATCAAATAGTTTGGAACTAAATTAACTGGACTTAACTCAGTAAACTGAACTTAACTTAGTAAACTAAGCGAACTAATTACAACTCAAATATAACTCAATCTTATCTCCTTAATTAAGGGATATCTCCTTAATTTAAGGGATAACTCTTGCATGACTTTAGAAAGACTTCTAACGTGAATTTCTCCAACTATTTGATCCATAATGAATTAATTAATTATTTCCAAGCAGCTGGTGAGACTAAATTTGATTTTAATTCACAATTTTAATTCAAGGACAAACTAAAACTGGAATTTCTGGTTTCTATTTTTATCATTTCTTGTTGCTATTTTCAATAGAAATTACAATATTTTACAAGGCAACTTTTCTTCTATTTTTATCTTCAGGAGCTCTTCCCCCAAACCCCCTCTAAGTGGGGGCTCATAAAATCATCGTTGCCCCTAGACCCCCTTGAAAACAATCATATGGGCGGTATTTCCACCCCATTAGGAACAAGAATCCAATGTCGCTGAAACAAAAAACCTATGAATAAACAAGAAGATAATCAGGTTCCACACTCAACAATCTCCCACTTCAAGACTAATTATATAAAATCCATCCATGCTTCAGTTGTTGGTAAATGACTCCACTTGGACCTAGTTGTTTCTCATTTTCATCATCATACTTGAATACAAATTGAAACTAAGAAGAATTTTAGTTTCTCCCTAGTAAAATTTTTGTTAACATATATGCAGGATTCTAGCTAGTATGTATCTTTTCCAGCTTCAACTATTCATCTTCCAGCAATAATCATATGAAATGGTACTTGATATGTATATGATTAGCCTTGGAATGAAGTGTTGAGTTCTTTTCAATACGAATGGCACTCTAGTTGTCACTGTATAGCCTTCCCATCTTCTCCATCTTGCCCAATTCATCAATAAACCTTTGTTACCAAACCATTTATTTATTAGCCTATGTAGCAGCAACATACTCTACTTCCGTTGTTGAAAGTGAAATAATTTTTTTCAATTTTGAAACCCAACTGACCTTTGTTCCACCTACAGTAAACACATACCATGTGCTTCTCCTCCTGTTATCTCTATCACCTGCCATATCTGCATAAAATTATCCTTTTAGAGAAATGTTTGAACCACCAAATCATAATTCTTGATTTGTGGTACCTCTAAAATACATGAGAATCCACTTCACTATCATCCAATTCTCTTTTCCTGGATCGTTCATATACCTGCTTACAACTCCCACTGCATGTGCAATATGAAGCTTTGTGCAAACCATTGTATACATTAAGCTTCTAATTGTTGATGCACATGGAACTTTACACATATAATCCATTGCTTCCTGAGTCTTGGGACACATCTCCTTACTTAGTTTGAAATGGCTAGCCAAAGGTGTACTAACTAGTTTTTCATTGTACATATGAAATATTTCCAACACCTTTCCTATCTACTCACTCTCAGATAATGTAGTTTGTGAATTTTTATGTCTCTAGTTATTCTCATACCAAGGATTTGTTTTGCATCGCCCGAATATTGCATTGCAAATTAATTTTCCAAGTTTCCTTTGAGCACATTTATTTCTTGCATGCTAGACCCTAAAACAATCATGTCATCTACATACGAATTATAGAAATATAATATAACTGCTGTCATTTTCTTTTTAAGATAAACACAAAGGTCAAAGTGACATCTAGATAGCCTTGTCCAGACATAAACCTGTCAAATTTTAGATACCACTACCTTGGAGCTTGTTTTAAGCCATGCATTCTCTTCTTTAGTTTTCACACTAATTTCTCCTTCCCTTTGACCTCATACCCTTGTGGTTTCTACATATATATTTCTCCATCTGAATCCCCATGGAGAAAGGTTATCTTTACATCTAACTTATCAATATGTAAATATTCTATTTCCACTAGACTTAAAATAGTTCTTTGTTTACCTCCATCTTCTTCCTTCAACATGTAGACCCATTTATTCTGCAATGTGTTTTTACCTGCAAGTAGACTGACTAAGTCACAAGTCTGGTTATGCATCAAGGAGTCCATCTCTTCTTCCATGGTTTACTCCCATTTCCTCTTGGTTTATACCTGCATTTCTTCTTCATATCTTCCGGGTTCACCAGAATCATTCAACAATACATAATATAATGAAGGAGAGTATCGTTCAGGGGGTCTAGTTATCCTAGTAGATCTTCTAACGCCAATTTCATGTGTTTGAGGTGCCTCCTGTGTTTGTTGTGGCTATTGGTCATTGTGATTTTTAGGCACCTTTACTTTTTTTTTATCTCATGAAGCACTATATATTCTTTTTTTTCCTTTTCCTTTTTCTTTCCCTACATTTAATCCTTATACAAGGCCTTTTCATTGAATATGACATAATTTCTCCTAATGATTTTGTTATTTTCCTAATCATATAAGAGATAACCAAAATCATTAACACCATATCCAATAAAGGTACGTTTCTTTGATTTTTCCTCAAGCTTTGTTCTATTTTCTTTATTAATGTGGACAAAGGTTTCACAGCTGAAAGTCTTTAAAAATGAGTAGTTTACCTTTTTACTTGTCTGTGCCTCCTTATGAATACCACCATCTAAGGAATGTAAGACCCTCTATGTATTAGATAAACAAAAATATCTACAATATCTATCCAAAATTCTAAGGGAAATCTTGCATGCAATCTCAAGCACCTTGTACGCTCCATGATTATCTTGTTCATCCTTTCTAACACACGATTTTCTCTCTGCAAATTCCATGCTTTGAACAATAGTTATCAAACTCTTTGTGAAAGTATTCACCTCCATTTTCTAATCTGATACACTTCAACTTCTTTCCTGTCTCATTCTGAACCAAAGCTTTCCATTTCTTGAAAGTACCAAATACATCATATTTATTCTGAATACAATAAATCCAGGTTTTCCTAGTTGCATCATCAATAAAAAAACATAATAGTGAGAGCCATCGAGAGATGATACCTGGGTAGGTCCCATACATCTGTATGCACAAGATATAATTTTTCACTCTTCATTTCCTTCCCAACTCTAAGAAATTTGACTCTGTTATGTTTTCCATAAACACAATTTTGACAGAGATCCAAATAAACATGCTTCAAACCTGGCAACAAATTTCTTCAGTGAAGAATTTGCATGCTTTTCTCACTCATGTGCTCAAGGTTATGATGCCACAATGTTGTATATGCTCCTATGGAGGTTGAATCATTGACATAATTAGAAATTTCATTGCATAAATACAACATACCAACCTTTTCTCCTTTTGCTATTACGAGGGCTCCTTTAGTGATATTCTAGGTTTTGTCTGTGAATGTAGTTACAAAGGCTTCACTGCCTAAGTTCCCTATTGAAATTATATTTTTCTTTAGATATGGAACATGCCTTACCTCCTCTAATATCCATTGGTTTCCATTTTGTTTCTTTATAAAAACTTTACCCATTCCAATGATTTTACAGGGTTTATCATCACCCGAAATAACATCTCCAAAATCTCCTTAAACATAGTCATGAAAATATTTTCTATCAGGTGTGGCGTGGAATGAAGCCCATGAATCTACTGCCTAGACATCAATAATATTTTATAATGAAAGAAACAAAGCATATTGCAACACATCACGAATTACATTATATTATTGATTGTTCTCTTCATGTCCAACTCCTTATTTTCCATTTTGAGACTTACAACCTTTCTTTAGGTGTCCCTTCTTCCCACATTTTTAGCAAACTCTCCCCAATATAGATTTGGATATGTCTTTCCTTAAAATATGGTGATACCTTGGACTCTTTCTTCTTTCTATTTTTCTTCCCCTATTCTTTGCATTCAAAGCATTACCTAATGTCTCACCTGAGATTTTCCTTCGCATTTCCTCGCTAAGCATAGCACCAACAACATCATCAAAGATTTTGAAGTACTAGATCAAGAGACATAGTTACTAATAGCCATAACCAAGCCATTCCAACTTTCTAGAAATGAGCATAGAAATAATAGAGCCCTAACTTCATCATCAAAATGTATCCCTACATAACTCAACTGACTGGTAACCGTGTTAAATTCATTCAAATGATTTGCAATAGATCCACCTTCTGACATCTTCATATTAAATAGATGCTTTTTAAGAAATACCTTATTTGACGTTGAGGGTTTTTCATATAGTTTGGAAAATGTCTTCATTAGACCTTCTATTGTCATTTCCTTTGAAATTTGGTGTTGTAGCCAAAATTTATAAGGTGGAATATTGGTTTAGAGATAGACCGTGCTATTGTTTCTTCTAATATTTAAGAATTTTAACAAAGGGTTTGAGTACTTGTGTGTGTGATTTTGAAGTTTGGGAGAGGATGTGGCATTATCGTGAAATCATATTTAAACGAATCAATATTTGGAAGGCTCCAAAACAAAGTGGTCAGGCCTCATACAAGCACCCAAACCAAATGCCTACACCAAACATAATCTCATCATCAAGCATGACTGGTGGTAAGCCAAATATGCGTATAATATGTTCAACTTATACATGTTGCATCTGGAATATTCACCTTATATTTACTCAAGGTTTATTTTGTAGTGAATTCCTAAAATGCCATGTCAATATACAATCCAAATGTTTTCTTGAAGACAATATATTCAATATTATAAAAAGGAAACTGACAACATGTGGAAACTAAGTTGAATGTGTTTTCTCTTATTATGGTTGGAAACAATCTAAAGCAAAGAAACCAGATGGCAATAAGTTAGAAACTAAATATGGCAAAGTTCATTGTGCCATACCACCTAAATAGGATGAATATTGTCCTCTGGGTAGGAATTATCTACTGATGAATAGAGTGGAAATCCAAAGGACTTGAGTGATAAAAAATGGAGCTCTCAACTAGCATGGCTTAGCAATATTCTAGAGGTAGCTTTACCAACTCTACAGGTGGGTTCTACCACCAGGTGACCCTAAAATTGGACCTAGCCCTGCTAGTACTCACTCTCTTGTAGAAATTGTTATGAGTCTCCATTGGAGTACTCTGGGAATGAAAGAATGGGGCTTGGGGGATCTTATTTTGGATCTTTATTTTCACTATCTTTGTTATGCTTCTAAAATGGCGGTTGATAATATTAGGGGCGAACATATATTTTTTTAGTATGTGGTTTAGGATCTGATATACCATGTAGAACTGAAAAAAGGTGCTTACATGAAGGATATTGTGGATCTAGAAAATAACGACATGCTACGAGAAAGTACTATTTTGAAATTTTTAAGCAATTCAAATGTGATGTGGCCTAGGCATTATATTGGAGTTTACATTTGCAATAAGTTGGTAGTACTTGGTATTCATGGAATACACAGTTCAAGACATTGTTACTGATATGGTTTCTTTGAGCAACTAGGAAATCTCTTTTGATGGATTTCAAGTTTAGGCTTGGTGTTGTAGGATGATGATATCCCAAATATGAATGAGGCATCATTAGCAAGGTTACAAAATGAAATACTTCTTACTAATTAGACAAGCCTTCATTGACTATCTTCAGACAAAGGCAATCCCAACCCATTAGCTCTAAAACCAATTGAAATTACCAAAGAATAATTTTTTGCTCCTAGAACTCTCTTTCATATTCATGGAAGGTGTCTTTCCATTACAGGTGAGAAAACTACAAGAAGTAAAGAAAGTTATACTCTATGGAAATACTATCTATATGAGCACTTTGGTATGATAGTCCTTTTACATACAATTTTATATAACAATAAATGTGACAACAATTACTAGGCATTATTGGATGCTTTCAAGGGCTTGAAATTTTCATAGGTTCTAAGGTTGAGGCTTGTTGGTCATTCTCCTGAGTTTAGAGAGATACATATAGTGTTTCTTGTAAACAAAGCACCACCATTATAACTTTGAATCCAGTTGAAAAGGAAGTAAATTATCTCCCTAGAGGAAAGAATTCAATAAACCATCCTTCTTAGGAGAAGTGAGCGCAGATGAGGGATTCATTGGGTAGTTAATATGGTTTTGAGTGGATGAATTTGATGCTTGCTCAGGCAAAGCCTCATGTAGGATATAGTATCGGTCTATAATGTGAGTGTAACTAGAATTCTTGTAAAGGTCTTGTTTTTGGTCTTTCTTAAAATGCAATATATGCTACAGCAGCAGTGGCTTTTTTTACCAAATAAAAGGCTTAAAGCATGGATGAGAGAATTGTTATGTATATATGTGCAACAATTTCATCAATTGTATTTTTTTCATGGGTGGTGTTTTCTTCCGTGATTCTCTGTTGGAAGTAATGATACTTGTTTTCATTGTTATTGAGAGGAAGGAGAGGAAAAATTTGGATGACATTGGGTGCGTTAGTATCAAAACAATTGATTCCATATCTCCAATGCAAAGGCAATGAAAATAACTTGGTATTATACCTCTTAAAGGTACAGAAGCCATCAATGGTGTACAACATTCATGCTTGGATCCAATGCTTTCCCAGGAAGACAAAGTGCATGAAAGATATCATTAAAGACGGTCATGTAAGTGGATTCGACAAACTACTCATCGAACAAATTGACGGTCTATAGTTGTTCCGACATCACTCATCCTTTGTTCCAGAAAAAACCCAAGTGCCCCCATAAGTTGTTTATAGTTTCTCTTAATGATGTGCACATGACAATCCCTAGGTCCTGTTTGGACTGAATTTTGGACAAAGTTGATTATATGATCATGTTATTTAATTTGTAGATTTAAAAAAGGAGAGGCTCACCAATTTTATAAAATGTACACATTATAAAAAAGAGTGAGCCCTCTTATTTTTGACTTTATAAAATTTATTGAATATTTCCTATTTAAAATACCATATTTATTGTAAAAAATATTTTGAACAATTGTATAATTGTTTCAAAAACAATTTTGTAACTAATTTCAAATAGTTAGTCTGGGGAAATAATAAAAGGTCGAGAATTAGACATTGTAGGGGTTCAGAGATAAATGAATTCTTCGGAAAATGTAATGTGAAATTTCCTTGGAGATTAATGAAAAGATCAGTGTGATTGTAGCTCGTTGATGCATTGTAGTATGTCTTGTTTATTTATTATGTATTATTTCATTCCTATTTTTCTTCATGTGAGGTTGATGTATGGTTCACTTGGTTTTTCCTGAATATTCACATATTTATTTATGTTATGGTTTATAGCAGAAAATACCTGGGTTTACTCAGAGAAAGTCTTAAAGGGCATTCAATTGCCTCATCAATCTCATTTTCTTTGTTTGCAATGTTTCATTCATCATTGTCTTCTCAACGTGTAAGCATTGGATTCCTTTTCGTCCAATGTGAGAACATCTATTTCAAACTATTTCTTCTTTCATTTAAGAATTTGAAATCTGCAGTCATTATAGTAAAGGCCATCTTTGTGCATTAAATTTGTCTTGAAGTTCAAGCTGACATTACATTCAATGGTGTTTTGTCTCTAGGCATATATTGAATCTTTATTGGTTTTGTGGATGTCCTAGGTTCTGACATCCTAAAGCTAGTGGTTTTCTCCAGGGTTACAACATATTTTGTGGACGTTGTTGGGGAACGAAGACACAAATCTATTTTTCCTTGGGTATTGAGATCTATTTCATGAAGGTGAACAAGATTTGGATACCAAGATTGGTCTTTTATTATTCACCTGGTGATTCCACTCGCGAAGGATTCACTGGATAAGAAATTTGAATGACAAGAAAATGAGGAAGCAACGTGGAAAAAATAGGTATCATACTTTGAGTTTTTTCAAGGAATCTTTGTTTTTCCTTATTAACTCTATTATCTTCTTTCCCCTATATCTTAAAAATATTATTTTCCGCTTATTATTCTTATTAGATTATAAAACCCAAAAAGTAAATTCTTGATTGAAAAAAGAAGACCCCCTTCTTCTTGTATCATTGATCTTGGGATGATTTCACCTCTTGAATCTAAGGAGAAGAAGGATTTCTACATTACAATTTCTAAAACTAACCAGTCACAATCTAAACATAAAGAAGATTATTCATCATCTTTGGTAGCTACCACTTTGCCTCACAAACAACCCACTGTTTTTCAATTCAAAACCAGGGAAATGTTTAAACCCTTGAAGATACACTCAATTATTCATCATTATCTTCTAAAAGGTTTCAAGAATCTACCAAGTTTATCTGGAGAAAATAATGATGTTACAATTGAGCAACATGTCTTGGAATTTGACTATTTCTTGGAAAATATTGAAATTTTTCATTAAGATGTGGCTCTGAGGTTTCTTTTTCATTTGTTAAAGAAGGATGCTTAGAAATGGTTCTAACATTTCGAGGCGACTTCAATTAGTTCATGGCATGGTTTTCAACACATCTTTCTTAGATATTTGGGTGAGCACAAGTCATATAAAAAACATCTCTTAGAATTACATATCATAGAGAGGGAGCGCAATGAATCAGTCACTAAATTTAATAGGATATTTTAGAAAATTTATTTTGGCATGCTAAAATAAATTTGACATCCTGAAGTTTATGCCATCGTGTAATATTCAAAGGCTCATCCCACTTACTTAGATTTTTATCTCAGGGAGGGGAAGCCTTGCAATTTGGAACAAATGTTTCTTTATGCATAGGAGATTGAAGATAACCTTTGGGCCTGTGGCATAATTTCTTATCAGAATGAGAGAAATTATATCACTGTAAACAAGACGGACTACCAAGAAAATCATGGGAATGCTTTTCAGGAAAATACAAATTTAGATAAGTGGAGGGGCCTTTAAAAAGTGGCATAGGATTCACATATTGTTGAAAAACAGGAGTTCAACTATTTTGGGAATGTCAATCAGTAACATTTTACGAAAAATGAACAACACTTTTGAAGATCATTACAATCTTCATGACTCTAATAATTTTGTGAACAAAGGAGAACCTAGTGTAGATTCTCAAGCATAGTTGCTGGAAAATGAAGATTTTTATCAAAAGATGATATTACATGAAAAACACGAGCATCATGGAGAAAAAACTTTGGAATTTCATCCTAAATGGTTGACAGCAGAAAATGGAATCAATTTTCTGACATTAAAACCTCAGAAGTGGAGTTTGTGCAAAGGTCAATACAAATTAAGATTTTTTTAAAGATCCAATGGTAGATATGATGGAATATTATTTTTCTAAGTCGTTAAAAAATGCATATTTGGCATATCAGTAGTTTGTAGTTATAAAGTTTCTCTTCTCAAAAAGTTTTTATGGCCCAGGTCGTGTTTGTAGCAGGATTTATTCATCAATTGCACACCAAAAATAATTTCCCCCACAATGTTACTCACATGGTTACTTTGGAAATATACATATACCTGAGAGAATGGGTAGTGTAAATAAATAAGCTCAAAAATTGAGAATTTAATTTTAGTTTGAAAGTTTCAAAATTTTAATTTTTGTTTTACAGTTTTCAATAAAAGCTAATGATCAAGAGAATAAACCTACTAACAGATTTTCCATTCCAAGTAGATTCAAAATTATGACTCCATTCCTAGTAAGCCACTAGGTCTATTGTTCTCATTGTCTTGCAAGAAAAAAATTGTCCCCGGATGAAGCCAGGTGTTATAGCCAAAATTTGCAGGGTGAAATATTGGTTTAGCGACATAATGTGCTATTGTTACTTCCACATTTACAATTTTTAACAAAGGGTTTGAGTACATTTGCATGTGATTCAAAAGATTGGGAGAGGATGTGGCATTATCGTGCAATCATATTTAAAGGCATCAATATTTAGAAGGCTCAAAAACGTAGTGGTCATGCCTCATGCAAACACCCAAACCAAATTCCTATACTGAACAAAATCTCATCATCAAGTATGATTGGTGGTAATCCAACTATGAATATAGTATGTTCAATTTCTACACACTACATGTGGAATATTCCACCTTATCTTTACTCAATATTGATTCTGTGGTGAATTCCTAAAGTGCCATGTTAGTATTCAATCCAAATATTTATTTCAAGGCAATATATTCAATATTATAAAAAGGAAACTAGAAACATGTGGAAACTCAATTCAACATGTTTTCTCTTATTATGGTTGGCGAAACGTTTAGGTAGAGCAACTGGATGAAATATATTAGAAATGAAATATAGCAAAGCTCATTGTGTCATACCACCTAAATAGGATGAATATATTTCCTTTAGACAAGATTTATCTATTGATGAATATAGTGGAAATCCAAAGGACTTGAGTGATAAAAAATGGAGCTCTCAATTGGTGTGGCTTAGAAATATTTTGGAGGTAGCTTTGCCAAAGCTATAGGCGAGTTCTAACACCAGGTGACCCTAAAAATTGACCTAGCCCTACTACTACTCGCTCTCTTATAGACACTGTTATAAGTATGCATTAGATTACACTTAGAATAAAATAATGGAGCTTGGGAGATCTTATTCTAGATCTTTATTTTCTCTCTCTTCATTATGCTTCTAAAATGGCAGTTGATATTATCAGGGTTGAACATATCTTCTTTGATTATGTGGTTCAAGATCTGATATATCGTGTAGAACTACGAAAAGGTGCTTACATGAAGGATATTGTGGGTCTGGCACATACCAACATGTTACAAGAAAGTGTATTTTGAATTTTTTAAGAAATTCAAATGTGATGTGACTTGGGTATTATGTTAGAGTTGAAATTCCCAAGAAGTTGGTAGTACTTCACATTTGTGGAACACATAATTCATGAAATTGTTACTGATATGGTTTCCCTAAGAAACTGTGAAATCTCTTTTGATGGATTTCAAGCTTCGACTTGGTGTTGCATGATGATTATATCCTAAGTATGAATGAGGAATTGTTAGCGAGGTTAAAAATTGAAATTATTATTACTAATTAGACAAGCCTTTAGAGACTATCTTCAGACAAAGGGAATCCAAACCCATTAGCCCTAAAACCAATTGAAATTATAGAAGAAGAAATATTTCTCATGTAACTCTCTTCCATATTCATGGCAGGTGTCTTTCTATTGTACGTGAGAAAACTACAGGAGGTAAAGAAAGTTATACTCTATGGAAAGACTATCCATATAATTACTTTGGTAGGATAGTCCCTTCAGATACAATGTTATCTAACCATAAATGTGACAACAATTACTATGCTTTTTCTGATGTTTTAAAGGGATTGAATTTTTTGTAGGTTTTAAGGATGAGGCCTGTTGGTCATTCCTCTAAGATTAGAGAGATACATACAATGTTTCTCATAAACAAAGAATCACCATTATAACTTTGAATCTAGTTGAAAAGGAGGTAAATTATCTCCCTAGAGGAAAGAGTGTGACATACCTTCCTTCTTAGGAGTAGTGAGCGCTGATGAGGGATTTGTTGGGTAGTTCATATGATTATGGGTGGATGAATTTGATGCTTAGCTAGGAAAAGCCTCATGTAGGATATAGTATTGGCCTGTTATCTAAGCGTGACTAGAATTGTTGAAAATATCTCATTGGTGGCCTTTCTTGGAATGAAATGTATGCTACAATGATAGTGGGTTCTTTTACCAGATAAATGATTGTAACATGGATGAGCGAACTTTTTTGTCTATAGGTGCAACAATTCCATCAATTGTATCATTTTTCATGGGTGGTTTTTTCTTCAACAATTCTATGTTGGAAGTAATGATACTCATTTTTGTTTTTATTGAGAGGAACGAGAGGAGAATTTTGGATGATGTTGGGTGCATTGGTATCAAAAAAATTGGTTCCATACCTCCACTGCATATCCAACAAAAATAACTAAGTATTATACTTCTTAAAGGTACATATTCATCAATAGTGTACAACATTCATTCCTAGATCCAATCATTTCCTCGGAATACAAAGTTCATGGAAGATAGCATTAAAGGTGGCCCGAGAAGCAGATTCTACAAAATGCACATTGAACGAATCGACGGTCTATATTTTTTCTAATATCACTCATCCTTTGTTCCAAAAACCACCCAAGTTCCCTCGTAAGTTGTTTATATTTTCACTTAGTGATGTGCATGGGACAAACCTTGGGTCCCTCTTGGACTGAATCTTGGAAAAAGTTGATTATATGATCGTGCTATTTAATTTGTAATGTTAAAAAAGGAGAGGCTCAACAATATTATAAAATGTACACATTAAAAAAAAAGAGTGAGCCCTCTTATTTTTGACTTTATAAGATTTACTAAATATGTCATATTTAAAATACCATATTTATTGTAAAAAATATTTTGAACAATTGTATAATTGTTTCAAAAACTATTTTGCTACTAATTTCGGACAATTAGTTTGGGGAAAGAGTAAAAGGTCGAGAATTAGACATTATAGGGGTTTGGAGATAAAAGAATTATGGGGAAAAATGTAATGTGAAATTTCCTTAGAGATTAATGAAAAGATCAGTGTGATTCCAACTCCTTGATGCATTGTAATATGTCTTGTTTATTTCTTATGTATTCTTTCATGCCTATTTTTATTCATGTGAGGTTGATGTATGATGCAATTGGTTTTTCCTGAATATTCACGGATTTATTTATGTTATTGTTTATAGTAGAAAATACATGGGTTTACTCAGAGAAAGCCTTAAAGGGCACTCCATGGCCTCAATGATCTCATTTTCTTTGTTTGTAATATTTCATTCATCATTGTCTTCTCAGGGTGTAAGCATTGGATTCCTTTTGGCCCAATGTGAGAAACTTTGTTTCCAACTATTTCTTCTTTCATTTATGAATTTGAAATCTGTAGTCATTAAAGTAAAGGCCATCTTGGTCCATTAATTTTTCTTTGAGTGGGTGTTTTGTCTCCGGGCAGATATTTAATCTTTATTGGTTTCATGGATGTCCTAGGCACTGACCTCCTATAGCCAAGGGTTGTCTCTAGGGTACAAAATGTTGAATTACACCAATGCTGTCAAACACAACTGTATTTTTCCTAGCTCCTTTTTGTTAAGAATATCCCATTCTTCGTCTGTCATACTCATCGATTGCTTTGATTTTCCACTCAATGGTAGGTACAAATATTTTTGATACTAATAATCTTCCATCTTCATCTTCCGCACTTGTTAGTTCTGGCCATTAAATTTCTTGAGCCTAAACCTACCATCTTCTGCCATTGCTCCCAACTCGAATCAGGAACCCTTCTCTCCTACGAGTTTATCAACCAAATACACCTTGAACTCTGATACGAGTTGTTAGAAATTAATGAATGGAGCAATGAAACACATAAAATATTATGGAAACAAAAATACTTCAACATAAAACAAGAGAGAAACAAATATATGTGGTTCACACAATTTTGGCTACGTCCACAGAGAAACATCCAATCCTTCCTTTTATATTAAACAATGAAATGAAGAGATGCAACCTACAACAGATCCACTTTAATTTCCTCTTTGCTCTCACATAGTCTCCTCTCTCTTTCTCCACTAGAATAATGATACATAGTTGCAATGTAATTCCCTCATTTAAATTGAGGGTTGGCTTCTAGGGAAAAAACCTTAAATTAACATTACTTCTACTGTCAAATAATTTACCTAATGAATGACCAAGATTGACCACTCAATTACAATATTTTACAAGGAATTTTTTCATCTATTTTTAGCCTCAGTGGTGCTACCCCCAAACCTCCGTCAGGACGGAGGTGGGGATCATAAAATTGTTTTTGCCCCACCTTGGCCTCCCTTGACGATGATCATATAGGTGGTGGTGCTGCCACATTATGAACACGAATCAAATGCAGCTAAACAACAAATCTTAGGAACAATCAGGAAGATAATTAAGCTCCACACCCAACAAAAATAAACCATTTTGAGGACCTAGAACAATTTTAGTTGCCTAACCACCACCCCATGTACACAATGATCATTTAATAATGAAATTACATGTATTAATACCACCACAAACAATATCCTTGACTTCTATACCCTCCAAACCTACAACTCGTCAAGGAAACAATTATTCATTATCATATTGAAGAGAGTGATAACCTTGTTGGCCCATGTGTCTAGATCCCCATGTATAAACATCATTGTTGTTTGCTATGGATGTTGTGTGATACTTCTCCACAAGAAACTTTAGCAATATTTACATTTTTAGGGGCTTCATCAAGGAATTCAAGAAATGCATGTACAATTTTTGCACCTTGTGATCCTTGAGAAATAAAAACACTACCAAGGTAACCATATTTCGGCATTTCTATAACATGCAGATTCAATGAGATATTTGCCTAGAGGTGGAGCTACAACCCAAGACAATGAATATAAACTAGAAATACTAGGATCACAGTTACTCAACAATTGATCCTGAAAATGTAATAATGAGTGATTTGTGTTGTGAGAAAGGATTTCTAGATAATCTCATTTGAAATTATCATATACATATTTTTCACTATATATCTATAGACATGGATAATTAATACTTCTAATATGTTTGTATGGAACAAGAAAGAATAATTTTGAGCCTTCATATAGACTAAATTTGATGTGTCTACCAAAGAACCTTTGAAACATCTTAAGTTCTCACATTATGTGTCCCTATTCCAAACATCCCACTATTTAACATGGGATCCCTAACCCAATGAGACCCCACCCAAAACTATAAATAACTATGAAGTAATTGGACAATTATCTGTAGAATAGTTAGGAGATCCCTTTTATGTGGAGGCTTAATGATTGATTGACATGTTCCATTCGAAAGAAATCATTTGACATTGTGGTATGGACATTCTTTGAAATTTTCCTTTAGATTATATTTTGAGAATTGATGGATGTTGTGGAACTACATTTTGAATGTTCCCTAGATTTCTCATAATTGCTCCATTCATGGAAATATTGTTAACCTCTTCATGCAAACAACTCTCACTTCTAATATGTGCAACCTTACTAACTATCCCATTATTTCTATCAACATGTTCGAAGCTCATTACTTTTTTCATTCTTGTATTAGTTCAATCAAATAATTTTTCAATTTAATCTCCACATATACAATGAATACCACATTCCTTCCAAATTCTCTCTCTCTTCACCTTGCATGATGATGTTATGCATAATCTTGTCAATAACACCTATATCACTTTGTGTTCCAATAAATGAAAATTTATCCATCTCACTGCTGAATTCAAAATCTATTTTTATATCTTTGACCATCATCCTTTCTCTCATTTCACCATTATTAAACGTTGTCCTAGAAGCATTTAGTTTCTTTCTATAAAGTAGTTGCAAAAATTGACACAAAATCGATCTCAACAATAGCCAAATATAGTTCAGACTTGTTCCCTTCTTTCATGGTAGAAAACGTTTCACTTTTTGATGCAACACACTTTTCCATATGCCTCAATTTTTTGTGAAGGGAAACCTTCTTTTGGGGATTTTTCCAAAACTTTTCATCTTCAAGCTTTGCTTCATAGTTTTTTAGTTACCTCATCTTGGTCTTGGGTCTTTTATATTTTCTCCTTGGATATTATTCACTTGAGAATGAAACCATCCTTTAATAACTTGCATCAACAATATTAATCCAGGAAATTAAATCCATATCGAATTAGAGGGTGGAATAAGGAGGTCTAGTAGTTGGCATGCCAGAAGAACTATAGGCCAATTTTCGAGGTATCATGAATATTGTATGCTCTCCTTTCTTTATGGTAACAATGTCTTGGTCCCATCCTTTGATAGCTTTTCCTCTTTCTTGTATGTGAGTGGAGAAGAAACTGCCAAATATTTTAGTATGTGTGGCATCAAGCATTCTAGTGTTGATAAAAATAAAACCAAAATCTCTAATTAGATGCAGAGAACCTAAAAATTATTATTACCATTATTACAAATACGATCTTGAACAAGCATAACTACAAAGGATACATGATTGCCATCTTCAGTAAATTATTTATCATGCAAATTGGGCTATGGTGATGGAGTCATTGTGGAAGAAAGCCATGACAATGATTCATTCATGGGCTACATTTGATGATGATTAGTCCATTTTAAAGGGTTTTTCTAAGTAATGCAATACACATGACCATGAGAACTTTCAAAACCAAGTGAGACCCTAAACTTTTAAATGTACATGGTGAATGTTTTGGGGATTGTTGTAGGGGCTACAACAATTGGCAAACCATTAGTACAATCCAACATCTCTACCTTTGTTCCTTCAAAATATGGAGTCTTAATGGTGATTCAAGGAAGTATTGAGTGGACACTATGGGTACCTCTTTAAGCTACTTGACCATTTATAAATGTGCCATATATCTATGTCATAGTTAGGTCTTGTTAATCCTTAAGCATAAAACCAAAAGTTCATCCATCTATATCTTTGATAATGGAAAAGAGAACATGATAGAGGGTTTATAATTTACAATACTTAAAATGATTTTATGGTGCCACTCCTCTACCAGTGAGTGTCCTTAGACACTGGAATCACTTCGAGAACACTCCAGAAATATGAGATTCTTCTCATGGAATTTGAGTCTTGCATATGGTAGTAATTAGCCTTAATTATCATAACCAATTCCATTTCAACTACAATGTGTACTTTCAATAAACCAAATAGTTTTAAGTGTTCATACATAAAATATTTTCAATGAAAAAACTATAACTTCCCTTGAAGCGATCTCAGAATCATTATACACATAATAATTCAATAGCTTTCAATTGATTTAAAAATAAATTGAAATGAAGATATCATTGCATTATTTATTTTCATAACATTCATACCAAGCATTCCATAAGGAATTCAAACATTTATTCCAACAACCAAAGGGTCAAAATTGAAAGATATATATATCTTTAAATTCATAAGTAATAAGCTTCCACTTTTCTTTGAAGGATTCACGCCATTCATATCACTACTCAACAAGTCTCAAAATTATTAGAAGCTATTTGTTTTTAGGAGATTCAATTATGAAATTGATTGTCTCATACGAGCATGCATGCATTCAATGCACCAAACATATGTACCATCATGATTCATAATATGAGTTCCCTTACAAAATCATGCCATAGCAATGCATGTATGCATCACTAATATTCTAGCAATATTCACAGGCTAAAGGCTTCTTATCATTGTCATAACCCACTAGGTATTAATCACAAACTTGATTTCATATATCAATATCTCCATTTAATTTTAACATTAACTTAGGTATTAATGACAAACTTGATTTCATATATCAACATTTCCATCTAATTTTAACATTAACTAGGAAAAATCAATCCTTCTTTTTTGGTCAAGTAATAGTGGAGCGTTCAATTAACCGTAAGAAATATTACATATGTTACAAGTCTTTACAAGTTTAAAGACCAGCAAGGCAAACGCGTTGATGAATAACCATAAACAAAACCCGAAACAAAACCCGAATTTAAACCCATAAATCTTACCTAAAACCTCTGGCCATTATCCAACCCGATGGCATAAGGAAAAATCATTCCTTCAATTACATGTTACTTACCAATAAACTCAACATTATATGATAGAATCAGTTGTCTCAAGATTAGAAACTATTGGGCCCATACTCATGGACTCATGAACATAATTTTAGTCCCTACCTTTTCTTGATACATCCCACATTTTTATGCATTACCAAACATATTTTATTTCATCAATGTAGTATTCATTCATGTAATATTTGTTCAATATGGAAACTCAATGCATGAACACATTATTAATATTTTGCTAAATATTCTTTTCCTAACAATTTTATGACCTAATCATACCCCTTCTTAGGCATCTATGCAATACATGCATTAATTTGAAAAGCAAAAAATATCAAATTCAATTGAATGGAATTCTCACCCAATTCCTTTACCTTTTTACCTTTATTGCTACTTTCCTTATTTACTTAACTATTGTCATATATATTATTAGCTAAGATATTTTCAAGTAGTTCATTTGGATTCTTAGCATACTTGATGTTGTAACATTCAACATCCCTTGAAATCATCTCAACCTCACATATTAGTCACAAATCTACCATTTCATCTTCTTGCACATAAGTTTCAATAAGTGTTTATAAATAGAATTTGAACTATGTATCCAGTTTAGACATTCAAACAATGCCTTCAATCATGCACTCGAATATGTGCATAAAATCTTATCATTCATGTGCCATGCTTGCGCATATTTCACGCTATTCATACATGTAAATTTTTAAATTTAATTTCTAACCTCTCTTGTTTTCAATCATTCACATGACATGTCTCATAAGCATAAGCGTAATAACACTACCTTCTTTCATGTGTTAGTTAACAACAAGATATAACTCTTGCACACTTTCCATATGAACATTTTATTTTACATGAAATTCATAGGGTAACCTTACTCTATTACCAAGGCATAACTATTATCGGGAAATCTAGTGTCCACTCGGATCTGCTAGTCCCACTAAGACTGGTAGCTATCTTAGAAACAAACAAACTAAAACCACTTTCGTTTTCCTTTATGAGGAGTAGATAAGAGAGGAATGAAGCACACCAACCTCAGTCTTCCGCTTGGTTCCTTGGTCGGTTCCTCTCCCTTCTGACAGATCCTTGCCACTTCTCCCTCATCTACCCAGCTTCAAAGAGCACCTGTGGAATCAAAGCAGCACAATACTATCGAAGAACAGAGATCTACAATCATAAACAATATAGGACCAAATGTATATTGACCACACAAATGCATATATCATCAAACATACAAGAATGTGGAGGAAAACTTGAATAGCTTTATTAATAATCAAGAATAGCAAAGAGGATTACAACCAATTGTTCTGACCTAGCGTCATCCTCCAGCATGAAAGCCCTTCTTTCACCTCATGAAAAGCTTAGATCACCCAACACTATGATATTCCAACAAGAAACCAACAGCACTTCCTTACAAGATACAAAATTCCAGCCTCTGGATCTCTGGGATGAGGGATCCATATATAGATGATTGTAGGGGGGTAAGTCAGCTTCTGGGATTTTGATTAGTGTCCTCTCTTTGATATTTCTTGATTCCACTTAGAGATTGATGATCTCTTACTCATCCTTGGGTGAATTCAGAGAGGCAAGTGTCACAGGAGAAGTTTCTGGAAGATTCCATGATCATCCACCTCGCAAACTGTCTTTGCCATTTGTCCACTCTCACCCATCGCACCCCATAGAAGAGCTTTTCAGTATGCATCGCACCTCCTATGTGCATTAGGTGGGATGCATCGCACTTTAACCATGGAGTAGGTGAGATGGTCCAGTTTTGACTAGTTCTGAGCAATTTTTCATGGAGAACTTCTGGGAGATGATGTAATTAGCTGACCTTGTTCTTTTAGGGGATGGAACAACACTTTTACGTACTTAGGAGCCCTTGGTTTATGGACATGTTTGATTCGGGTTGCAGTGCCCAAAAATTTCTATAACAGTTGCCCCCTAAAGCATGAGGTCGTTAATCTTTTGATGTCGGGTGAAATGCTTTATCATGAGGATCCGAAGTTTTTTCGAGCTGGAAGGCGACCTGTAATAAGATACAATACAATACATTATCTTCATAATATTGTTCATGATCTAGCTGAGGCAAGCATTCCCATGCTCAGCTTTATAACTTCATTTTCATGTACATAAGATAGACAACCGTCTGTGCGGGAGACTGATGATTCTGATAGAGTCATCATCCTTTGATTCGGATGATCATTTGTGTAGCAACAATGTACATTTGATGTCTTTATTTTCCTGAATATATCGAAGCCCGAATGGATGAAACTAGATCCGGGGTCTTCAAACTCGTTCAATCTTCACTCAGAGTACAAGTCGGTCCATGTGAAAGATGTTCTGGAGTCGAACATGGAAAGACATCGCCTGATTACCAGCCAATGATGTAAGCTATTAACAGGTGCGAGAGGAATCACCGATAATGATGATGACCCTCAAGGTACTACAGTACAATTCCCATGGTGTGAATAAGGGACTTGGCGTCGAACACTGCGAAAAATATTTCGGTCGAAGGCCATTGACGTAAACCTATCACCCGAAGTGAGAAACTTGCCATTGAGGCATGTAAGCTTCAAAGCACTGAAAGGGTTGTTCCTAAGTCGACTTCTTGGATAATGAGCTGATGTCGACAAGAAGCGACCTGTCATAGGAGGGCCTTAATGAATCCCACATTTACGACATGGAATGGAGTAAATTATTTTGGAGGCAAAAATGATCTGATGATACAGGGTTCAGGGTGGCGGTCATGAAAGAATGGAGTGTGAATGTATTGCAGCGGATGAGACATAGGTGAATTCTCTGAGCGACTTCTCTTGAACATATTGATGACACTGACATGGATTGGTAGCGTTAACCCCAAATATGGATGGTGTGATGGACCAATGGTGATATGACCAGTGAACGGAACAACCCAACCTGACTTGGATGCAGAGTGAAAGTGTTATGTTCAAGAGCGACTTGCTACCAATAAAGTTTCTTCAAGTTTTCTTCCCAATTTTTCCCCAATCATTGCTGACCAGTATCTCTTTATTTTTGTCAAGCTTGAGGAGGATAACATATGCTTGTTCTATAATTTTCCCTTCGGGAAAACCCGTCGCTATATTTTAACGAACCTAGTGACAGTGAAACTCATTCCTATCTGTATGGACAAGTTTGTCACTATTCGATTTTAACGAGTTTAACGACAAGGATAACTCGGTCCTTTTCAATTTTAGAGAGTCTGAAAGGGACATAAAGGAAACTCCAATAATCCTTTTCATCATATAATCCCTTATGTCCGAAAAAGTATAAAATAATACGAAAGGGATGAATTTTCGGTAATTTTAACGAGCAGAACAAAACAAGCGCTCGATCTTTTTGTGTAATAATCCCTCAGGTCCAAAAAGATTAAAATCTAGAGGAGGGATAGCACTTCCGGTCACTTTAACGAGCTGGAGAGGCCAATCTCGCGGCAATCTTTTCATATTTTATGAGTCAGGTGAAAAGAGCTTAAAGGAGACTCGTTTTTGAGGAACAAGTGATAATTTTGGGTAGCAACTGATTCCAGGTAAGGTTTGGAATTTTCCAATCACGGTAGTGTCACAAGGGTGGCTAACAGGATCACTCTTCGCAGCTGTTCCTCAAAAAGGGGAAAACAATCAAATGGATGTGAATGATCAGCTAAAACAGAGTGGAGGTGATGACGAGAACACGACCAGGGCTCAAAATCTGATGATAATGCATTCACAATGGTTATTTACCGGAAATTGGTTCATTTTTTAATGAGCTTAAACTCTGGGGGAACGTTTGCTCATTACTTATGTTTAATTTTTAATGAGCTTGAACTCTACATAAAAATTGCTCGTGCCAGTCATATAATAAGGATATCTCATCTAAGATGCCATTTTTTATGGAGCTTGCACCTTTCAAAGCTTTGACCCAGAACCTTTCTTTATGCAAGCTAGGAATGACCAATCCTACGAGTTTAAAGGGTTAAGAAATCACAAACTATGAAAATAAATGGTCGCTCTTCGCTTGCATGCAAAAAGGTTTGCATGCCCCAGGTATAGCGAAAAATTTCCAAGCTACCATATGAAAGCTCTCCATCCGCATTACAGACAAAATGCTTCCTTGGTGATGTCTACCGAAATAGACAAGTTGAGTGGCGCGGTCGCCTCCACTCACATAACTTTGACGAGGGAATCTTATTCCAGTCTAATCCCATTTTCCTAAATGGACGAGTGTGTCAGACTAGTCATATATCCTCCACGGAAACCTACCCTATACCCAAGGTTTTCCTGCCGAAACAGACCAAGGTGCATGCCCCCTGGGTTTTAGTCATGTCCTCCCGAATCACTCGCGCTCTTCAGGTGGACGGACTGGAGATTGATGAGACATTCCTTGTGTGAAAAGACCATTTAGGGATGTTATTTGACTATTAGCTATGTGTGAGTCGGGAAATGACAGCTGGTCTACGAGCTTGACCACTCTGCCTTCATGCGGAAAACACATTAATCTAAAGAGTGAGGAGACAATGGCTCCCATGCTATAAATATAGTCGTGTCCAAGGAGTAAATTATAATCTAGAGGTCCTCGGACTACCATTACGTTCATGTAATTGGTTTTCCTTCTCAACGTTATGGGAACATTGGGAAGGATCCCTAACGGTCGACTGGTTCCTTTTTCGAAGCCTATCATATTTCTCATCTCAGGCAGAAGCGATGGTGAACCAAGTGCTTCCCAAGCAATTGAGGAAAGGATACACACAGAAGCCCCGTCATCTATGATAGTACTGACCATGATCATTTTGTAAGCTTGTACAATGATTCGGAATGGTATATTGGCTGGTACCCGGGGTCTGCCTAGTAGATTCCAATCAAAAGAAACGACTAGGTTGCTTGGAGGTGGGACTGAATAGACGACCGGATATGACTCTGAAGAACTTCCTTCCTGCAGTAAAGGAACGGGTAGACTACCCCATGTTCATCAGAGCTTGTGTTTACGAAACGAATTTGGACGGTGTCATTCTCATTCTCTTCGATGATTGTGTCATTTTAAGATGGACCTTCTGAAGACAAGACCGGGTCGACTGCCGCCTCAACCTTTTGACTTTTTTCTGGTATGGGTTCAGAGGGTTTATCTCCAATGACAGATGCTTCGACTGACCACAATTGCATTTCAGTCGGATTTTCAACTAGTGACGGACTCGGCAAGAGTTTCTTATATCCAAGAGGAAACCGTAACGGTGAAGCTGGACGGTCATCCAAAACTCTTTTAGCTTCGTCTAGGAAGGGACAATGGTGGATAGGGTGATAACCTTCACACAGTTTACAAGGAAATTTACATTTCCTTTTTTGTCCAATTGCTTCGCTTTCACTAGTTGATGGTGTACTTTCAGCATAGTCTTCAGAGGTTGATGACACCGGGTTGTGCAAACGAGGAGACTAGTCCCTTAAGATCCGAGGGATGCAGGGACAATCTCGGTGGTAGTGGTCTCCTTTGCAAATGACACATGGAGATTTAGGCTTAGATGGTGCAGTGTGTGGATTTTCACTAGACGACGCCTGGTTACTTTTCACCTTTGGCTCCTTCTTCTTCTTCTCTTTCTTCTTCTTAGTTACTTGGTTTTTAGCTTTACCGACTTTATCAAGCGAAGAGGAAGGGGGAGAGGGAGAATAGGATGAAGTAGAAGGTTGGGGGGTAACTTTAGTATCATCCAGTTGCTGACTTGATATCTCAGGAATCACGGGTTCTGAACGATGGAGGTCGAGAAGAGCCATATTGGCAAACCAATCGTCAATCCTAGAAGTGACAATGTGGCCATATGAGGTGCACCAACATCTCCCCAAGAGGAGAAAGGACTAGGATTTCCTCCGAGGGGAACTCCTTGGTTGGTGGACTCCATTTTTCTCAACCTAAGACCAATGCGGGAATAGTGATATTATTCCGATTAAAATAAATTTTAGACGCTTTGACACAACTTGTTTTTTCAATTTTTAAGAGTCAAGAAAAAACAAAAGATGACTCTAGTCGCCTTCGATTTTTAATGAGCCTGAAGTGACAAGTGCTCAGATGGACCTTTTCCTTTAAGGAGTCTGAAAAGGAACGAAAGAGACTACTTTGGAAATCTAGATAGAGTGATTACCAAACCAATCGCAAAACTGTAGAATACTTTTTACGTTACGGCAGTCAATCTTCCCGAATGTTGTGTTCAGTGCATTGCGATCGATAGGGCGGCAGACACGACTTCCTATGGATAAAGGATATAGCCTATTGTGGTCTCCCAATATATACTCGATGGTACATGGGAGCACAAGTTCGTACTGTCACTTCTTGTCTCAAAGAGGAGGAATCACCCAACGAATAGTGAAAGCGACACTTACTAGGCTTTATGATGCTAGAATAGTCTCTAGCTTAGACTTCTAGATGTTGTGTGTTAGGTTCCAAAGCGTTTTTAGGTTCATTAAATTTATTTTACAGTTGATCTTTCTTAAGAAATTATCCTTTCAGGTTCACCGCGTGATGTAGACGTACAATTCCTAAAATGTAATCTAAGATGATAAACAATCATTTAATCTTCTTTTTGCAATGAAAATCCTAGCTACTAAAGAAAGAGAGATGATATTCTTTCAACATAGAGCAGAGAGCACACACTAGATGCACTGTCCTAAATCAAAGCAACAAGCAGTCTAAATGCAAATTCACATGCATGTATTTGTTTTCAGCTTTCTTAATGTGTTAATGACAAGAAGAATGCAAAGTACAAATCTGAATTATCTTTCAAAGCGACAGTACTAACAAATTTCTCTTCAAAAATGAAAGGAAGATAATGACGACACTTTACTATTTTGAATTGAAAACTGCTTTTGACACTTGAAAAACTACTAATTCAAATCAAATACAAGAGTAACTGTATAATTGACCATCAAGAACAATAGAATTCTTTTCTTTGACTGAAAACAACACTTGCGACACTTTCAAATCAAACGACGACAGTTCGACTATGCTACTACTTTGCAAAAGAGAACTGAAAATGGCGGAAAATACATAAAAACATTCGTAGTTATTTGCAAAATGGAGGCGGAATGATGGAAAGGAAGGGGGTTTCAACAGTGGTATACTGATCATAGACAGAAAAACTCCTGAATAGAGATGAAGAGAATGAAAACAGAAACCAAAATCTGAGAGCAGAAGAAGTCTTGTCTGATCAGCGCACCTGTAACACAGGGAAAGTGCGATGCAGCACACCTACTCCACACGGGAAGTGCGATGTAGCGTACCTACTACACACGGGAAGTGCGATGCATCCAGACTCCCAAGAGTAAAAGGTGTGATGGTCCAGGGACGAGACTTCAACTAGGTTCCGGGTCACAGTTTGCAGCTCAGTTAAGGGATTTAGGTCGGGCAAGTGATGTACAGTAAATAGCAATCACAGGGGCTGATCTAATGAGGTTACTAGAGCCACCACTAGGGCAATTAGAAAGTTTGCAAATCTATTTTTCAGTTTATAAACAAAACCCGGAGATAGACTAAAGCAGCATTGATCTAATTTGCACTTGCATAGCAAATGCAGTTCGAAGGCTAGCTGGCTTGACTTTAGGCTCCGTCTGTAAGCTTATAAAACAAACAAATATAGACAAACAAACAATCTATTCGCTCCCCAGCGAGTCGCCATTTTGTTATTGGGAAATCTAGTGTCCACTTGGATCTGCTAGTCCCACTAAGACTGGTAGTTATCTTAGAAACAAGAAAACTAAAACCACTTTCGTTTTCCTTTATGAGGAGTAGATAAGAGAGGAATGAAACATACCAATCTCAGTCTTGCACTTGGTTCCTTGCTCGATTCCTCTCACTTCTGACAGATCCTTGCCACTTCTCCTTCGTCTACCCAGCTTCAAAGAGCACCTGTGGAATCAAAGCAGCACAATACTATCGAAGAACAGAGATCTACAATCATAAACAATATAGGACTAGATGTATATTGACCACAGAAATGCATATATCATCAAACATACAAGAATGTGGAGGAAAACTTGAACAACTTTATTAATAATTAAGAATAGCAAAGAGGATTACAACCAATTATTCTGACCCAGTATCATCCTCCAGCATGAAAGCCCTTCTTTTACCTCACGAAAAGCTTAGATCACCCAACACTATGATATTCCAACAAGAAACCAACAACACTTCCTTACAAGATACAAAATTCCAGCCTCTGGATCTCTGGGATGAGGGATCCATATATAGATGATTGCAGGGGGGTGAGTCAGCTTCTGGGATTTTGATTAGTGTCCTCTCTCTGATAGTTCTTGGTTCCACTCGGAGATTGATGATCTCTTACTCATCCCTGGGCGAATTCAGAGAGGCAAGTGTCAGAGGAGAAGTTTCTGGAAGATTCCATGATCATCCACCTCACAAACTGTCTCTGCCATTTGTCCACTCTTTCCCATCGCACCCCACAGAAGGGATTTTCAGTATGCATCACACCTCCTGTGTGCAGTAGGTGGGATGCATCGCACTTTGACCATGGAGCAGGTGAGATGGTCCAGTTTTGACCAATTCTGAGCAGTTTTTCATGGAGAACTTCTGGGAAATGATGTAATAAGTTGACCTTGTTCTTTTAGGGGATGGAACAACACTTTTAGGGACTTAGGAGCCCTTGGTTTATGGACATGTTTGATTGGGGTTGCAGTGCCCAAAAATGTCTATAACAATAACAAGAACTAGTTTCTATTTTCTTACCATTCACACATTCACATTATTTTTATAAATAAAATACATAATCTAAGCACAATTTTAGTTAAGGGAAACTCACTTCTTAAGCCATTTTCATAGTTGTGACTTCACTATCTATTTAGTTAATATTGAGGCTGTCATTTTCTCCTTGACTAGTCCTTTATCTACATTTTCCGTATAATTCAACTCCAGATTTGTTCCTTGTAATAGCTATGGGGTCGCTCTCCCTTACACTCCTATATATCAGCTGGGGAAAACCACTCACTAGTAGCAAATATCTTATTTTCTCTTAGCCATGGGCTCTATTGTTCCTATTTTTTTTAATAATGGGTTATGCTTTGGCTAGGCCATGAATCCACAAAGACATTGGCTTACTAAGATCCAAGTATGATACATAACATATACTGAACACAAACAAGCTCAAGGTACCAACCCCATTAACCTACAACCAAATATTTTCACATACCCCCATTAGCCCACTCAACCCAACGTAGTGCATCCCCCTTCTCTGATCACATTAGTCTCATGGGGCATGCCACTATCTTTCTAGGGTATCCAACTTTGGTTTGTAAAGGATGTCTCAGAGCCCTATGTATTTAAGGAGTTTCATCTAGCTTCAGGGCTCCAAGTACTCTCTAGACCCCACACACAAACACTTATCACTACACTCCTCCCTTGAGGGCTCCATCCTTCCACAAGACAACCCAAGGACAAGTGCATTCACAATTCTATCACAACCCGCATACCAAAATTTGTAGGTGGAACTTGTACCATTCTATCATCAAAACCTTATCTTGCATAACCTTAATTCCACAAGAATACATGTAGCACTATCATTGGCTTCCTAATCATGAGGTCAACTTGTTCCTAGTTACATGTTCACCATTAGCCACTATTAGTCATATGAATTGTGTTATGACAATATAATTCTTTGAGGCTTTATTCATGCACATCCATTATTATAGGCACCTAACATATCTTCATGCGTCTAGCATATCATTATTTAATGTCTATTCAATTTACATATATCTTTGAACTACACCATCTCCTACATTTTTATCATGCGTATGCTATTATTCATAGTCATATGAAAATTTATCAAAACATTAAAGAAAACTACTAAAACTAGCAAGAGATAAGATAATAGATCCCCCCCTACCCCCCCATAGTTATGGTTGCATCACTCGACCATAAATTTTTCAATTCTTTTGGGATGCTCTAAGGTATCTAGTCAGCATCCTAAGTGTTTATCTTATTGACACTCAAGTAAATCTTCAAGAAACTTGAGTGTATTCATACACAACAAAATAATTTCACATAAGTACACATGCACACATAGATATTAATTTAAAGCTTAAATTCTTTCCTATACTTGATCCCATCTAGGTTCAGTGTTGAACATTAGCTTTGATACCACTTTGTAACATAGTATGAAATATCCCATCTCATATATTCTTGAGCCCATCCAAGTATAGTTTTAAACCATACTCTGATACCACTTTGTAACATACCTTGTGCCTTAATGATTGATTAAGGATATGGGGTATCAATTTTTTTACCTCTTCATGACTTAAAAAATAAGCTATGATACAACTTTGTCACATACCCAGTACCTTAATGCTCGATTAAGGATATGAGGTATCATTATTTCTTCATGAACTTGCCAATCATCTCCGCTACCACATTATTACATATCAAGTTTCCTAAATGACTTATAGAGGTTATGGGGTACCAATTCTTTTTTTCTTTAATTAGCCTAGGAGTAACCTCTAATACCACTCTGTCACACACCTAACCCCCTATTCCTTCATTAAGGCTATGGAGAATCACATTTTTCTCCCTTAAATCCTAACTAAGGATATGGGATTCGTTTGTGACATACCCCTACTAAATTTACCCTAACCACACTAGTAAGAACATGATTTTAATCTCTCATACATTTTTTCAAACACTTTACATGTAAACATTTCTTCAAATACTTTGTGTACAATAAATTAAGTATTTTTTTTCTTGTAGACATTTTGTTAAACATTTAGTATGAAATAAAATAAGAAACATTGCTTTGATTCCATTTTGACATACTAATTGAAGTATACCACTCAATCATGCACCTTTTGATATCTTTCTTTGAGGTATTTTATCAAATAGTTTGTATGCAAATTGTATTAAAACACCTTTAACACATTTCTTCAAAAAATTTCCATGCAAATAAGTATAGATCAACTAAAAAAGTACTAGAAAAATACTATCCCCAACCACAAAATAGCATTTTCATTAGGGAATTTCATCAAACAGTTTGTATGCAACAAGTCATTAAACCATTTAGGCATTCCTTAAAAAAAATTGCATGCAAAATAATATAGCAACTTCCTAAGTGAAAATATCCTCAGTTATAATAGTCTGTGTTCTAAAAACTAAATCAAATTATCAATGGGAGTTCCTCTCCCTATGGTCCAAGTTTCAACCTCTATAATCTCCCAAATGAAAAGTTATAGCAAAAAAACCAACATGACCAATTTGATGCATGATTTCAGGAGCGTCCAGGATGCTCAATGTCCTCTGATCACATCTTCTAAAACATCATCGCCCAAATATCTAAAATTTGGACTAGATAATAGAGGGATTTTCCCTCATTATGGTCTAAGTTTTATCTCATGGAACCTCCCAAAAGAAAAATTATATCATAAATTCCGATATGACTTATTTAAAGATGCATTTAGGAATCCCAACTTCCTCTCATAATATATCCTAAATTTCATTACCTAATATCTGATATTTAGACCAGAGGATTAATGGGATTTCCCCTCACTTTGGTCCAAGTTTCAACTTTTGGAACTTTCCAAAAGAAAAATTTTAGCAGAAACAACAACATGACTTGTTTAAAGAAGAATTTAGGTAGCATATCTTCCTCAAATAGTGTTTTTAAAAATTTAATAAATCTAAAAATATATCATGCCAAATAGTATAACAACTACAGCCATGATAAATTCACTGAAGGGTAAATGCATGTACATATAAAATTGTTGGAAAGATAAATTAAATAGTCATGCATATCACTAAACCATTTATGTAAAATTATCATTAACAGAAGAATAAATATTTATTTATTGCAGCCAGAAGAATATTGGAAATCGAAGTAGGGTGAGCCACATTCAACCCCACCATAGGCTAAGTTGTGCTGCAATTTTTCTCATAATTTCCATCACATGCTAGATCTTGATGCATTTAGGAGAACTTAACTCATGGGTTTCTTATCACAATTTTAGTTTTTAGTTTTTAAAAGCGCTGACAGTTACAGTGTGAACACTGATTTGTAAAAAATAGTGGTAAAGCGCTAACAATGGGAGTGTTAGTGTCCATTTGTAATAAACATGTTTAAAGCGCTCATAAAAAGAGTGTCATAATTATCATGTGTTTGAAACTAAAAAAGGAAAATGCACTAATAATGGAAGTAGTAGTGCATTTTTGTAAAAAATGGTCAGTTAAAATTTTGTTTTTTCTTGTACAACACAGTAATTTAGGGCATGCTTTACAAATCAATTAGAATTAAATTTACAAAACCGGAACATGTTTTTGTCTATAATGGGCCCATTTAAAAAAAACTCTTGGTTTTCTAAAATATATCAGTTTTTTGGATTTTCTAAAGGATCACGAGACCCTATTGTTCAGGAATTCGTGAGGAAAAAGTTCATGGACAGTTGTTGACTTGGATCCCACCTCATCAAATTAGACTTGTTGATCCTTATCTCCAGCCATGACTCTAGAAACAACATGATATATAGGTGCAAATATGCTTGGAACTATGTTTATGTGCTTGTATTTGATAGATGCACTTTATCTCTTTTATTTTTAGTGGTTTGTAATTAAGTATGAAGGAAAAACTTGTTAGAGTTTGTAATTTTCTTATAAAGCACATCTATGTAATGTAACGTAGGTTGGTGTTATAGACATTTTTGTGCCTTACAGCATTGAGCATGAAATGTCCATAATCTAAGGGATCCAAAGTCCCTAAACATGTTGTTCCTACCCCTAGAGGAACAAGGCTAACAAACCACAGCAATTCACAGAAGTTCTCCACCAGAAACTGCTCAAAAACAAGTCAATTCAGGATCATTTCAGTGGCTACACTAGCTGTTTGCGCTGAATGTCAAAGCCAACATTGGCTACCTGCGTTGAATGTCAACTGGAACACTAGCTACCTGCGCTGAACGAGAATGGACAAGTGGCAGGCTCATTTCTCAAGGTGTCAAAACCCAGGAAGCTTCCAAAATGACACTTGCCTCAGGGAATTCGACTGGTGATGAGTAAGAGGTTCCAAATCTCCAAGTGGAAGCAAGAACCTCCAAGTGGACTCAAGAACTGACAGAGGGAGAGGACACTAGTCAGATCTCAAGCTGACTCATCCTCTCTCCAAACATCTATATATGGATCTCTCCTCCATGAGATCTAGAGGCTGGAATTTTGTTATTGCAAAGAATTGCTGTTGGTTTGAGACTGGAATCATTGGGTGCTTAATGCTTTGAAGGGGCTGAAGATAGGAATTCCATTTGCTGGGAAGGAGATGCTGGATTGGAGCCCTCTGGGTTGTATCTCTTCCTGAACCTTGTTATTCATCAATAAAGCTATCTTGGTTTCTCCTATATGCTGATGTATTTTGATGTATGAATGTATTAGTGTATTTGGTTTATTTCTAATCCTAAACTAGTTATGAATGTGAACATCTGTCTTTGTGTAGTGTTCTTCTCTTGTCTCAAGTAGTTGTTCTCTTGTCGCAAGTAGTTGTTCTCTTGTGATCTTGCAGGAAGTTGAAGCTGGATAAGCAAGAAGGCAAGTAGCTGTGAACACCCGAAGAGAAGAGAGACCAGATCGAGGGACAAACGGAAGACACCGGTAAGTCTATTGATCTCTCTTCTTTCACATTTCATAAAGGAAGAAACTAGCATAGCTGTACTCGTTTGTTGCTAAGGCACTGTCACACCTTAGGTGGATAGGATCGTCCTGCATAGGCATTTTTCCCCACAACAAATTGGCGACTCCGCTGGGGAGATCTGTTTAAGTCATTTTATTTGTGTTTCTATCATTTGTTTGTTTCATAGACTTGACAGCGACAATCGAACTGCATCTTTCCTAGATGCAAAGTAGACAGTTGCTGCTTTGATCCAATTGCTGGACTTGTCTATGATCTGAACAATGGATTAAAAAATGATTTGATGGTCCTTGTGATAGATCTTAGTAGCCCCTCAAAGCATCCCTTTGATTGTACCTTGCTTGTTGCTTTTATTTGGCCTAAAACAGTGAATTAAATAGCAATCTGTGACCCAGAACCTGAGGGAAACGAGAGTTTCTCCTTCAGCGCAGACCCAGTGAAGGGATTCTGCATTTCAACGCAGGTCCCGTGAAGGCTACCTGTGATGAATGTCAAAACCCCTGTGTTGAGGTTGCGCTGAACCAGTTTGTCCTTGTGAAGCTGGGGTTCTCTGCTCTGTTTTGCCTTGTTTTGATCTCTGATTTTTGCAGCCTGTAACCAGCATAGGTACCAGTCTGATAACTCCTTTTCTCTGCTTAGATTCCTCCTCCTTTTGTACAAAAAGACTGTGAGTGTTTTTATGTGTTTGTGGCGTCATTTACAGTTTTCCTTTGCATGAGTGAAATAGTCATCCTGAAGCCCTTGATTCAGATCTGTTGATTGTGATCTTAGAAGAGAGTTCATTGGCTGTTTGCAGATTGATTATACATTTACTTTTGCTTATTGGTTTGAATTTGTCTCTTTTAAGTGTCAAAAAAAGTCTTCATTTCGAAAATCGTTAAGTGTTGTAATCTCTTCTACCCTCTCTGATTTCGAAAAAGTAAACTTGTTTGTATTGATCATTTAAAAGCAAATTCAAAGTTGTACAAAAAGCTTTCTTTGTAGGCATCAATACTAAGAAAGCGGAAAACAAACACCTGCATTGTGCATTTGCATTTGATAGTTTGCATGTTGGATTTAGGAAAAGTGCATTAGAGTGTGCTGATTGCTCTTTGAGAAAAGATGGTGTCTTGCTTTTCCCTTAGTAGCTAGGATTTTCAAAGTTGAAAAGATATAAAGCTTACTTATCATCTTTAGACTGCATTTAGGAATTCGTATCATACATCTCGTGGTGAACCTTGAAAGGCAAACTTTAAAAAGATCAACCTAAAATAAATTGAATGAACTTAACAACGCTTTGCAACATAACGCAAAACATAGAGGTCTAGGCTAGAGACGTGTTCCGGTGTCGTTAAGCCTGGTGACTGTCGATCTCGTGGATGGTGGGTGATTCCTCCTGAGGGACGATAGCGCCAGTACGGATTGTGCTCCCACGTACCGTCACGTATATATTGGGAGACCCCTATAGGCATAAAACCTTTATCCTTAGGAAGCCGTGTCGGCCGCCCTACTGATCGCAATGCACTGAACACAGCATTTAGGAAGATCGACCGCCCGTACCCTAAAACGTATTCTGCGGTTTTGCGAAAAGTTTGGCACACCCTCTGCCTAGAACTCCAGAGCAGTTCCTTTTGGCCTTTTTCAGACTCTATAACAGAAAAAGTCCATCCGAGCATTTGTCACTTCGGGCTCGTTAAAACATCGAAGGAGACTAGAGTCATCTTTAGCTTTTTCTCGACTCTTTAAAGCTGAAAAAGCAAGTTGTGTCTAAAAGCGTCTAAAAATTCATTTAATTCAGAAACACACTTTCCCCTTTTGTATTTTGGTTGATCGAGTAATCCGAAATCATGGAAGAAAGTCAATTTAAACCCCGTCGTTCGTGGAGGCTTACGAGTCAACCGTCTTTGTCTCCGGAATCGAAAACAGTACGGACAAAGCGAACTCGTTTAACCGGTTCGAAATCTCCTATCAAAGTTAGAACAAGTGTTCCAACCACATCTGAGATTCCGGTTACTCCAAACATTTCTAGAAACCCTGCCTCTATAGAAGAAGTTCAACAACCACAGAGGGACAGTAACACTGATCCTAGTCTGGGGACAAATACTTGCGTTACTGAACCAGTTCCATCTGTAACCGGTTTAGAGAGTCTTGCTCCTCAAACAACTGTCGCTGTCGATTCAACCCCTTCTTCGGCACCAGAAATATTTTACGGACCTGACGGTCTTCCTCTTCCACCTGGTTTGATTGCGATAGAGGAAATTATAGAGGATCCGCAAGCAAGTACTCCAACCAATTTTGGAGTCGGGGTCACTCTATTTCCTTCATCAGAAGTTAATCCACCACAAGTGGAAGTTCCTGTAGAATCGCTAGGCAATCTATTGGATAGACTCAAAATGTCTGAACAACCGTCAACATCCAGGACTGTGTCAAATGACACAGCGATAGCAGAAGCCCCTGCCGTCACTCCGACAATGTTTGCCGGCATACCATCTGTCCCGACTAGCTCACAACCGCTAGAAGGAGTCCACCAAGGGACTATTTTGACAGTGTGGTCTGTTCCAGTTTGTTCATCCGGAATAATATCCGGCAACTCTTATGTTGAGACTCGCCAGATTGATCCATTTGGAAGTCAATTTGGGCAATCCAGTCCACACGGACAAACGATCCCCTTGAGTTCCGGATTGCTACCGTATGGGGGGCAGTATGCCCTTTCACTACCCCCTCCGGGAGGGTATCCATACGGGAGTTCACAACAGTATTCAGGTTATACTGGAATTACATCAAGTGGTTGGGTACCTATGCTACCTCAACAACCAAGGGTTGTATATTCTATGCAACAGTGTGTACCTATGACGAACATCCCGACCACACCGGCTATTGTGACAGTGTCACAAGTTCAAACGTTGCCTGTTGTTTGTCAACCTCAGATTTCTCAGGTTGTAATGCAACAACCCCTTGACCCTGGGACACAACCACAATCGCCAACTGGTGGGGCGACACAGGTCCTAATGGGTACAATTACCCCACACCTTGGTCCAACAGTTAGTATAGCACAACAGTACATGGCTTCACAACCATGGCTGGTGCAATACCAACAACCACAATTCCAACAAGTGTACCAAGGTTCTGAGCAGCAGATCTTTGCGAACAATGGACAACCGTATATTCAAAACGGCCAAAACCAACCGCTTTACAGTGGTCAAGTCCACCATCCGTATCAATCATACCAACATCAATTACATTATGCTGGTATGCAAAGGCCCACTGCTCAGGCAATTCCATCGTACCCTGGGTATGCCTCACCTAACCTGAATCAACAGTTACCATTCGTGGCAACTTTAGAGTTACCCGATTTACACCGGTTAACCAACATTCCGATTGCTTACGCCCCTTGGTGGCCAGCGATTCCTCACAAACTTCAATCTGACATTCCTAAATTCAATGGAAATCCAGGTGAAGACCCATCGAATCACGTGATGACTTTTCATCTGTGGTGTTCATCAAACACCCTAAATGATGATTCGATAAGGCTTCGCCTTTTCCAGAGGACGTTAATGGGTCCAGCGACAAAATGGTATATTGAATTACCTAGAGCCTCGTTCGACAATTTTAGCTCCCTAGCCACGACTTTCTTAACCCATTTTCAATTACCGATAAGGTATGAAACGGGAACAGAAATATTAACCAACTTCAAGCAGACAACTACCACTCATATATCCGATCATATACATGATTGGCGTCGTCGTCGTAGGATGGTGAAAACATACGTTCCCGATCAGTTGTTAGCTGAATGGTTTATCAAGTCGTTACTTCCTGCCATAACGGAAGATGTGGCCAAGGGGGGAGTCGTAACGGAGGAGCAGGTTATTGCTCGTGCACAATATCTAGACTTAGTTTATACTCAGTGTGGCACGCTCTACGACAAAATACCTGACGCCCCTAGACTAGAATTCTCAATTCCTCCTCCTCCTAAATCAAATAGTGACTCTCATGTCGGTGATGGCGTGATTGGCACGGCAAACACGAAATCGACAAAGGCTTCGTCTAAGAAAGCCCGTAAGAATTCAGATCAAAATGCAAAAGAAGAAATTCTTGCTTCGGAAGTAAATGCCGTATCAGCAGATAAGGGCAAAGAAACCAAACAACCAGGGAGCAAGAAGAAGCAAAACAAAGGGAAGAAGAAGAAACAGGGTGAGTCATCCCCTGGAAAAACCTCTTCAGACCCTCCTGGAAATAGGAAATATCCATGTCAAATATGCGATGAGGATCACTGGACAAGGGATTGTCCATACAAAGCTGAGCTAAAAAGGTTCTTCAAAAGTTCGCAAACCTCAGCTGTGTTAACTGATCCATTTCCCAATCCAGGTCAAAATCTGGTTGATAGTGGAAATGCTTCCCCGTCGCAAGTGCTTATGTTGTCGGTTTCAAAACAGCAGAATGATGCTTTGATTTCGACAAGGAACAAAGATTACGGGAATCCGCAGCTGTCGAACGACAAAGGTAAAGATCAACCAAGTAGTTCGACGACAACTTCGACAGAAGTTGTACCGCCCATCATTCCTGAATTAACAATAAAACCGCCAAAGGGAGTAGTACACAAGTCGACATTTAATCCTCGCACCAGAGCGGCGCAGCATTATAACATAGTGGAAGATTTGGCCCAATCGCCATCCGCTATGTCGACTCTTGAAGTACTACAAAATTGCCCATCCCAAAGGCAGGCGTTGTTATCGGCTATTGGTGGGGTTGACCCTAAGGATTTCAATCTTGTATCCTTTGATCACAAAGGATACGATCCTCAGTTACCAGCTCAACTAGCTTTCCTTATTCAAGTGAAAGCCCTCAACAAAACTGTTCACCGAACAATTATTGATGAGGGGGCATCTACATGTATTATGTCGATGAGTTGCTGGAAAACTTTAGGATCTCCAACCTTGTCGCGATCTTCGACGACATTAAAAGCATTCGACGGAAGGACATATACCCCATGCGGTATCCTTAATAACTTGAAAGTTGAACTGGGAGGAAAAACAGTAGAAATAGATGTTGAAGTCATCGATGGGAATCTGGACTACAACATCCTACTGGGAAGACCATGGATATATGCCATGGCAGCTGTAGTTTCGACTTATTTTAAGAAGATCGCATTCCCTTTTCAAGGAGGGATTACGATCGTCGACCAACAAGACTTCCTCCCTAATGGTTCACAAGTTACAGGAAGCATTCCCATGATCCATGGAAGCAACCATTCGCTTCAAGACATTGGAGTAGGCCTACTGAAAGACCCCACATTAATGGGCACTTTCGCACTTCCACCTCCATTCTATATAGGGGAAGTAGCATTGGTAAGAGCCTGCAACATGATATCTTCCACAAAGATCTCAGAAGATGATATCGACATGGATCATGCAATGGTCTTGCCCCCAAGCCCTATAGAAATATTGTAGCAATCAATGTTTCGGGCATGGGAGGCGAACCCAAATCAACGCTCGTCAAGCATTTGGGTAGATAGGTCTAGAGAATATGGTACCCCATTAGATCCTTGGTCGAAAGTACATGGGACTGACGAAGGAATTCTACAATCAATGTTGATTGAAGGGACACCATGGAATGATTGCCACCATCGTTCCCTTCTTCCGGAATATGAAGAAGATACTCAGCATGACCTTTATCACCCTTTAGTTTTTGAATTCCTATCAAATACTGTAAATACGGTGGATTCCGAGCGAAACTTATCCAATATTGAAGAGACTATAGCCATAAATATCTCGACTAAGACAAATGTTGTAGAGAATATTTATGTCGGCAAAGGTTGTTCTCCTTCAGAACTGGAAATATATAACGCTCTTTTTCGCGAGTTCAGAGATGTCTTTGCTTGGTCATATGATGAAATGCCAGGCATTGACTCGAGTATCGTTGAACATGAAATTAAAATGTATCCTGATGTCAAACCAGTAAGACAACGGCTTCGGTAGGTGCACCCCAAGAAAGCCGCTGCCATTAAGGCAGAAGTTGAAAAACTTCTCCATGCTGGATTCATCTACCCGGTTCCTCTAACTGATTGGGTATCGAATATTGTTCCTGTTATGAAGAAACAAGGGACATTCAGAGTGTGTGTCGATTATAGGGATGTAAACCAAGCTTGTTTGAAGGACAACTACCCTACACCCTTCATCGACCAGATAATTGATGAATGCGCCGGATGTGAAATCTTTTCATTTATGGATGGATTTTCCGGGTATAATCAAATAAATATCCACCCACAGGACCAGTCAAAGACTGCATTCATCTGTCCGTGGGGCACATTCGCTTATCGAAAATTACCCTTTGGTTTAAAGAACGCAGGGGCGACGTTTCAGAGGGAAATGAATTATGCCTTCCATGACATCAAGAACATCGTTCAACCTTATCTCGACGACCTTCCGGCTCATTCGCGAAAGCGGACTGATCATCCGCAGCATTTAAGAGCGATATTTCTACATTGCCGACACTACAAGATAAGACTCAATCCGCAAAAATGTGTGTTTTGCGTCGGTTCTAGTCGTTTACTTGGCTTTGTAGTCTCTAAGGATAGGATTCGGCTCGACCCCTGCAAGGTTCAGCCGATCATTAATTTGCCTCCACCTTCAAATTTGCTTCAGATTCAGAAACTCCAAGGGAAAGCAAACTTTCTGAGGAGGTTCATTCCAAATTACGCAGAACTTGCTAAAGGTTATACTCGTCTTTTGAAAAAGGATGTACCTTTTGTCTGGGATAAGGTGGCACAAGCTTCCTTTGATGCTCTGAAATATTCTCTAGTAAAAGCATCATTAATGTATGCCCCGGACTATCAAAGATATTTTAACCTGTATCTGGCTGCAGCAGATACGACCATTGCGATGGTTTTAGTTCAAGAAGTCGATGGAATTGAACATCCTATATATTATTTAAGTAAAAACTTTAATGATACAGAAAGCAAATATTCTTATGTTGAAAAGCTAGCACTCGCTGCTGTTCAAGCGATACAAAGATTTCGACATTATGTCCTCTTTCGGAAAACTACCATTCTATCAGATTGCAACCCCATGACTTATATATTGTCGCGACAGTTGCTGGGGGGAAAGTATTCAAAATGGATAGCGATCCTTCAAGAGTTTGATCTGGAATTTGTAAAATCCAAATCAAAGAAAGCTTTAGTTTTCGCAGAATTATTGTGCAATCTCCCATCGTCGTCCAACGATGAAACATCAGAAGAGTCAATCGTGGACAAAACTTTGTTTCTGATATCTGCAAGCGATGAGTGGTATGGAGATATAATAATTTATCTCCAAACCCAAAAATTCAGGCCTGACACCTCTCACTCAGAACAGAAACGTATACGATACCAAGCGAAAGACTACATGATCGTCGGTGATACGCTTTACCGTCGTGGTATCGATACAGTTCTGAGGAGGTGCCTTACCCATGAAGAGGCCAAAAAAGCCCTGAATGAATGTCATTCAGGCGCATGTGGGGGGCATCAATCTGGATATGCTACAACACAGAAAATCTTACGAGCAGGATACTTCTGGCCAACCATGTTCAAAGATTGCATAACCGCAGTCAAAAGTTGCCATGCTTGTCAAATTTTCGATAGCAAAACCAGAAGACCACCCGCACCTTTACAGCCAATAGTTGCTGTTGGGCCTTTCGCCAAATGGGGCATCGATTTCATGACATGTAACCCCACCTCGACCGGGGGGCATGGGTATATTATAGTCGCTGTTGACTATTTTACCAAATGGGCCGAGGCGATGCCTACATTAGATAACACTGGTGAAACAACTGCCCTTTTCTTTTTCAATCATGTAGTCGCCAGGTTCGGCGTACCACAGGCCATAGTTACAGATCATGGGTCGTATTTTCACAATCACATGATGGTTGAATTAGCTGCCAAGCTAGGGCTATCTCACGACAGCTCTACCCCGTATTACCCACAAGCCAACGGACAAGTTGAAGCAATCAACAAGGTCCTGAAGCGTATGTTGCAAAGGATGATCGGGGTTCACAAAAGAAGGTGGCACCTAATCCTGTACTCAGCCTTGTGGGCTTACCGAACATCGGTAAAGAACGCGACCGGGTTCACACCTTTCCAACTGGTGTATGGCCTGGAAGCAGTCTTGCCAATCCAGTGTGAAATTTCGTCGCTTAAACTCGCAATTAATCTCCTCCCCGGAACTTCGGAAGAAGAGGCCTGTTTCTTGGAATTAATCCAATTGGATGAAACCCATCGTGAAGCCGCTTTGGCTAACGAAGCCCATAAGAAACGAGTCAAGGCGCAGTTCGACAAAAATGTCAAACCCCGTGTCTTCTCAGAAGGTGACTTGGTCTTGCTTTATGACCAAGAATCCGATAAATTGGGAGCAGGTAAATTTAATTCTTTATGGATGGGCCCCTATATTGTTAAACGAGTGTTAGCAAAAGGAGCCTATGAGTTAATGGATTATGATGGAATTCCACTGGCGCAACCCCGTAATGGGTTGTACCTCAAGCGTTACTATGCTTAAATAGTGACCAATGTGCATGCACCTCGATTTGAGTTATTATGTTGGGGGCATGCAAAATTATCATTCGAGCAGTTTTAGCACATAGTTCATGCTCGTTAAAAAATAAACGCAAGAACCGAGAAGTTTTAGCACACAGTTCATGCTCATTAAAAAATAAACGCAAGATCCGAGCAGTTTTATCGTATAGTTCATGCTCGTTAAAAAATAAACATAAAATCGAGCAAATGTTTCCACCCGCGTTTAAGCTCGTTAAAAAATGAACTATCCTGGTAAATAACCACTGTGAATGTAATATCATCAGCCATTAAAGCCTTGGTCGTGTTTGCACCGTCACCTCCACTTTTCATTTGGCCGATCGTTCACCTCCATATGATTGTTTACCCATTTTGGGGAACAGCTGCGAAGAGTGATTTCACCTAGCCATCCTTGTGACACTGCCGTGATTGGAAAATTCCAACCTGTACCTGGAATCAGCTGCTAACCCTGTTTATCACTCGTTCCTCAAAAGACGAGTCTTCTTTAAGCTCTTTTCAGCTGACTCGTAAAATATGAAAAGATTGCCGAGTCCTTGGCCTTCCAGCTCGTTAAAGGGACAGGAAGAGCTATCCCTCCTCTAGATTTTAATCTTTTTGGACCTGAGGGATTATTGCACAAAAATATCGAGCGCTTGTTTTATTCGGCTCGTTAAAACTATCGAAAACTCATCCCTTCTGTATTGTTTTATACTTTTTCGGACTTAAGGGATTAGATGACGAAAAAGGACTTTTGGAGTTAACTTTATGTACCTTTTCAGACTCTCTAAAAATGAAAAGGACCGAGTTATCCTTGTCGTTAGACTCGTTAAAATCATTAAATAGCGACAAACTTGTCTTTAGACGAGAACGAGTTTCACTATTGCTAGGCTCGTTAAAACGTAGCGATGGGCTTGCTCGAAGGGCAGGTTATAGAACAATCATATGTTATCCTCCTCAAGCTTGACAAAAATAAAGAGGTACTGGTCAGCAATGACTGCGGAAAAATTGGGAGAAACTAAAGAAAACTTTGATGGTAGCAAGTCGCTCTTGAACATGACACTTTTCCTCCGTACCACAATCGGGTTGGGTTGTTTCATTCGCCGGTCACATCCATGGTCTCGCCATACCATCCATATTTGGGGTAATGCTACCGATCCATCGTATCAGTGTCGCCATATGTTCAAGAGAAGTCATTCAGAAAAAGTCAACCGTGTCCCATCCACTGCCATACACTATCCTTCATCCTTTCATGACCGCCACCCTGAATCATATGTCACAGATCGTTTTCGCCTCCATTAAAATCATTAGCTCCGTTCCATGTCACTGCTGTGGGATTCATTAAGGCCCTCCTGTGACGGATCGCTTCTTGTCGACATCATCTCATTATCCAAGAAGTTGATCTAGGAACAACCCCTTCAGTACTTTGAAGCTTGCATGCCACAATGGCAAGTTTCTCACTTCCGGCGACAGGTATACATCAATGACCTTCAACCAAAAGATTTTGTGTGGTGTTCAACGCCAAGTCCTTTATTCACACCACGTGAATTGTACTGCAGTACCTTGAGGGTCATTATCATTATCGGTGATTCCTCTCGCGCTTGTTAACAGTTTACATCATTGACCGGTAATCAAGCGATGTCCTTCCATGTTCGACTTCAGAACATTTCTCACATGGATCGACTTGTACTTAGAGTGAAGATCGAACGAGTTTGAAGACCCCGGATCTAGTTTCATCCATCCGGGCTGCGATATATATTCAGGAAAGATAAAGACATTGACATGTACATCATTGCAGCAGATAATCATCTTACTCAAAGGATGATAATTTCATCAAAATTATCAGTCTACCATCAGACGATTGTCTGTTCTATGTACAGAAAAATGAATTTATAAAGCTGAGCATGGGAATGCCCGCCTCAGCTAGATCATGAAAGTAGTATGAAAAATAATGTATTCTATTGTATCTTATTATAGGTCTCCTCCCAACATTGGATGAACTTCGGATCCCCCTGATAAAGCATTTCGCCCGATAAACAGCCTCATACTTTAGGGGGCAACTGTTATAGACATTTTTGTGCCTTACAGCACTGAGCATGAAATTTCCATAATCTAAGGGATCCAAAGTCCCTAAACATGTTGTTCCTACCCCTAGAGGAACAAGACTAACAAACCACAGCAATTCACAGAAGTTCTCCACCAGAAACTGCTCAAAAACAAGTCAATTCAGGATCATTTCAGTGGCTACACTAGCTGTTTGCGCTGAATGTCAAAGCCAACACTGGCTACCTACGTTGAATGTCAACTGGAACACTAGATACCTGCGCTGAACGAGAATGGACAAGTGGCAGGCTCATTTCTCAAGGTGTCAAAACCCAGGAAGCTTCCAAAATGACACTTGCCTCAGGGAATTCGACTGGTGATGAGTAAGAGGTTCCAAATCTCCAAGTGGAAGCAAGAACCTCCAAGTGGACTCAAGAACTGACAGAGGGAGAGGACACTAGTCAGATCTCAAGCTGACTCATCCTCTCTCCAAACATCTATATATGGATCTCTCCTCCATGAGATCTAGAGGCTGGAATTTTGTTATTGCAAAGAATTGTTGTTGGTTTGAGACTGGAATCATTGGGTGCTTAATGCTTTGAAGGGGCTGAAGATAGGAATTCCATTTGCTGGGAAGGAGATGCTGGATTGGAGCCCTCTGGGTTGTATCTCTTCCTGAACCTTGTTATTCATCAATAAAGCTATCTTGGTTTCTCCTATATGCTGATGTATTTTGATGTATGAATGTATTAGTGTATTTGGTTTATTTCTAATCCTAAACTAGCTATGAATGTGAACATCTGTCTTTGTGTAGTTTTCTTCTCTTGTCTCAAGTAGCTGTTCTCTTGTCGCAAGTAGCTGTTCTCTTGTGAACTTGCAGGAAGTTGAAGCTGGATAAGCAAGAAGGCAAGTAGCTGTGAACACCCGAAGAGAAGAGAGACTGGATCGAGGGACAAACGGAAGACACCGGTAAGTCTATTGATCTCTCTTCTTTCACATTTCATAAAGGAAGAAACTAGCATAGCTGTACTCATTTGTTGCTAAGGCACTGTCACACCTTAGGTGGATAGGATCGTCCTGCATAGGCATTTTTCCCCACAACAGTTGGGTTCTGAAGATTGCTCAACTTTTTATTCTTCATAGTTTTATTAATTGAGATTGTAAGATCATAGGTACTTGTTCTTTGACGCAAATATTATTGTGCCGGCAATTTCCTACCTATTTTTTCTTCTATGTGATTTCTTTTCCTTTCTTTGTTAATTCATTTAATGTTTCACATTTAGTACTTGAGTATAGACAAATGAATTATAATTATTCACTACTATGTTTCAATAGTACTCATATATTTATCACCCTTGTCCTCTAAAGCTAATTTGGGATTCATTTTGTATGCCCAAGTGTAGCGGATTGTTTCCTTCCTTCAACTTTCACATACAATGATAAATTGATGTCTAAGAAATTGTTGACTACCTTGCCTTTGCCAATCATTGACCATATAACTAGCATCTTGCAGATCTTTGTTATTTCATGTGCCCGACCCCATCACCCAATGGATTGTCTTTATTTACCAACCAAACACATTTTTTCAAAACCCCTCACTCTACATATGATCTAGCCATCGAGCTCATTAAATAGATAGCTATTTTTGGATGATTTATAGAATGTATCCCCGTTCGAATTGAAAGGGTCGGCTTTCAGTTCAAAATATTGGTTAGAGGTTACCTTACATTTTTTTCCGCATCTATGGTTTTCTCTAACTGATAACATTATGGCACCATTGTCGGGGAGCAAAAGTCAAAATTCTCCTTAGGAAATGACAAGATCTAATCTGATTGCTGATGGTGAACATCATTTAGACACCATTGATCTTTATATCATTCACCTGGAAACTCCATTGTCAGATTACATAAGTCAGAAATTTCATGGCAACTCCATTGTCCAAAGAATTCAGAGATTGAACTACAGATCTAGTTTCCTAATCATTCTAGATGGGAGGGTATGTCTCAAATCTCATTTCTATTGAAGGTTTTAAGGAATACTGGGACAATTTTGATGATGATCAGATTGATGCATATTTTCCAAGGTTCTTACCTATCTATTTACGATCATGCAAATTTTCTTTCGAAGATAAGATTCATTTATTAGAAGCATTTGTTGATAGAATTGAGAATCAACTTGAAAATTTAAAGGCTCAAATTCAGTCTCACAATTTTCACTATCAAAATATTCCTTCTGAAAACCTTTTCCTGCTAAAACAAGAGGATATAGTGCTTCCCTATGATTTTTTGATAGAAGAATTTTTTGCTTTTGAGCAAGAACTTGATAATTCACAATTAGAAAAATGGTTTGACATGAAGACGACACATGAACAGACCAACCATAACAGTCAGATTATAGAGTGCCTTGAATATCAACAAATAAACTATGGCATTCATGACTTTTATGCTCCCGTAGCTTCCTATATGGAAAGTTTTTTTAGCTTGTGCATCCAGCCATGTTTTCACTGTAGATACAAGATCCACCATGAGCATCTATTTCCCTTACATTTTTCAGTTTTCTTTTTACTGAAGCATAATCAAGGAGCTACATTATTTGAGTAGCTATTGGGTTGGTTACATTGACATTTTTTTAAGTGGGTAGGTGTGATGAATAATCTTGTTGGGGAAGCATCTCTTTTATCATATGCAATTTTAGTTTTCTACATTTTTTAGTTTCAATTTAGAGTGTAGTGTACTATTTAGTTTGGATTACAATTTGGTTTTCAGTTGCAAAATAAGTGCAGGTTGCATGTTGTAGTTGCTGAGTTGGGATTACGCCTTTGGTCTATAGGGGTTCTTGTCACCATCTATGATTTACAACATCCCTATGAAGCCAATTTTTATCACAATTTTAGTTGTCATAATTTAAAATCCCTGACAGTTTCAGTGTCAACGCCGATTTGTAAAAAACAATGTTAAAGCACTGACAACGGGAGTGTCAGTGGCATATTGTAATAAATAGGGTTAAAGAGATTAAAATGGGAGTGTCAACATTATGTGTGTTTGAAAATAATAAAAGGAAAATGTGCTGACAATAGGAGTAGCAACACATATTTGTAAAAAAATGGTCAGTTAAAACTCTGTTTTTTCCCGTACAACACAATAATTTTTGGCATGCTTTTCAAACAAATGAGAATGAATTTTACAAAACCAAAACAATATTTTATCCATAATAGACTCATTTAAAAACACCTCTCTTGGTTTTCTAACATCTATCACAGTTTTGGATTTTCAGTTGGATCATTGGACCCTATTTTTAAGGATTTTGTGAGGAAAAACCTCATAGAAAATTGTTGACTTGGATGCCCCCTCATAAAATTAGACTTGTTGATCCTTATCTCCAGCCATGACTCTAGAAACAACATGATATTCGGGTGCAAATGGCCTTGGAAATATGTTTATGTGCATGTATTTGAGAGATACATTTTATCTCTTTTATTTTTAGCAGTTTGTAATCAAGTATGAAGGAAAAACTTGTTATAGTTTGTAATTTTCTTGTAAATCAAGGCTATGTAATGTAACATAAGTTGGGTTTTGAAGACTGTTGGGCTTTGTATTCTTCACATTTTCATTAAATGAGACTGTAATATTATACATACTTATTCTTTGATGCAAAGATTTTTGTGCCATCAATTTCCTATCTATTTTCTCTTCAATGTGATTGTTGTTCCTTTCTTTGTTAATTCATTTAATGTTTCAGCTTCAGCATTGGAGTAGAGACAAATGAATTAGAATTCTTCACTGCTTTTTTCAATAGCACTCATATATTTATTACCCTTGTCCTCTAAAGTTTATTTTGGATTCATCTTGTATTTCCAACTGTAGTGGATTATTTCATTCCTTCAACTTTTGGATACAATGATAAATTGATGTCTAAGAAATTTTTGTTTACCTTGCCTTTGCCAATAATTGAACATATAACTAGTGTCTTGCAGATCTTTTTTATTTCATGTGCCTCACTCCATCACCTAATTGATTATCTTTATTTCCCAACCAAACTCCTTTTTTCAAAACCCCTCACTCTACATATGATCTAGCCATAGAGCTCATCAAATAGCCATACAGTTTTGCCTGAGTTATATAAGGGATCCCCCTTCGAATTGAAAGGGTTTGATTTTAGTTCAAACGATTGGTTAGAGGTGACCTTAGAGTGTTTCCTGCAGCTAGGGTTTTCTTTAAGTGATAATGAGATTCAAAACTAAAGGCTTGGTTAAACACTCGTAATATGGATTCCATTGTCCAAGTAGTTTATCAATTGATTTATAGTAGAAATCACCAAGGTGGTTTATAAGTTGTACCTAAAAAAACACCAGGGTGGTTTATCAGTTGTTCCTAGCAGTAAGAAACACAATTCTTAAGCCAACCTTAATATAAAAGTGAAAGCTACTCTCCTCCACACATAGGAAATAATGTAAATGTTTAACCATTCAATTCCTTTATGAATCCCATAGACATTCACAAAATACAATGCAGGTTTACAAAACACAAGGGGATCCTTCTCTGATCTCTACAATCCCTCAACCATTGCTTCTTCGGTGTTCTCGATGCTAAACAAACAAGACAACTTCTAGTCCTCAAGGTCATCCAATATAAGGGAAAAGCACTACAATACATTGAATTCATATCACACAAGTTGTTTCTAATTCTCATGCAAATTTGATTTTTTCAAGTGAGAGAGAGATGTATGAGAGAGTAATAGAAGAGAGAAAAATTAAAATCTTAAAACTAGGAAGAAGAACCCCTTGATTTCTCCTCCCTCTTATTTTTAAAATCATGCCTTAACCTTTCAACTTATTGGGAAGCCTAACCATTACATCAAAGGGAAATATTTACCCAAGATATATTTTTCCTCTTAATTCAAGTTTTACCCCTCTCTAAGGCATCATAATCTATAGGATGTATCTTTTCTTAATCTCTAGAACTTATATTAATAAAAATAATTAGTACATCATATAATAGATTTTGTCATCATATCATTAATGCTAACACCCCAACACTTTATGTTCTTAATTACATTACAAAATTTTGGGTAATGAAAGGGGTGTCACAAGCCTTGCCAAACCTTCTAAAATTATGTCATTAAAACGACTAACTGAGTTGAATGCTCAGCACATCATATTTCTCCAATAATCAATGATATATGGAAGAAAGGAAACCAGTATGTTAAAGTTGGACCTCCCTATTTGGGACTTTGTATAAAATGATGTAATAGGGAAATCTAGGGGGATTATTATAGGTTGGCATACGAGGTTTGACCTTCTAGTTTCAGCATTGGGCTTTCAAGCTAGAATTTCTTTTTTTTTCTTCATGTTTTGGACTTTGATATCTCTTTCCATTTCATCAATATTTATGGGCCTTATGATGACAAGAAGGAATTATAGCTATCCTTCTCAAAACTATCTTACATGGATTCTAGAAACTCTATCGTTAGGGGAGATTTAAATTTCTCTCTAGGGGATTCAAATGTTTGGGGCTATATCGCCAGATCTGGCCCCTTTTTTATTTCCTTAGTAATATCTTTGAAACCATTGACCTATGTGACATTATTAATATTAAGATACAACCCACTTGGTTAAACAATAGAGATTGTTCAACCCTCGTGTCAAAACTATTGGATCGTTTCCTCATCTCCAAAAATATTTAAAAAAAACCACAATTTTAAATAATGGATCACTACAAAAGGGGACTCGGATCACCATCCAATTATTCTCATTTTGGAAGCATTCCATCCAAACCCCGTATTCCTTTCAAAATGTTATGCTCTTGACATACGAGAAGATAGTAGAATACAAAATATGTGAAGAAATATAACCTAGAACACAGAACGATGAGAAATAATAGCATGTATTTTATTATTCAGAAAGGAAAGCAATGTTCACTTGCCTCTTCGAGGGAGAAATCTCCAATAGAGGAGGGCTCGATTACAAAATAAGACACGATGCTCCTCAATGGGGAGCCCCTATCCTTTATATAGGATTCATACATGAAATACCATGGGTTAGTACCATGGTTCTTATTAATACCATATATCTAATACCATGGCCCATTTGCAACTAAATGTGGTCCCTTCTTTAAATGCGGGTAAACAACTTACAATTATTAATATGGGATTTATTGACTCTTTAACTAACTATAACTATGACTTGACCCTATTAGCTAAATAAGGGGGTTAGGGTTAGACCCTAACATGTCCTCCCCCATAAAAACAACCTTGTCCTCAAGGCTGAAGCTGTGGACATTGCTGAAGAACAGTGGCTGGTTCCCAGGTCGCATCTTCTGGAGAGGTGCCTTTCCACTTGATGAGGACTTCCTTGATCGTGCAGTCGCGCAGGTGTCGTTCTTGCGTGTCAAGAACCTGTTCAGGTTGTAGCCAGATTGAACCTTCTTCATCCAGTTCCGGTAGATTGGTTTGAATTCTGCAATTGTTCCCAACCACTTTCTTGAGGCATGAGACATGGAAGATGGGATGGATTTTTGCAGTGGTTGGCAAGGCTAGCTTGTAGGATACTTCTCTGATGCGCTGAAGTATTTGATACGGTCCATAGAATTTTGGAGATAATTTCTGACAGCCCTTGTCTTTGAGTGATGTTTGCTTATATGGTTGCAGCCTCAAGAATACCTGATCCCCTTCTTGAAATGTGTGCTCTGAACGATGTTGGTCTGCCTGTTGCTTCATGCAATTTTGAGCTTGATGGAGATTATCTTTGGGGTGGGCAAGCATGGTTGCATGGTTCTGTAGGAGTTGATCCACTACTTGTACCTTAGATCATCTCGGGATATAAGAAGTAGGTGAAGGGGGGAGTGTTGAGCTAATTTATTAACATAAATTAACACAAGTATTTAGTTATCAATCCGAGTTTGTAAAACTTGGAGGCAAATCCACAATATATGGACATTAGATATAATCAAGTTTAGAAGATAAAATTTGAAGATTTAAAGAAGTAGATATTACAAATATAAACCTATTTTAAAAATTTCTAATTCATTTATGTAATATATGAGGGAAGAGGCTCCTAACTTAGGAGAACCAGGTTGTCCTTCCCTACAATACTACTTTCATGAAGAAATCTAAGAGCACTAATTAACAATGGTTTATGATGCAGAAGATGTAAAAGAAGAGGCTCCTAAATAAGGAGGTCCAGATTGTCCTTCTTCATAATCCTACTATATCAAAATCACCATTGCTTCAAACCAGAAATGCAAAAATAACTTCAAATAAGAAATGGAGAATGAAATTCAGTTTTAGTTCAAGATCAAATAGAAGGGGAATTTAACTTAAATTCCTGTGTGTCCCTTCATATATAGATTAGAATTAAACCAACATTCATTCAACAATCATCACACATCTAAATACATTTGAAACAAAAACTAATCTATGAAAACTATGAAAATTGAACCAAGAAGTGCACTTAGCTTGGTGTGGGGGCCCTCCACCCTTTCCTTGCACACTTGAAGAAATCTCAGCTATAGCAACTTCAGTAAATCAACCAAGCATGAACAACAAATTGAAATGAAACAGGTTCTTCAAATTAGCTTTAAACTCCCAAGTGTCTCAGCATAAAATTATACAAAAGTTACATAAAAATTACATACATAAGCCTTCAAAGTATTGGCTTAAATAGAAGTTTATGAAACAAACTGATCTATAATCTTTCTAACAATCATATCTACTCATATCCACCTATCTATGTCAAACTCATCCAATTCATCCCAAGAAATATGGTCAATCCCATGAAATCTCAAAACTGCCCTATTTCCTAGGGATTTTCTGGTGACTAGTCATGTTTGACCAACCTTGACCGGGCCTAATAAAGATTTTTCTGACCGAACTAGGTGGAGTTAGCTTAGTCCTGGTTCCCAAGCTTTCCATTCATGCATCCAAATCGAGCCCAAGTGTCCTACAAATATGTCATCCACATAGCTATTACGAGAATTTTTGATTGAGTCCAAAATTGCACTTGAAACACAATTTTCATAAAAACTTCTAGAAATTAAAAAATTAAAATTACACACCTGAATATGCATAAAATACATCAAAATGAAATGGATATGATGGAAAATGGATGGAAAATATAAAGATTAAGTAAGTTTCCTTAAGCAAAAATAGACCAAAACTGCGGGCCAACATCTCCCCCTTGCTGATCTTCAAGCATATCCTCATGCTTATTTCTTCCTTTTGACCTTTTACTTCTAAATGATAATTGATCTGTCGATGTACCTGTGGATTTTTCCCTTGAAGATGAAGCTTTCTCTTGAGCTACCTATAAAAGGATATCTATGCTTTCATGTACTTCTTCTCTTTTCTTGTAGCTGACATTCTGTACCCATCAGTGGAAAAATTATGGCTTGGGCTATGCATTTTGGAGTGATGGGAACAAGAATGTCTCCGATGTGTGATGAGGTTTCACCATCAACATACGAATTCAAAAACTTTACACTATTCCTCCTCTGATGATAAGATACCAATATATCATTCTGGATGAGCAGCTTCAGAGAAGACAACCAATAAAACTTGAATTTTGCAATATAGGATTCATGTCCTTCTCAAATTAGCAATATCAACAACTTTACTCAAAGGATCCAATATCCAGTTGCCCTTACATCTCACTAAAAGAAGAAAAAAAAATTTATGTCTAGGCATTCACTTTCAATTTAGCCACTGGTTTACCCACACAATCTGCAAAATAAGGGTTGAAAGAACCATAAAAATATCCCAAATAGAAATGAATTTGAGAAAACTACGCAAATGGAGCCTAATTAGGCTCATTCTGAAGAAAACCCATTTTTTCGTTTTTCAAATTTCATTTTATTTTACTCAAAAAAAGCAACAAAAAACAATGGCATTTTAAAAATCGAAATGCATTTCCGTCACTGAATAAAATTTCATGATCATTAAATTTGAAACCAATTTCTCTATTCAAATGCTTCTCCAGTATCCTTCTTACCTCTTTTCTGATTCCCTTGACAAAGAGATGAAACCAATCCTCAAAAATATGAACTTACTGCTTCCGCAAACACAAAATTTTGATATAGAAAGATTATAAAAACATAATAAACATGTTTTTATTAGTCTACTGCTTATATTCTATTCTCTGTTTCATCAAAATTTAAAAACTCATTTGTCTCTGATGTAGAATTCTTTGTTTCCATTTATCAACACTCTGCTTTGTTCATGCAAACCAAACATTCTCCTTTATACCACTCTGTAAAAAAAATGAACTCAAAAATCATGTTATAATTTTTGTTTTTCTTAATATAATCTCAGATATTGTTCTTCTGCTCCTTGTATAATTCATCATGCAAGCCAAGATTCAATAACTAATCCTCAGCACTGTATATAACTGTACCCCTTCATCGTTCAATGACCAATATGAAATACTGCATCAACATATGACAGTTCACTGCCTAATGACCAATATAAACCATTCCACTGTTTATACAATCGACATATGACAGTCAATGTTATTTTGGCTCTGCGCACTCAAATATAAACTCAAATCCTCAAATATAACCCAAACTCTATTTTTGTTGATGAATGCAATCAAACTGAAACTCTTGTCACACTGTTTGATAAATAGTGTAGTTGCAAACTTGGATGGATATACGTTTTACAAAACTACACAAAGTTCCTTATTTCATGCAATCAAAATATATGAACAGACTTTGTTTTGAATTCCCGTGAAAGATTTTTCATGCACAACTGAGTTCATTTCGTTTTGCTGCCTCCTACAGTTAACAAAACGTTTATTTCTAACTATGTCATAGTTTTATTGATTGTGCAATTAAGCCCACTGCATGTGCATTTAAACTCACTGTATAAACACTTATTTTTATTAGCAAACTTGGCGATTTCATGGAATATCGAAATCCATTTACCTGACTGTTGTTGAAGTGTCGTGATCCCCATGATTCGTGGCCCAATTAGCTGCATTTCATATCGTTTCTCCCTAGTAAATATGCTTATTTGTTGACTGGTGGCATAAATGAATTTTAAATAAATGACAGACAAAAGTTGTGTGCTTTCATGTCCCGACAATCTTTTAGAAAAATCTTGAGATTTACTAACCATAAAATCCGTTCAACACTAGTAAAAATCCGAAATCAATCCTTACCTGCCTCTTCTGCGCAATTCTTGGAGTTTATTGGAGTGCTTTAATCCACTCGGCGAATAGAAATTTCAGTTTTCAACTCATGTTAAAATCAATGCCTATCCTTCCTATTTTTCACAACGTCTTCTCCTACTTCTTATGTTGATCTTTATTGTTCAATTATAGTTCCAGGCCTTTTTTATGGCTTCAATAGTTGAGAGAGTGTATTATGGTTCTACGTAGCTATAGCTCTGTGTTGTTTTCTGCAGCCTCACAGCAGCTCTGCGTTAAGCAATCATTTTGCTTCAAATTAGAGCAATTTTCACAGCTGGGAATGTTTCACTACGGCTCCAGATTTTTCCTACAGCTCTCAGGGTTCCAAACTGCATAATTCTCTGAGCTGCAAAACTACAGACTTCTCCTTTGAAAATTTGACTGTGATGTTGATGTTGTTCTAATTTGACAGGATATCGTGCATAGAACCTTTGACCGTTTCATATTTTAATTGCTGGTATGCCGTGATTATCATATATACATTACCTTATTACCACGTCAATTACATGACTCATGATTTCGTTTTTCACTTTCGGCACTACCCGCAGTTGCTTATATTCATCATTCTTCACTTTCCATTTTATTTCCATTGTATGAACCATACACCTCATCGTATTACCATATACTTGCCTTTACACCATGCATATAATAGCATTTCTTCTTATGCGCTTATGAGAAGGTTAATCATTTTGATTTGCACTTATTTCATATGTATTGCAATGTATTTCCTTAATTTAAAATAACCATTTTTTAGGTCATGTTGAAAATTGTTTCCATAGGACTAATGTTTGCTTTGTTTGTGCAGGTTCAACTTTTTGCATCTTTTTTAATCCTTTTTGCTTAGAGGAAAATTACTTAGGTTATGAAATGAATATGGAATGTAGGAAATAAATATAGGATGTACATAGGTAAATATAGAATGATATTTAGGGTTATGAAATGTTAGGGTTATGGAATGAATAGAATATAAATATAGGATTAGGTCTAGGATGAGGAAAATGTAATGAATGCATTCAGGTATTAACTCAATTTTAACAAATTCTAAAAATTTCTACAAAAAATTGAATTTACAAGAGCAAAATTGTGCACTTACTATACTTTTACTTCCCTGATAGTATTGGATGAATGTTGTTGTTCTTTAACAATATTGGATGAAGTTGTCTTGTTCGAATATCATAGATAGATAGAAACATAGAGCTTATTTGTGCTTCTTGTTCTACGTTCTTCATTGATTCTGGTCCATTGATTGTTGATGTTGTTCAGGTCCCTCTTCAATGATTCATAATAACTCAGGTCCCTTCTATCATGTACATTTTTATGAAATATATACATCTTTTTGCTAACATTTCAAGTCCCTCTGTAATCGATTTCAAAAATATTTCAGGTCCAAACGGCCAACAATATAAGTTCCATCGTCAATTCAGCTACACAACTAAGTTTATTTTTGCAAACCTTCCCCCTTTGCTAATGGGAAGACTTGTCCCCAAGTCTTGTTTATTCTGGAGGATGATTCCTGCAAACTCCAACTGAAGAAATGGTAAAACAAAATAGAGAATTCATATTGGCCAAGCTTGTTGGTTTTCCTATATGAATTTGAGTTTGTATTGTGCCACTTTCATGGATTTTCACAACCAAACTCCTTTATTATTTTTGATCTTTTTCTATTTTTTTAATTATTTTTTCCTTTTCTAGATGGAGGTGGGGTTTAATGGAGTAGGGAAGTATGAAAAGCTTTTGGAAATAGGTTATATTGAAGTCATGAGATAGTAGTAAATGGATGGATAATAGATCACAAAGCATACAATATGGATGATGGATGAAATCATGAACAATATGGCTTATGAAAAGCTTCTTTGTGACTTGATATAGTACAGAACTTGACTGCTTCTTCTGATTATTAGCTTCATGTCTTTTTGCCTTGATCTCGATCATGTTGTAGGATTTGTTGGTGTTGTTGGTCAACATCTAAGAGTAAGCTTCAAGAGTTTGAGTTTCATTGAATGAAATCAACATCAAGTGAATTTTCAATTTTCTTTGACTTGAACATTTGTATTCATATTCTGGAATATGAATTTGACTTTGAAAATTACTTCATTCATGGAATTCACTCCTTCATTCTTCCTATGACCTGCAAAAACATAGCACTTGCCTACAATACAACATTAGATGATGGAGGAAAAGAGGTGTACAGTCTCTCTTCTTCTAATAAACATGTAAATCATTACAATAATTTCTTAGAAAACAAGTCCAAAGATGATAGACAAACATAATGCATTTATTTACCCCTTGAGGAATGGTGGCGAGCCTAGAACTCCTAGCGGTATTTTGTTTACAAAATATTCGTTTTATATCCAATTAGAGTGATTCCAAAGCCAAGTTGAAGTGAATTCATATGGCTACCTCTAGTATAAACAATTTTCAAAATGATTTAAAATGATATGGTAAAAATTATAAGGAGTGCCATGTTTGAGAGAGCTGCTTGTTAATGTTTAACTAGACCAACAGTCATTGTTTGAAGCGTAACTTTTTCGATAAAGATCAGATCAATTTTATTCTACTTGGAAATTAAAGTAGATTCATTTTTTTCTTTCCAGTAGAAATAGGTTTTAAAAATTCTTAGGCTTGATATCACAAAATTGGTGATGAACAGACCTAGGAGACAAAGTTTTACTATACCGTTTTGAAGACATGCAGTCACTAAATGTGGCATAAATTTTTCATTTCACCTCCAAATGGGATGATTCAAATTGTTTCTTATACTATACTTGAATATATATCTCCCATGTAAATAGGTTTTGAAAAGAAGATAATTTGGTATTTCAAATATGCCAATGAACAGTCAAGACCTAGAATTGTCACCATGCAGATTTTTCGACAAGCAGTTAGTATTTCAAGAATAACGTTTTCATATGATACCTGATTGAAGTGATTCAAATTGATTTGAAGACTAGATTCCAAGTGCTATATTCCCTATGAATTTCAGATAAAAATGTTTCCATTAGACACCTCAAATATAGGTTGTACTAACTCTGTCCTCAACATTTCACTTGAGACCTAGTTTTGATTTTGATCACATTTTTATTTGTGATATAAATTGAGAAATTAAAAATGGATTCCAAAACTAGATTTCAAGAGATATGTAAAAAAAAACATGATTTCAAAATGATCCTATATGGTTACCCAAAATAGGCGTGTTCTTACTGCATTTTACCATGTAGTCCTTTCAAATGAATGTTGAACAATGATTTGAAGAAATTGTTTGAAACAAATTTATTATAGAAGTCTTATTGTGAATTCATTTGACATGTTTATTTATTCTATTCTATCCTATTCTATTTTAGAAAAATAATTCATTCCCTCAAGTATAAGAGAATTTCCAGTGCATCCATTTTCGTAACAAGATCATAAGTAAACTCATATCCAAATTTGAAAAATATTCTTTAATAAATGTTTGGACATGAAAATTTATCTGATAATAAAGATTTGATGAGAAAGAATGTTGAAGAATGGAGTAGTGTTGTAACCTATTCTTTAACATCATTTTTTACATCTTGTCTTGCAAATGGATTTGGTAGTTATTTTTTTGGACTGTATGAATTCACTTTCTTGTTCTATTTTTATCACAACTTAGATTTGTAGGATAACCTCCACAAAAATCTGACTTGAGGACAAGTCAAATCTCAAGCAAGGGGGAGGATTATACGAGAACTTTGGTTGTGCAGCTGAATTAATGACAGAACTTGTATTGTTGACAGTTGGGACTTGAAATATTATCAGAAACATGTACATATTACATAAACATGTGCATGATAGTTGGGACCTGAACAACAAACAGCATTGGGACCTGAACAACAACCAGCAATTCAAGAACCAGAACCAATGAAGCATGAAGAATAGGAAGCAGAAATAAATTCTACCTTTCAATCTATCTACGACATTTGATCAAACAATTTCATCCAGCTTGTAAAGAAGAAGACATCATCCAATACTACCAGGGAAGTACAAGTATAGTCATTTTGCTCTTGTAAATTCAATTTTTTTTAGAAATTTTTAGTCTTTGTTAAATTGAGATTAGTACCTGAAGTATATATTTTCCATTATTCCCACCCATTCTCCTAAGTATCATATCCTATAACCCTTGTACATCCTATATCATTCCATAGTCATGACCTTAACCCCTAAGTATTTTTCCTTAAAAGCAAAAAGGGATCAAAAGAGTGCAACATGTTGAAACCTGCACAAACAATTCAAACATGGACATAATTTTAAATATGACCTAGGTGGTCATTTTAAAATTATAAGAAGTATTTCAAAAAGGCAATACATGTGCACACAACCTTAGATTATGAGCAATATGGAAATATTTCTAATACATCCGCAAAAGGTAATAAGAAAGGAAAAAGTTCATAAGGAACTATATGTGAAAAAAGGAAATATATCATAAGCCAAACACTATATGTGAAAAAAAGGGAAATATATGCGTGCAAAAACATTTGCATGTTGCACATATGTGATATATTGAAATATATTGAAAGGAACACCGTTTAAAACATATGGAATTACATGACTTCATAATGAAATGTGGAGGTATAAGGTAGGCGGGCTTGCGGTCATATACACAGTATAATGGTATGGCGGTATAATTAGTGGGTGGGGGCTATGATTTAAACGGACATCCAAACCAAGCGCATGAATCAAACCGGCTTTCAAACGGGAACGTGGATTGAACGACGTGGAACGGAGGTACACGCAAACCATTGGAGAGATGTATGCAAACCGTCATACGTTTGCATGGTTGGTGCGTTCAACGATTCCACAGAAGGCACGCTGGCAAAGCCGTAAAGCTACATGGGAGGACAGCCATGACCTGCATAAACGGTAAGCTCATATTTGAATTATGGTAAACGGACAGGCCATCCTAATGACACAGTCAGGCGACTGGTCAACAGGACTAGCATGACATGCACGATATGCTTACGTGAAAACACTAGCCAATAGAGGTGCTTATGGCTTACTCAGCCAAGAGCACGGTAGGAAAATGAAAAATGGTCATGAAAACATTTCAACACTACCGGTCTGTTGTGCATTTCAACACCGCTAGGAAAGTTGTTTAAGCCACATTTGTATGCCATCATCACCTTAATGAGCTCAGGAGAAAAGTGCAGAAGTGTTGAAAATTTGACAGATGAAGCAAGGGAAAGTGTAAGCAAATCTACGGAGAGATAAGTAGGAAAACTTCCCGAAAATAACGCAAGTTGGTTGCCAAAATCTCGGGAAAGCTCAGGTAAAAATGTAATTTGATTTGCTTACAAAGATGAGTCGGGTTTTCAATCACCAAAATGCCTGCCATTTAACATGCCTATCCTTGCCACAAGTCAGCACGAAATGAAGCTACAGGGATATGGAGCACCATTAAATAGTCCACAAGTCTCGTCATGAGCCAGGTAAATGCCGAAAACTCACCATGATTCCAGAAATAATAAATGTGAGGGTTAGATAAACAACAGTGAGTTAATGAAGCATACGGCTATGTATTAAATAACAAATATGTTCATATGTGTAATTGCAAAAATCAAGGATATGAGTGAAACGACCAGCAGATTACACATGTGCGGACAATGCGGCATTTCATCCACATTTTTTCATGCGAAATGCGTCATTAAAACAGAGCTTTTGGGACCATATTGTGTGTTTTGTAAAGCAAAGACTGTGTATTGCAGAGACAGAGTTTTTTTTTTGGGCTGTATTACGTGTTGTGTAGAGCAGGGGATGATTTTTTTTTAAGTGTTTTAGGGGTTGTATTGCAGAAGAGTTTTTTAATGTTGTTACACAATGTTATATTGTGATTTGTTCCAACTGTAATGTGTAACAGAGAATGTATATTGTGTAAATAGATGAATTTTGAGTGTTGTTGCTAGGGATTGTATTGTGTGTTGTTGTCAAATAGGGGTTGTATACTATGAAAACAAAGGAAAATTCTCTTTTAAGTGTTGTTGAAAGAAGCTGAATCGCTTGTATCTTTGTAGAAATGAGTTGTTGTTTAGAGCTGTTACAACAAAGTTGAAAACTATTTTTGTTCTCCTTTCATACAGTGCTGAGGATTAGGCTTGTATAACGAAATATAATATATTTTTTTGCCTCAAGAATACATTAAGAAATACAAAATTATGTCATGATTATTTTGTTTTCTTATGTATTTCTTTCCCAGAACAGAGTCTAGTGTGTTTACAGAGATATATAAGGCAGGATGCTTGACTGTTTGGATACAATAGGGGATTGAAAAAACCGTGTCGCTACAAAAATAAACAAACAGAGGCCAAGTAGATTGAATTAAGTTTGTTACATAAAGCAGGTAAGCTCCTCTGACTTCAAAATTTCATTTAAAAAAAAACAGTATTTGTAGATTGTCATTATTAAGGTGAAGATAATGACAGTAGAGGCATACATTCAATGGTTTTTAGACACAATGTCAGCAAGGATAGAGCCGAAATTTCAAATAGAAAACTGGAAAAAAGAGACCATAGAGAATCTTTACAAAGCGGGACCGATAGGATTCTTGTAGAGGTTTAATGGCCACAGTGAGGAGGTAACAAGGGAGTTCATAAACAATTACAGCCGAGACCAAACAAGGATAGGAGATGTTATCATTCCTGTGACTCAAGAATTCCTTTCCCAAGCTCTAGACCTCCTTATGATAAGAGAGAAGCATCATAAAGGCTTGCATTTCAAGGAGAAAGCATGGATTTTCTTCCTTGAAAAGAACCGAAAAGGAGCCTTCGACAGAACCAAAGGAATACCAAGAGAATGGTTCAATGAACCATGGAGTGAGTTGGTTCTAGTTATACATAAGTTTCTTACATGTGATAGGGGATATAGTGTTGCCCATTTATATCATATTCGACTCCTACAGCACATTAAGGGGAAGATAGGATTAATCTGCCATACCTTCTCTTTAGAAGCCACTTCAAGATGATAGAGACAGTGAAACATGAACACAAGCCCAAAGAAGCACAAATTTATCACCAAGGGTTGATAAAAATCCTGGTTGAATATCAAGTAAGGTCACAAGGAATAATTTGGAGGGAGTTCATGACTAAAAACCAATTTAATGAACAGATCAATGAAGGACAGAACAAAGTAGAGCAGGAAACCAGGGGAATGATGAGCTGACCCTTCTATCCTAGGACTAGAGCTAAGAAGCAAAGTAACATAGCCATGCAAGAAATTGAAGTGTCTATCATATGTATTCCTAGGAGATTTAGGAATAAAAGTCCAACTGAAATAAATAGCAGAGAAAAACAAGTTCAGTTAGTAGACACATGTTCCAAAGGAAAACAGGTAGAGGATGATATTGGAAAAGAGGCATTAGAGAGAGATTCTTCTCATGATGATGTAGCAGTAGCATCATTAATCAAAGCTACACAAGAGCTTGAACAAGAAATAAACTTGGGCAAAATCAGGGAGTTAACAGACCAACTAGAAATTAGGAAAATCTTTGAGAAACATTTGAAAGAAGAAAACCAGGCAAGCAAAAATAATAATTCTAGATTGGTCAAACCAAATAAAAGACTAAATGAAGAAATAGGAAGATTGAAAAGGAAGAATGATCTACTCTCTAAACAGGCATTCAAATGGCTAAAAGATAAAAACATGTGGAAGGCAAAGTATGAGAAGCAGAAATTTAAGGCTACTTTCTATAGGGAAGGACATGATTCAAGTTTGGACTGTTTGATAAGGGCAGCATAGCAAGAAGCATTTATAGGAACTGCATCTACTATAGGGAACAAAAGATCAAAGAGGAATAAGCAAGCATGAGGACATGCTTGACAATCAGCAAGGGGGAGATGTTAGCCATCGATTTTGGTCTTATTTTTGCTAAAGGAAACTTACTTAATATATCTATTTTCCATCCATTTTCCACTTTATCCATCCCATTTTGATGTATTTTATGTCTACTCAGGTATTTAATTTTAATTTTTCAAATTCTAAAGTTTATATGAAAATTTGGTTTCAAGTGCATGAACAAAAATAAAAAACTAATAGCTTAAGATGGACAAATCATTAATGAAAGGAGGCTCCTAACTTAAGAGACCTTTAGTATGTTTCATCATAATTCATTCACCATAATGCCAAAAATACATAGGAAAACTGCTTGCATGTAATCAAAGAAAACTAGTTACAATTCATCAAATTAACAGAAGGAGTGCTCAACTTGAACACTTTGTTTTTCCAACTTACTAAAATGATGAATAAAATAAGATCTAATGAAATCAATCACAACATATTAACCATAAACCAATCTGAAACAAAGCATGTAAACAAGTTCTACAATAATCATATTATGGAAAATTAAACTAGCTTAAACAATGAAGTGTACTTAGCTTGGAATGGGGGCCCTCCACCCTTGCTTTGCACACTTAAAGATTGATATCAGAAGCTTAAATTTAGTCACACATCCACATTATTGAACAGCAAAATAGTAGTAGAACGGGTTCTTCAAATTAGCTCTCCAATCCAAAATGTCTCAACATGATATTATACAAGTATTTAATTATCAATCCGAGTTTGTAAAACTTGGAGGCAAATCCACAGTGTATGGACATCAGATATAATCAAGTTTAGAAGATAAAATTTGAATATTTAAAGAAGTACATATTACAAATATAAACCTATTTTAAAAAATTCTAATTCATTTATGTAATATATGAGGGAAGAGGCTCCTAACTTCGGAGAACCAGGTTGTCCTTCCCTACAATACTACTTTGATGAAGATAAATCAAAGAGCACTAATTAACAATGGTTTATGTTGAAGAAGATGTAAAAGAAGAGGATCCTAACTAAGGAGGTCTAGATTGTCCTTCCTCACAATCCTACTATATCACAATCACCATTGCTTCAAACCAGAAATGCAGAAATAATTTCAAATAAGAAATGGACAATGAAATTCAGTTTTAGTTCAAGATCAAATAGAAGGGGTGTTTAACTTAAATTCTTTTGTGTCCCTTCATATGTAGATTAGAATTAAATCAATATTCATTCAGCAATCATCACACATCTAAATACATTTGAAACAAGAACTAATCTATGAAAATTGAAGCAAGAAGTGCACTTAGCTTGGTGTGGGAGCCCTCCACCGTTGCCTTACACACTTGAAGAAATCTCAGCTACAACAACTTTAGTAAATCAACCAAGCATGAACAACAAATTGAAATGAAACAGGTTTTTCAAATTAGGTTCAAACTCCCAAGTGTCTCAGCATAAACTTATACAAAAGTTACATAAAAATTACATACATAAGCCTTCAAAGTCTTGGCTTAAATAGAATTTTATGAAACAAACTGATCACTAAAAGCAATGCAACTATTTTTTTTTTTAATGAATTTTTTTAAAGTTTGTTTGCTTATCTTCTTATAGACTATGCCAATATTTGCCTCCCCGGCAATGGCGCCAAAATGTTGAGCTAATTTATTCACACAAATTAACACAAATATTCCTTATCAATACGGGTTGGTAATACTTAAAGGCACGTCCAATATATATGAATATCAAATGTAATCAAACTTGAAAGACAAGTTTTTCAGAAACTAAAGAAATGCATATTACAATTCCAATTCACTTTGTAAAGAGGGAAAGCTGAAATGGCTCTTAACTTAAGAGGTCCAATTCTTCCTCAATTATTACTTGATGAACAGAAATCAGAAACTAATAGCTTAAGATGGACAAATAATTAATGAAAGGAGGCTCCTAACTTAAGATAACTTTAGTATGTTTTGTCATAATTCATTCACTATAATGCCAAAAATACATAGGAAAACTGCTTGCATGTAATCAAAGAAAACTAGTTACAATTCATCAAATTAACAGAAGGAGTGCTCAACTTGAACACTTTGTTTTTCCAACTTAATAAAATGATGAATAAACTAAGATCTAACGAAATCAATCACCACACATTAACCATAAACCAATCTGAAACAAAGCATGTAAAAAAGTTCTACAATAATCAGATTATGGAAAATTAAACTAGATTAAACAAGAAAGTGTACTTAGCTTGGAATGGGGGCCCTCCACCCTTGCTTTGAACACTTAAAGATTGATATCAGAAGCTTAAATTTAGTCACACATCCACATTATTGAACAAAAAAATAGTAGTAGAACGGGTTCTTCAAATTAGCTCTCCAATTCAAAATGTCTCAGCATGAAATTATACCAAGTATTTAATTATCAATCCGAGTTTGTAAAACTTGGAGGCAAATCCACAGTATATGGACATCAAATGTAATCAGGTTTAGAAGATAAAATTTGAAGATTTAAAGAAGTACATATTACAAATATAAACCTATTTTAAAAATTTCTAATTCATTTATGTAATATATGAGGGAAGAGGCTCCTAACTTAGGAGAACCAGGTTGTCCTTCCCTAAAATACTACTTTGATGAAGATAAATCTAAGAGCACTAATTAACAATGGTTTATGATGCAGAAGATGTAAAAGAAGAGGCTCCTAACTAAGGAGGTCCAGATTGTCCTTCTTCACAATCCTACTATATCACAATCACCATTGCTTCAAACCAAGAATGCATAAATAAATTCAAATAAGAAATGGAGGATGAAATTCAGTTTTAGTTCAAGATCAAATAGAAGGGGAATTTAACTTAAATTTCTGTGTGTCCCTTCATATGTAGATTAGAATTAAACCAATATTCATTCAGCAATCATCACACATCTAAATACATTTGAGACAGGAACTAATCTATGAAAACTATGAAAATTGAACCAAGAGGTGCACTTAGCTTGGTGTGGGGGCCCTCCACCCTTGCCTTGCACACTTGAAGAAATCTCAGCTACATCAACTTCATTAAATCAACCAAGCATGAAAAAAAAATTGAAATGAAACAGGTTCTTCAAATTAGCTTCAAACTCCCGAGTGTCTCAGCATAAAATTATACAAAAGTTACATAAAAATTACATACATAAGCCTTCAAAGTCTTGGCTTAAATAGAAGTTTTTGAAACAAACTGATCTATAATATTTCTAACAATCATATCTACTCATATCCACCTATATAAGTCAGACTCATCCAATTAATCCCAAGAAATATGGTCAATCCCATAAAATCTCAAAACTGCCATATTTCCTAGGGATTTTCTAGTGACTAGTCATGTTTGACCAACCTTGACCGGGCCTAATAAAGATTTTTCTGACCGAACCAAGTGGAGTTAGCTCAGCCCTAGTTCCCAAGATTTCCATTCATGCATCCAGCTCGAGCCCAAGTGTCCTGCAAATATGTCATCCACATAGCTATTACGGGAATTTCTGATTTAGTCCAAAATTGCACTTGAAACTCAATTTTCATAAAAACTTCTAGAAATTGAAAAATTAAAATTAAACACCTGAATATGCATAAAATACATCAAAATGAGATGTATGTGATGGAAAATGGATGGAAAATATAAAGATTAAGTAAGTTTCCTTAAGCAAAAATAGACCAAAACTGAGGGCCAACAGGGAGTTGACCATAAACTGCTTCATATGGAGTCATCTTGGTGGTGGCATGATAGTTAGTATTATACAACCATTCGGCTAGAGGTAACCATTGTACCCATAGATGTTGCTTTTGTAAGGTGAAACACCTGAGGTAGGTCTCCAGACATTTGTTGACTACTTCAGTTTGACCATCAGTTTGGGGATGATAGGAAGTACTGAGTTGTAGTTGGGTACCTTGCAGCCTAAAGTGTTCCTGCCAAAAGTCATTGGCGAAGATCGAGTCAGGATCAAACACAATGGAAGTGGGCATGCCATGCAATTTGAAGATCTGGTCCATGAAAGATTGAACCACCAAAGCAGGTGTAAAAGGGTGGGGTAGGGCACAAAAATGAGCATACTTAGAAATTATGTCCACAACCACCATGGTAACTGACTTGTTGCCTGACTTCAGAAGACCAGTAATGAAATCCATATAAACCTCCTTCTATATTGAGGTAGGGATGGGAAATGGTTGTAAAGTTCCTGGGGATTTGACTGTTTCTCCTTTGTGGCACTGACACACATCACATTCATCTACAAAAGTAAGAATGTCCTTTTTCATGCCTATCCAAAACAATGAATGCTGAGTGTGAGCATAAGTCTTCTGAAAGCCTGAATGACCTGCAGTGGGAGATGAGTGAAACTCTACCAAAATGCGACTTTTGAGGGTGGATGTTGGTGATATCACTACTTTTTCCTTGTAGCGAAAAATCTCATCCTGCCAAGAGTAGCCTGCTGTGGAATTTGGATCTGCTTGCAATTTATTAATGAGTTGGGAGAGCGAAGGATGTGAAAACCATTCCTTGTGAGCCTCTTCAATCCACTCTGGAATGGGAAGAGAGATTGCTAGCAGGGTGCTTCCCCCCTCAAATTGGTGTGATAAAGCATCCACTATGACATTTTTCGTGCCCTTTCTGGTAAATTATCTCATAATCATATCCCAACATTTTGGCTAGACATTTATTTTGTTGTGGCAAGCATAGGCATTGCTCCAAAAAATATTTAAGGCTTTGATGGTCTGTGTAGATTTGGAAATGCCGCCCCAATAATTATGGTCGCCAGGTATCCACTGCATGTAAGATGGCCATCATCTCCTTCTCATAGGTAGGTTGTCTCAAATTTGTCCCACTTAGTTGTTGGCTAATGAAGGCCAAGGGTCAACCTTCTTGCATTAAGACAGCCCCAATACCCGTACCTGAAGCATCACATTCAATCACAAAAGATTTTGTGAAGTCGAGTAGTGCCAATACGGGAGTGGAACACAAGGCATGTTTGAGAGCTGTAAATTCCTGTTGCGCTTCATCATTCCAGAGGAATGAATTTTTCTTGAGAAGGTGAGTGAGGGGTCTAGCAATTCAACCATAATTGGAGACAAATTTGCAATAGTAGCCGATGAGACCCAAAAATTCTCTCAAACTCTTCAAGGTCTTTCGTTGGGGCCAATCCTACATTTCTTGGATCTTTTTGGGATCCACCCTGACACCTTCACACCCCAAAATGTGGCCCAAATACTCGACTTCTTTCATGCCAAAAGAGCACTTGGACAATTTGACAAATAATTTATGCTTATGGGGCAGTTATAAGAGCAGGTCTACATGCTGAAGATTTTTTCCCAAGTGAGGCTATAGATGAGGATGTCATCAAAGAAAACAAAGACAAACTTTTTGAGATATGGTTTGAGCAGGTGATTCATGGGGCTCTGAAAAGTGGATGGGGCATTACAGAGACCAAATGGCATGACTAGGAATTCATAATGGCCTTCATGAGTTCGGAAAGTAGTCTTTGGAATGTCTACTTCTTTCATGCAAATTTGGTGATAGCCCGAGCGAAGGTCTAGCTTAGTAAAGAATTGAACCCCATTTAGTTCATCCAGCAAATCATGAACAACCAAGATGGGAAATTTATCTTTGATCATCAGCTTGTTGTAGGCTCTGAAGTCTGGACACATATGCCATTCCCCATCTTTCTTGAGCACCATGACCATAGGCGATGAATAAGGACTAATGCTAGGGCGAATGACACCGGCTTCCAGAAGCTCCTTGATGATTTTTTTAATTTCATTCTTTTGGGCGAAAGGATATCTATATGGGTGTACATTTGGTGGTTGTGCCCCTGGGACCAAAGTAATGCTATGATCATGTTACCCTCTCGAGGGTGGAAGCTCATGAGGCTTGTCAAAGACATGTAGATGGTTGTTTAAGACCTGTTGCATCTCAGGATGGATATGAAGAGAAGTGGGCTTGAAGGCCTGGATGGCATTAATTTGGGCTATAACTCTATGGTGGCCCTTTTATAAAAAAAATTCCATCATATGCGAGTTGATGATAGAAGGAGCACCTACCTGGAGTTCGTGGAGGGTATGCGTGTGGTCCTTCTGCTTAAAGCTCATATATAACTCCTAGAAATCCATTGTGATTGGGCCGAGTGTGCGGAGCCATTCAACACCCAATACAATGTCACACCCACCCATGTTGATGGAAAACATGTGGTACTTTAGGTGATAATCCCCCATCTGAAGTTTGACATTTTCACAACGGGCGTCACATTTCATTGTGCCCCCATCAACAATCTGGACCTGGAAATTAGAGACTACTCTAACAAAACAATGCACTGCTTCGGCAACCCTTTGATGGATAAAGTTATGCATACTGCCACTATCAATCAAGACTACTATAGGGCGATGTTTAATAAAATCTCTGATTTTGAGAGTTTGGGTAGAAGAAATGCCTGCCAAAGCATGGCGCGACATAGATGGTTCTTTTGGTGTAGCTGGGAACTCATTTTCCCGTTGGTTGTCCTCATCTTCCTCCTCTGTTCCCTCAGCCGGTGGAGCTTCCTCAAATGAACTATGATCAGTAGCACCAATTTGAAAGAATTTGGGTTCCTTGAATTTATGCCCTGGGGAGTATTTGTCATCACAGTATTAACACAATCCTTGCTTTCTTCTTTCTGCCATTTTCACTGGTGACACCTTTTGAACCTTAAGTTTTTGGGTAGTGCTCGACACCTAGGTGGGGCATCCCTAGGCTATTAAATTTAGATGAATCGAATGGGTCGCTAAAGCATGTTCTACTTCACGAGCTATCGTGCAAGCTGCAAACCATGTGATTGGGTGGTGCATCCGAACATGGGCTTGTATGGCGTCTTTGAGACCACTGATAAAACATTCCAAGTAGAATTCATCTACTAGACCTCCTATGTGGAAGGCTAATGCTTCAAAGGCTTTAATATATTATTGCACTATGACTGTCTGTCGGAGCTTAGTAAGATGACCCAAAAAGTTAGATTCATGGTCAAAGTGATTAGAAACGGATTTTGAGAATATCTACCAAGTCATTGACCTTGCATAGCATCATTGATGCCATTACCACCATTGCCATAATTCTTGGTCCAAGTAAAGGCTTCCCACACTTAGCTTAGTCTCATCATCTCTGATTTGATTCTATGTGAAATATTACTCCATTTGTGATAGCCATATGGCCGAATGAGAGCCATCAAATTTATACATGTCTAGCTTGGGTGGTCGAGGATGGGACTGTTGGTGGTTTCCATAGAAGTGAAGAGAATGGCTAGAGTCACCCTCATGGTTTTCATTAAAAGCATATGTCTCTGATTGTACCTCCGGCTTGCCCTTTGTGATTATGTCATTTAAGGATTGGATCTGCTTCATTAATTCCTCCAACTTTTGTTCAAGGGTGTCTATCTTCTCATTGGCCATAGATTGAGCTCTGGTTTGTACCATACGTAGATCCGGTGTACTTTTCATTACTATGAAAAAATAAATTGGGACTACCCTAAATTTTGATGCTGACAAGTGAATGGTACCACCTTGCTCAGCGCATCGACCTGATTCTGATTTTTTTTTCTTTTACTCCAAAAGTAGTTTTACTCCTCTCTTAGGAATACTGTAGTAAAAAAGTTATTTCTGCCCAATGTCCTACAAGAATCAATCCAAGGAATAGCAGCCACAAGCCTCCCTGCATAGACAGTCAGATCTGTTGACGAAACCCTCAACTGCAGAGTATGAGTAGGAATGTGGCAGTGATCAAACCCCTGCTGCTAGATCTAAATGGCGGATCTGATTGTTGCGGCTATGACAAAACCCAACCTGCTAGATCTAATCTAGCAAAGAAGATGATGTGCGATCCATAGAGAGACAAGGGAACTATGGTCTTGAGGAGTGTCAGGTGCTACAGATCGCAATATACATAAGGGTCCAACAATAGTACTCAGCCCAATCTTTCAGGGCACTAACTAAGGAGGATCAACCGTACCCTTAGCCGTACTACCCGACTACCCTATCGTACATGCAAGTAATCTCCCTGAATGTTGTTCCCGGTGTACTGTAGCAGCAACATGACTGACAGTTGATCTATGGCGAGGTTTCAGATGAGCCTAGGAGGCTTCTGATATACTGAGAGGGTACTTGGAAGACAGTCCGTGCGCAGTTCTTTCTAATGCACTACTACTCGAAGGGGTACTGACAGGGGTTACAAGGGAGTCCAACAAGCATGACCACCTCTTGTATTTCCTATGTGCATGCCTCCCCAAATCCGCAGGTTTATGTGCTCAATGACAAATCTGAAGGTTTAAAGATGCCGGAACATGTCTCTAGCCAAAAAAATTATGCTAAAAATAGAGATCCCACCAGCCCTGGAAAGTGCTCTGATACCACTTGTTATGCTCTTGACCTCCGAGAAGATACTAGAATACCAAATATGCGAAGAAATATGACCCAGAACACATAACAATGAGAAAGAACAACATGTATTTTATTATTCAGAAAGGAAAGTAATGTTCAATTTCCTCTTCGAGGGGGCAACCTGCAATAGAGCAGGGCTCAATTACAAAATAAGACACGATGCTCCTCAATGGGGAGTATCTATCCTTTAGATAGGATTCATACATGAAATACAATGGGTCCGTACCATGGTTCTTATTAATACCATCTATCTAATACCATGGCCCATTTGCAACTAACTTTGGTCCCTTCTTTAAATGCGCGTCAACCACTTACAATTATTAAAATGGGCTTTATTGACTCTTTAACTAACTATAACTATGACTCAACCCTATTACATAAATAAGGGGGTTAGGGTTGGACCCTAACACAAAATGAATAATTTTTTATTTGATGATAGCTCCCTCCATGAAGCCACTAAAATACATTGGGTTATTTCTCCTCGACTCATCCAAAATCCCCCTTCCCTTTCAGTTCCAAGAAAACGTTAAGAGAGCCAAGGTAACAATTTCAAGGTGGGACAAATTGAAAAGGGCCAACACATCCAAAACCTTGGATTAAATCGAATCTAAATTAAAATACTATTGATCAAACCATATCAAGGGATACCTCTACAAACCATAAAACATACATCAAATATTTCGAGGAACAAAGGAGGAAAATTATCCTAGACATAGAAAAGGAATGGAGAATGAAAAGGATGGAACTCTAATTGCAAGAAGACAATCAAAATACAAAATATTTTCACCAATTTCCAATCATCAGAAATCTATCAATACCATCTAGGGAATTGAAATAAGTGGTGGATCAGTGGAACATGTTTCCAAGAGATCTCCTTAGCGGGATGCAAACATTTAAAATAAATATTTCAGAAAGATAAAAAAGAAACTATAAGACACGTCTTGGATATAACAAGGCTCTTTCCAAGATATGTTACCCAAGAAGATAGTGAAACCCTTAAGTCTGAAGTATCTAAGGAGGAACTTGAAACGTTCCTACACAATTTTCAAAACGAAAAGAGTCATAGACCAGATGGTCTACCCATCAAATTCTATCTAGAATGCTATGGTCTTTTGGGGGATGATCTACTTTTGGTAGTGGAATTGATCCGGTTTTAATCATGAATGCAACAAATTATAGAAATAACCATAAATAAAAATATGCAGTGGTGATAATACTTCATTTGATTAATGTAAAATACTGAAATATGCTTACAAACAGAGATGGAAATAAACTAGCTAGGGCGATGGTAGCTTATCTCTGAGAAGAGATGTGGCAGCTACATGGGTCTGAACTGTGTTACAATGAGTATTGGAGGCCTATTTATTGTCGAGAAACAATAGAAAACACTAAACATCCAAAAACCTAACCTTACGAGATGAAACACCAAAACGTGGGCCTCGTTTCGGTAAATTGGTACATCAACTTCCCGGGGTCGTAACTTTGGCATAATATCTCTGTTTGTTGTGCACAATAGCTCGTTAGAAAGATCTATCCAAGGACTACAACTTTGAGAAGAGAAGAATTGGTCCAAGAATCCATGTTGCTCCCAAATTTCCCAAAAATTGTCGTCTAGGGCCTCAAAATGGCTCTAGAAGTTCAAGTCCCGAAAAATTGCTAAAAATAGTAAATTGTGCTACAAATAAGGAAACTGAAAAACTGACAAAGAAAATTGTGGCGGTCCAAGTGGGATAGGTTGGTGGCCACCAACATCCACCTGGACCATTCCTCCCCCCTTAGGAAGCGATGGCCCCCATTGCATTGAGCTCCTCCATCTGTTGAAATTGGTCCGTGGTGAGCTACTCTACAACCTCTGCTATGTCTAGTAATGGTGAGAAGCATGGTTGACGATAGTCTGCATTGAACACTCGGTGCAAGAGAAGGAATGGGGGAATGTTGTGCTCCAAAGCATTGTTTGGCGCAACCTTGGTACTAGTGTAAGGACCATGTCGGATTGGTTTGAGCTTCTGATGGGCTCCTGTAAGGCGTTCTTCTGCAGATGGAACCAGACTTTGTTGCCCAGTTGAAACTTGCATGGAACTTGATAGTACAACAATGTCCCTGTAGGTGAGGAGAAGATGTTCTTATCTATTTTCATCACCGTATCCATCTGTTGTTGTTGCTGCTGCATGGAGGAACCCTTCACAGGGGTCATGGATGTGGCAACGATCTTCCCCTTACTTTGGGAGTGAACCAGATAGAAAATGAATTTCCTGGTCTGGGAGATGAGCTTGCTGCATTTCTTAGCAAATATCAAAGAGGTGGTGGTAGATGGGGCTACCTTCGATATCCTGTATAATGAATTACCCAAAGTAATAATAACAGCATGAGGCCTTGACTCATACATAGCATGTCGCCTCCATAAGTATGGTTGGCCTAATAGTACATCACAAACATCAAGAGGTGCAACATCACACAATACCTCTTCTATGAAGGGTTTGATGTTGTAGGGAAGGCGACACTACTGGCGATCTTGGAGATCTCATCATTGGTGAAGCCACCAGATATTGTATGGCTACGGGTATGGAGTAGTCGGTACGCCCAACTGCTTCATGACCTCTCCTGAAATGAGGTTCTTTTTGCTGCCACTGTCGACAATGAATTACAGCTGCGAACCCTTCACCCACATCTATGAGTGGAAACGAGACTTCTCCTCTTCTGGATCTTCGGGCTAATTCTTCTGGATCTTGGCGGTGGCAACAGTGGCATTGGGCTCTGCATCAATGATCTGCTTCCCTTTGCCATTCCCTTTGTCGGGTTCTAACTCAAGGTCAGAACATGCGTCTGATTCAGAATCCTTCAAATCAGCCACCAACAATTACTTGGTCCGACACTCACTTGTGTTATGACTGGGGCTCTTGTGGAACTCACACCACTTTCCTGTGTCCTTCTTCCACATCATGGTGTTGCTCTTTTCTTGCGGCTTCGATAGGTTGTCTTGGGTTGCTCCATCTTGGCTTTGTCCTTGGTTCTACGATTTAGGGAAGCCTTTCCCTTACTTCGGATTCACAGATCCAAAGTCTTGATTCTTCTGTTTAAACTTCTACTCGATTTTGACAGCGTATCAGTATGCCATGCCGAGCGAGGAGATGTTCAGGAACTCCATCTCATCCTCGATGTACATATGTAGGTAGCCGCAGTATTTGAGTACCAAATGCAGCTCAAAATCCTTGATACCCAATTGTGTGTGAAGGGTATGAAAAATGTTTGTGAACTCCCACACATCTTGGTCACTTCCCTGTCGTAGCGTGGTCCACTTTATGTATTTGTCCTCATAGCTTTTGACGGGGTAGTATTGCACCTTAATGACATCCTAGAATGAATTCCAAGTGGGTGCGGCTAAAAATAGTGAGCCCGTACTTTCATCCTTATGCTCACAATGTGTTTCCCACCAGTCCTTGACGTGGGGGGCTGATTTGAGGAGAGAAAAAATAATATTTTCTCGACTGGAAATTTCATGAATAGAAAATACCCTTCTAGAAAATTTAGCCATTTATCTACGACAACTACGTCTATTTTACCATCGAAGATGGGGATTTCAAAATTAACTCGTACCTTAAAGGGTGTGGCATTTCCAAAGTAGCTGTTGGAAGTCGATGTGTCACCTTTGGGTAGCCGTTGAAGGATCTAGGCAAAGTTTTCCATCATCGCGTTCCTTTTTCGATCGAAAACTTCTTTGAGCAAGATTTTGAAAGGATCTCCTGCCCCCTCATCTTTCTTTTCATCCTCCATGGGAGGCCATTGGGATTTGCGAGGCTGGTCTTTCAAAGGTCCGATCAGTTCAAGCCCTAACTCCTTATATCTCGACCTCGTTAGGGACATGCAAATAAAAACAGAGACAGAGCAGATCGCTCTAATACCACTGGTCCGATTTTAAATAGGAACGCAACAAATTACAAAAATAAACATAAATACAGAGATGCAGTGGTGATAATACTTCATTTCATTAATGTAAAATACTGAAATATGCTTACAAACAAAAATAGAAATAAACTAGCTAGGATGATGGTAGCTTATCACTGAGAAGAGATGTGGTAGTTACATGGCTCTGAACTATGTTACAATGAGGCTCAAAGGCTTAATTATTGTTGAGAAGCAATAGAAAACCCTAAAAATCCAAAAACCTAACCCTAGGAGATGAAACGCCAAACTGTGGGCCCTGTTTGGGTAAATTGGTACATCAACTTCCTGAGGTCGTAACTTTGGCATACGATCTTCGTTTGACATGCACAATAGCTCGTTAGAAGGATCTATCCAAGAAATAAAACTTTAGGAAGAGAAAAATCAGCCAATGGACCCATTTTTCTCCCAGAATTCCCAAAAAACGTCATTTAGGGCCTCAAAACTGCTTTGGAACTTCAAGACCCGAAACACTGCTAAAAATAGTAAATTGTGCTACAAATAACGAAACTGAAAAACTAATAGAGACAGTTGTGGGGATCCAAGTGGGATAGGTGGGTCACCACCAAAATCCACCTGGATCATTCCTCCCCCCTTAGGAAGCAATGGTCCCCATTGCGTTGAGTTCCTCCATTTGCTGAACTTGGTCCCTGGTGACCTGTTCTGCAACCTCTGCTATGTCTAGTAATGGTGGGAAGCATGGTCGACGATGGTCCAAATTGAACACTTGGTGCAAGTGAACGAATGGGGGAATTTTGTGCTCCAAAGCATTGTTTCCCGCAACCTTGGTACTCGTGTAAGGACCATGTCAGAGTGGTCTGAGCTTCTGATGGGCTCTTGTAAGGTGTTCTTTCTACAGATGCAACTAGACATTGTCGCCCACTTGAAATTTGTGTGTTACCTAATAGTGCAACGATGTCCCTATTGGTGTGGAGACGATGTTCCTATCTGTTTTCATGACCGTATCCATCTAATGTTGCTGCTGCTGCTTGGAGGAACCCTTCGCGGGGGTCATCGATGTGGCAAAAATATTCCCCTTACCTTGGGAGCGAACCAGATAGAAAATGAATTTCCTAGTCTGGGAAATGAGCTTGCTGCATTTCTTAGCAAATATCAAAGAGGTGGTGGTAGATGGGGCTACCTACGATATCCTGTATAATGAATTACCCAAAGTAATAATAACAACACGAGGCCTTCACTCATACACAACATGTCGCCTCCATAAGTATGGTTGGCCAAATAGTACATCACAAACATCAAGAGGTGCAACATCACACAATACCTCGTTTGTGAAGGGTTTGATATTGTAGGGAAGGCGCCACTGCTGGCGAACTCATAGATCTCGTCCTTGGTGAACCCACCCGATACTGTACGACTGTGATTGTGGAGTAGTCGGTAGGCCCAATAGCTTCATGACCTCTACTGAAATGAGGTTCTTTTGGCGTCCACTATCGAAAATGAATTGCAGCGGCGAACCCTTCACCCACATCTGTGAGTGGAAAATATGCTTGGCTCTTCGGGCTCATTCTTCTGGATCTTGTCGGTGGCAATAGTGGCGTTGGGCTCTGCATCAAAGATCTTATTCCCTTTTCCATTCGCCTTGTTGGGTTCTGACTCAGGGTTGGAACATGCGTATAATGAGGAAGCCTTCAACTCGGCCATCGGCAACTACTTGGTCCAACACTCACTTGTGTTACGAGTGAGGCTCTTGTGGAACTTACATCACTTTCCAATGTCCTTCTTTGACTTCATGGTTTTTTTCTTTTCTTGCGGCTTCGATGGGTTGTCTTGGGTTGCCCCTTCTTGGCTTTGTCCTTGGTTCTGCGATTTGTGGAAGCCTTTCCCTTGCTTCGGATTCGCAGATCCAAAGTCTCGCTTCTTCTGTTTAAACTTCTTCTTGATTTTGATAGTGTATCGGTATGCCATGCCGAGCAAGGAGATGTTCAGGAACTCCACCTCATCATGGATGTACCTGTGTAGGCAGTTTCAGTATTTGAGTACCAAATGTAGCTTAGAATCCTTGATACCCAATTGTGTGCGAAGGGTATGAAAAATGTTTGTGAACTCTGACACATCTTGGTACCTTCCCTGTCATAGCTGGTCCACTTTATGTATTAGTCCTCATAGCTTTTAACAAGGTAGTACTACTCCTTGATGGCATCTGAGAATAAATTCCAAGTGGGTGCAGCTGAAAATATTGAGCCCGTACTTTCATCCTTCTGCTCGCAGTATGTTTCCCACCAGTCTTTGACGTGGGGGGCTGCTTTGAGAAGAGCGAAAATAATCTTTTCCCAACTGGAAAAATCATGAACAGAAAAATACCCTTCTAGCAGATTTAACCATTTATCTACGGAATCTGCATCTATTTTACCCTTGAAGATGGGGATTTCAAAATTAACTTGTACCTTAAAGGGTGTGGTGTTTCTAGAGTAGCTGTTGGAAGTTGATATGTTGCCTCTAGGTAGTTGCTGAAGGATCCAGGTGAAGTTTTCCATCATTGCGTTCCTTTGTTGCTCAAGGGATTCTTCGAGCAAGATTTTGATAGGAGCTCTTGCACCCTGGTATTCTTTTCATCCACCATGGGAGGCCATCGGGATTTGTGAGGCTGGTCTTGCAAAGGTTCGACCAGTTCAAGCCCTAACTCCTTATATCCCAATCTTATTGGGAACATGCAAAGAAAAACAGAGAAAGAGCAGACCGCTCTAATACCACCAACCCGATTTTAAACAGGAATGAAAAAAGTTACAGAAATAACCAAAAATACAAATATGCAGCAGTGATAATAGTTCATTTCATTATGTAAAATACTGAAATATGCTTACAAACAGAAATGGAAATAAACCAGCTAGGGCGATGGTAACTTATCTCTGAAAATATATGTGGTGGCTACATGCCTATGAACTATGTTACAATGAGGCTCAAAGGCCTATTTATTGTTGAGAAACAATAGAAAACCCTAAACATCCAAAAACCTAACCCTAGGAGATGAAACGCCAAAATGTGGGCCCCGTTTGGGTAAATTGGTACATCAACTTCCTGGGGTCGTAACTTTGTCATACGATCTCTGTTTGACGTGAACAATAGCTCGTTAGAAAGACTTGTCCGAGGAATACAACTTTGGGAAGAGAAACATCAATCCATGGACCCATGTTGCTCTGAGATTTCCCAAAAAACATCATTTAGGGCCTCAAAACGGCTCTAGAAGTTCAAGACCCGAAAAACTACCAAAACTAGTAAATTGTGCTACAAATAAGGAAACTGAAAAATTGGCAAAGATAGTTGTGGGGGTCCAAGTGGGATCAGTGGGTGGCCACCAACATCCACCTGGATCATTCCTGCCCCCTTAGGAAGCAATGGTCCCCATTGCATTGAGTTCCTCCATCTACTAAACTTGGTGCCTGGTGAGCTGTTATGCAACCTCTGTTGTGTCCGGTAATGGTGGGAAGCATGGTCGACGATGGTCCACATTGAACACTCGGTGCAAGTGAAGGATTGGGGGAATGTTGTTCTCCAAAGCATTATTTCCCATAGCCTTGGTACTCGTTTAAGGACCATGTCAGAGTGGTCTGAGCTTCTGATGGGCTCTTGTATGGCGTTCTTTCTACAGATGCAACCAGACTTTATAACCCACTTGAAACTTGTGTGGTACCTGATAGTGCAATGGTGTCCCTGTGGGTGAGGAGAAGATGTTCCTGTCTATTTTCATGACCATATCCATCTTTTGCTGCGTGGAGGAACCCTTCGCGGGGGTCACGGATGTGGCGACGATCTTCCCCTTACTTTGGGAGCGAACCAGACAGAAAATGAATTTCCTGGTCTAGGAGATGAGCTTGTTGCATTTCTTAGCATAGATCAAAGAGGTGGTGGTAGATGGGGCTACCTCCAGTATCCTATATAATCAATTACCCAAAGTAATAATAACAATGTTAGGCCTTAACTCATACACAACATGTCATCTCCATAAGTATGGTTGGCCTAATAGTACATCACAAACATCAAGAGGTGCAACGTCACACAATACCTCATCTATGAAGGGTTTGATGCTGTAGGGAAGGAGATACTCCTGGAGAACTCAGAGATCTCATCCTTGTTGAAGCCACCCGATACCATACGGCTGCGGGTGTGGAGTAGTTGGTAGGCCCAACCGCTTCATGAACTCTACTGAAATGAGGTTCTTTTGGCATCCACTATCGACAATGAATTGCAGCAGTGAACCCTTAACCCACATCTATGAGTGGAAAAGATGCTCTCCCTCTTCTGGATCTTTGCGCTCATTCTTCTAGATCATGGCGGTGTAAATAGTGGCACTGGGCTCCGCATCAATGATCTGCTTCCCTTTTCCATTCCCCTTGTTGGGTTTTGACTCAGGGTTGGAACATGTGTCTGATTTGGAAGCCTTCAACTCGGCCACCAATGATTGCTTGGTCCGACACTCACTTGTGTTATGAGTAGGGCTCTTGTGGAACTCACACCACTTTCCTATGTCCTTCTTCGACTTCGTGGTGTTGTTCTTTTCTTGCGGCTTTGACAGGTTGTCTTAGGCTGCCTCGTCTTGGCTTTGTCCTTGGTTCTGCCATTTGGGGATGCCTTTCCCTTACTTTAGATTCACATATCCAAAGTTTCGCTTCTTCTGTTTAAACTTCTACTTGATTTTGACAGGGTATCGATAGGCCATGTCGAGCGAGGAGATGTTTAGGAACTCCATCTCATCCAGGATGTACCTGTGTAGGCAGTTGTGGTATTTGAGTACCAAATGCAGCTCAGAATCCTTGATACCCAACTATGTGCGAAGGGTATGAAAAATGTTTGTGAACTCCGGCACATTTTGGTCCCTTCCCAGTCACAGCATGGTCCACTTTATGTATTTGTCCTCACAACTTTTGACAGGGTAGTACTGCTCCTTGATGGCATCCTGGAATGAATTCCAAGTGGGTGTGGCTGAAAATAGTGAGCCCGTACTTTCTTCCTTCTGGTCGCAGTACGTTTCCCACTAGTCATTAACATGGGGGATGCTTTGAGAAGAGCGAAAATAATCTTTTCCCGACTAGAAAATTCATGAACAAAAAATACCCTTCTATCAGATTTAACAATTTATCTACAGCATTTGCATCTATTTTACCCTCGAAGATTGGGATTTCAAAATTAACGTGTACCTTAAAAGGTGTGGCATTTATAGAGTAGCTATTGGAAGCTGATGCGTCGCCTCTGGGTAGCCGCTGAAGGATCTGGGTGAAGTTTTCCATCGTCACATTCCTTTGTCGCTCGACGGCTTCTTCAAGCAAGATTTTGATAGGATCCCCTACCCCCTAGTCTTTCTTTTCATCTTCCATGGGAGGCCATTGGGATTTACGAAGCTGGTCTTGCAAAGGTTTGACGAGTTCAAGCCCTAGCTCCTTATATCCCGACGTCATTGAGAACATGCAAAGAAAAATTGAGAAAGAGCAGACTTCTTTGATACCATTGATCTGGTTTTAAACAAGAACGCAACAAATTACAGAAATAACCATAAATACAAAGATGCAGTGGTGATAATACTTCATTTCATTAATGTAAAATAATGAAATATGCTTACAAACAGAAATGGAAATAAACCAGCTAGGGCGATGGTAGCCTATCTCTGAGAAGAAATGTGGCAGCTACGTGCCTTTGAACTATGTTACAATGAGGCTTGAAGGCCTATTTATTGTTGAGAAAGAATAGAAAACCCTAAACATATAAAAACCTAAACCTAGGAGATGAAACACCAAAATGTGGGCCCCGTTTGGGTAAATTGATACATCAACTTCCCGGGTGTTAGAGTCGGTCTTGTCAGTCCTCCGACAGAGATCAAACATGCTCTTACAAAGTGATTTTAACGTGTCAAGGTCAAATTTTATCATTTCAGTGAGTCTTCAAGCAAAATTTGGTCACTAGGTACTAGGTCTAGGGTTTTGATTTACTCCTATAAAAGTTGTCAAATGTCAGTCCATGTCACCGTTCAGCTGAGTGTACCATCATTCAGAGGGTTTTCATTATCATGTCAAGTTCCACCGGGTCATTTTACACCTTGTTCATGCTTCAGTTGCGCCTAGGTAAGGTCATTGCCCTCTCCTAGGATTTTGAAGGTAATTTCTCTGGGATGGTCAAATCATCGGCAAAACTTGTATCCTAATGTTCATACACCTTCCCCTATCCTTAAAGTACCTTATCAAACACTTCCCATCACTGAGATCCCCAAAATTCCTCATTTTCGCACAAACCCTAGTTTCTTGCTACAACCTGGTAATTTTCTAGGTTGGACCTGTGTTTTTCCTTTTTGGACCCCTTCCCCTCACTCAATATTTTAAATTCTACTTTCCGCTGCTTCTTAGCATCCCTCCCTACTTCCAAGAATTTTCCCAAGAATTTAGAAGCCGCTTATCCCCTTCATTTCGACGAATCTCTTGTTCCACACATCAGGATAGGTTTTACTCAAATGATGTTTCTGAGAAAGGAAAGATGAATTTAGAAAAATAAGAGATGTTTTTGTCCACAACAGGCCAAGGAAGAATAACCTCGTTCACATTTTACACAGGTGTCATGGTTTTAGAGAAAAGTCAAAAATATAGTCGCCTCGGGAGAATTGATGCACCTCTGAAGTGACCTTTGGAAAATCATGTTTTCTACTAGCTTGGTTAGCCAAATGACTTTCTTGATGAGTCAAATGATAACTCGACACAAATAGCTTTCCAATGAGCTATCATAAGCTCAATTTGGAGTTGCGGAAGGCATTCACAGGTTGACTGCAACAACACTCTACCTTGAGGCAGCCTCATTTGGCACATTTTGACCAGTCTTGGGAGATTTGATTTTTTACAGGGAAAATGAACTCCAAATTAAAAACTTCTGGTTGGGTTGGAAATTAGACTCAAATACCTTTCCAAAAAGCTATTCTACACCCAATTATGACATTGGGAAGGCCTCCAAAAGGCTCCTGAAAAAAGGCGCGGCGCACAGAGGGAGCGCGGCGCACTGGGAGAAATTTTCCAGTGTAAATTTACACTGGTGCGACACACATGGGAGGCGCAGTGCACAGGGCTAAAAGGCCTGAAATTCATTGAAATTTCTCCAAATTTCCATTTATTCGCATGGATTTTCCAGATGGGGTCAATCTCTTAGTGTTTCATCCATTTTTATGTTGGTATGATGATAGTAAATGATGGCTTATGGTTGCACAAAAACTCTTAAACCCTACCACCTAAAATCATCAAAGAAAATGTTGTTAGGGTTACACACTCATTGTGTTGGTGCCAAGGTTCTTCCCCCATTTCATTTTTCCTTCTTTCCCTTATTCCCTTCTTCCCTATGCCACTTTTTCCATTTCTCCCTATCCTAAAATATTACCAAACCCCATTCCCTATCCCCTCCTCTTATTTGTCAACATAACACCCCAAAACCCTACCTTATCAAAACCCCAAAACCCTACCTTATCAAATCCCCAAAGCCCCCTACATATTCCTAAAAAAACTTCTCCCCATAACCCCTATTCCCATCATATTATTCCCCTCCTAATACTCCCTTTTTTCATTGTTCCCTTTGGTGGTAGATATCACAACAACACCTAGTTTCATACCATCATCAAAGGGCAGCCCAAGTACAGTACACACAGCAGCCATGGCATCTGAGCATTCATCAGAGTATGAGATGGAGACACAAAGTGATTCATCCTCGGAAGAACAGGCTCGCCGGAGACATCATAAAAGCGGAAAACATGTTAGGGATGAGCCAACCACCCTCATAGAATTATAGGCATGCCCTCTTGCTATGTCATGTTTCCAGCATCTATCATGTTTTGAATTTTGTCAAAGAGTGGCTAATGTTTGAGTTCATCATGAGTTGGCCCATATTTTTGTGCTTCACCTACATGGAGATCACTCTATCTTGGCCGAGGTCACCTTCACACTGACACCCGAAACTGTCTCACTAGCAACCGGTATACTGAATGTTGGAGAACCATGGCACAAGAAACAGAAGGTTGATCGGCAGCATTATGAGCCTTACATTAAGGCCAATTTCTTGAGGTAGCTCACAAGAGTCTTTCCATTCAAATATTTAAAAGATGAATATGCTTCACTCATGAAATTGATCATGAAGTACTTCAGCTGTGAGGGGAGGTTCTCTCGTCTATATGCCTATCACATCAGGTTGCTCATGCACTTTACCAGGGTACGAATGATGAAAAATCCCATTTTTCATTTGCAGGAACATAGAGAGGATGAACCCCTTCATGCAGCACAAGACCCGTTAGCAGCAACTTAACAGTGTTTATCACTTTGCTCTTATTAAGATTTTGGTGGTTCATGAGCTGGGATTGCAGGTAATTACTTGGGATGATTTCATCTCCCATAACCTCTTCAGCACTTCACAGGTATTATCAGAGGTTAAGCATGAGGGTGAACCTTCTCGTCGGTATGAGCGCCATGAGACTGCTAGTGTGCCAGTTTTCATCACACATCAGAGGGGCGCTAGACATTTATTTGCAGCAGCAAAGCGAGTGTTATCTCCACCCGGGGTGGAAGGGGCCTCGCTTCCTACATTAGCACTACAGGTATAGGACAGAGGTAAGGAGCCAATTCATGATGAGGGGCCTTCAGGTGAGCCATCAAGGGAACGAGAGACTGAATTTGTTCTCCTTCATGATGATGATACAAATACAGAACCAACAAGTGCAAAGCTCAAAGAGATCATCCAGGAGCAGCAATCAGAGATCACAGCCTTATCCCTTGACTTGGAGAGGGCTAAGTGGAACATGAAATATCTGGATCAGAGGAACAAACAGCTTGAGGATTAGCAAGCGATCATGGAGCTACAAAACATTCGTGAGCATCACCAAGCTGCACAAAGGAGAAGAGTTGAGCTCGCGTCATTGGAGCAAGAGATTAATGAGGATCGGGACGCCAACCTCGAGAGAGTTAACATGTACTTGGACAGGCTACTATACAAGGCCAACAAGGACCATGAACTGCTGAGACACATGGCTTTCCACTACATGGCGCGAAACAAAGTATGCAAGGCCCGAATCAGGAATTTGAAGGCAAAATTGAGGAAGGAAATCAAGAAGAAAAAGAGGCAAAGGGAGCTAGATCAACTTTAGATATTGGCGGAAGCCTCTTTGGCCTAGAATAACACTTGATAAGGAAGCTCAAGCCCAAATTTCAAGAAATTTGGGGCAATTTTGGTCACATGGCAAATTTTTGGTCACAACACAGGTTTTTTCTCCCTGTGGCACAGCGCTTAAGATTGGGAGCTCCAAATCACAAATGGTTTGCATTTTTAGATTAAGCATGAAAAATCATGAGTACTGGTGCTTGGACAAGAATTTTGGGCATGATTTGAGTCTCCAGAGGTCAAAAACACTGAAAAATGACCTCTCTGCCCCTATTTTGACACGCAGGAAGTAGTCTTGGGAGAATGAAGATTTGGAGGGGAAAATGAGCACCAAATTCAGAAATTCCACTTGGGTTGGAAAGTAGACAGGCTAGGCTTTCCAACAAGAACACTTGGGCACAATTTGGACTCCAGAAGGTACCTAAAAATAGCCTCCAAAGTGGTGCGGCGCATATAGAAAAAAAGGCCAAAATCGCGCCCGTTTCGCGAAATTTCAATTCACGACTTTCTCCAAGTGGGCTCGCTCACTTACACTATATTTTTCTCAGCAACTAATGCAATTTTTAAGAAGAATTTTCACTAAAGGTGGGCTCCTATCCAAGTGGCAAAGGAAGGCGAGCAGTCACCCCAAGCCATTTGTCATTTTTGTAACGCTGCACATGTAACTAATGGTTGGCTTTCCACTTCCACTTTGTAATGATTCGAAAACTCCCCAACTCTTGGTCGTTCTATTTCCTCATGGCAAAGTCTATTTATTGTATGCAAACCATTTGCAAAGGGTTCGTTGGCTTGTAATTTCTGGGACACTGTGGGAGAGAAACTCAATTCTTCATTGTATATTTTGACAGAGGATTAATGAAAGGCAGCGGCTCTGTTTCATGAGATTCATGTGGTTGTGAGTGTATCAAATGTGTCTCTTATGTTTCATATGCATTTCGTAATGTTTCATAGTTCATTTCATATTCATTTCCAGTGAAACTTTCTAAGTTAGATAAGGTAGAATTCATTTTTATTGCTCTGCCTGTAGGAAAATTTCATGTTCAGTGTTCTTCTTCTATTGAAAAGGATTCTTGTACTTATTCCCTTTTCACCCTCCTAAGCAATTCCTCCATTCCACGTTATTTCAAACTAAATTGTTAGACTTTCCACCTATCTTGCCTCACGAAGTAATTTTTTCCTTTGTATTAAATTCTCTACTCATTGCTGTCTGTTGGTCCCATACCATCCCAGAAACTCAGTCATTCATAAAAAATTTCTTCTTGTATCCATATTTACTTACTAGCCTAAAATCAAAATTTCATTGCTAGTCATCTTAGACCATTCCGTTTACTTATTCGCTGAGCGTGACTCGGAGAGAGCCCTCTCCTATTCTGGTATGGCTAGCTACCAGACTGAGCATGGTTTGTGGTTACCCTGAATTTTTCCTTCCTTCAGGCTAAGGCAGATTTAGGTGCTTACACCGGGGTTGTAACTTTGGCATATGATCTTTGTTTGATGTGCACAATAGCTCATTAGAAATATATATTCAAGGAATACAACTTTGGAAGAGCAACATCAGTCCATGGACTCATGTTGCTCCCAGATTTCCCAAAAAACGTCATTTAGGGCCTCAAAGGAACTCGAGAATTTCAAGACCTGAAAAACTGCTAAAACTAGTAAACTGTGCTACAAATAAGGAAACTGAAAAACTGACAGAGATAGTTCTGGGGGTCCAAGTGGGACAGGTGGGTGGCCACCAACATCCACTGGATAAGGAATACTCTTATAGATGAGGTTGAATTCTAACTCCTTCAACTTAATTATCATTTCCCTGATCCCTAAAGCACAAAATGTTTTATCCTTTAATCTTCCCAGACTGATATCCCTTTGCATATTTATTTATAAAATTATTTCCAAGATCATTTCCCTTCAATTAAAATAACTTCTTCAAAACAACATCTCCCCAAAAGAAATTGGTTTTGCTAGAAGGGAGACAAATCCATAAATCAATCAAACTAGCCCAAGAAGGATTAAACTTCATTCACACAAAAAAGCGAGATTTTTTCTCTATAAATTGAACCTCTTTAAATAATTTGATCAAGCTAGTTAACTCTACATAAAGTTCCTTCTTATTCAACTTTGATTCTTCCATATTTTTGACTCTTGGATTATGAGTTGCATCAGCTCCCCTGCTTATGCACCACTTATAAAAGGAGGAAACTCTCATTTTTTATAGGGAGAAAGATGTCTAAGGCAAGGATTCCCTCTATCCCCACTCCTTCTCCTTATCATCTCAGCAAGATCATTTCAAATGAAAAAACTTAAGGTGGCGTTGACGGTCCTGGACTTGCCAACATTCAGGGGATCTCCCCGGTATAAAGTCCCAACTAGACCTCACACCATTTGGTGTAGGAGTCACATCCGGTATGACGGCCTGATTGCCATTATATTAAGTTTTTTCCTTAGCTCTTAGTCGTTAGCAAATGAGATTGGTCTTCTTTGTCTTCGGTTAGCATGCCTAGTGATTGCTAGTGTTACCTGTGTCAAGGTTCTTTCTCCATAAAGGGAGAGGGTGGAGGTGAGTCTCTAGTCGAAAGGGAGGAAATCCCAACTCTGTCAGAGATGCACAACAAAATAGGACATGCATAGCTTCTGGAGGAACAATCCACATGGATGCAGAAGTCTCAACACACAAGAGGAGATAGCACGTACAACACCCAGCAGGGCAGTCCATGCGAGTGTGACAATTCTTATAACAAGTTTATGGGAAAGGTTATGTCTGATGTCTAGTGAGGCAACCCACGTGGGGAGGACAACGTTAACAACTTATACACCACATTTCCTCAATATATATTTATTACAGAAATCGAAAGAGTTCAATTTTTTAACACAGGTTAAAGCAACATGAATTACAAGTGTTCAATATTAGTCTTACAAACGATTACAATACATGTGTGAAAATGTGCTGGCCTATTATCAGGCTTCTAAATTAGGTGAAAGTTCCAAGACACATCGATACACCATACATCACTAACCCCGTGAAAGGGGTGTTGGAGCCACTTGTCGCTCCTCAAAGAAAAGGCTACACACTCTCAAGGCTATGTGGGAGGAGCCAAGGTGAAAAAGTCCTTTGCATGTACAAATGAGGGGGTATTTATAGCCAAGGGTAAAACTTTCGCTCTAGACTGTTCGAATTCCCTAATGCTATTTTGATTATTTGACTCTTCAACTTTACATGACTCTTCATATGAAATGTGGTTCTCTTGGACTTCCATGTTACATTAGATTGATTTACACAGTATGGACCACAATAGCGATGTGGTTGACATGACTCGACACAACGGTGTTGGTATGTTCATGCTGTTGGTGGTGTCCATGTCGAGCTACAGTGTTGCTGAGTGATGGATGTTCTCTTGGTGTATCATAGCTTTACCTCTGGAGTCTTCGATGGTCTTGTTGTTTGCTTGATGTTGCATGTGCATGTCACTCACTTTCTTATACTTTGGCATGCTTCACATGTTCGTCCCTTTGAAAAAAATTCTCCTCGCATGAAATGTCCATCCACAAAAAGTTCCCCTTAGCATGCATCATCTATTTGTTCGCTGATGAACATATCTCCTTACATGTTGTCTCCTTCATAATCCTGTCTATCATCTCGTCATGTCTTATTCATGTAATTGTATCTGTAATCACTCATAAAGAGACAAAATCAAATCCATAAAGCTCCTAGCCTACCATGATGCATTGTCATTCACTTTTGGATGCATGTTACCAAGAAAGAGGACAAGGCTATGAAATTGCGCAAGGCCAGTTTCAAGTTGGGATGTGGGATCCGGGCACTACTAGTGAAAATTGTGTAGAAGTAACTGGGAGACTGGGCTGGGAATTCCAAATCAGCAGTGAATTTCCGTGGGATTTGACTCGGCTGGAGGGAAGTTTTGCGTAATTTCTAGAGGGAAGCAGTGTGGACAGCAGAGGAGCTTTGTAGCAAAAACAGGGCAATTCCTCAAGGGAGCCGGTAGGAAGCTGTGGGAGGCTTGCTGGGGCAAATTCACATTTTTTCACAGGAGCTGGTGGCGAGTTCTGGTGACAAAAACTACACAATTTCTAGGCGTAGGACCTGTTAAACACCTCTGCACAGTTTCTGAGCTGAGCGAGTTGCTGGGCAGCTGAGGGACTGCTCATGAAGTCTACACAGTTTTCTAGGTGAGCAGTCAGCGGGCTAACTAAATGGTTGACTGGAAAAACTACGCAATTTCTTAAGGGAGACAAGGATGGACACTGGGTGTCTATCTCACATGTTTGCACAATTTCCTCAGTTAGCAGAGCGAGCAAGGTCTGCAACTTTTAGACAATTTTTGAGGGTAGTGAGTCTAAGGGTCATTCCTTGGTCAAACTCTTCGATTGACCACCAGGAGGGTTGGTTATTGTGCTTGTGGGAAGCACATATTGAAATGGCTTGTTGGGAACTGATGTGTTGTTTTTGGTGACAGTCTGTCGAGTCGATTCTGGGTGGAGGTCCGATTGTTAGAGGATGATCAGGCCATCAGAACTTCAGCAAAATGACTAAGTGTGTGAGCAAGTGAATTTTTACATACACAACCTTGCGAACACACACTCAACATGACTTGACGACAAGACACCTCAAGCCATTAAGACAACATATACTCAACATGACTGACCAATAGTGTGAGCAACAAGCACAACACTTGTGATAGATCATTGAATGACTGCAATGATTCTTGCATGATAGTGCATACAACTTCGTGTGTGAGTGCGACAGATGTTTACGTAGTGAATACTTGTACACACAAAGTGAGACCTTGTACATGACCATAACATGGCTGCAAGCGTGACATTGTTACCACCATGAAAAAATATATCCGTTGAGAGCATAAGAGGTTGTTCCCTCAGAGAAGCATGTAAGACCTCTGACATAGGTTTGCTCATTTGGATTTTCCCCTCTCTGTTTCTACTAGTGGGATGAGCTTGATCACACAGAGCAGAAGGCTAAGTACATGCATGGGGCTTCCCAATGTGGACACAAGTTCATGGTTGGACCCAATATTCCCTTGCAAATGAATCATATTTTTTGTCAATACTTCATCAGCTGAAGGTTATAACCAAGCACAAAGAATACAGACACAAGACATGCCAAGTGTTGTAGTGTCACAAGACTCTTTATATCTCAAACACATACTCATTCAAAATCCATAATTCAGTAAAAGGCAACACTTATTTACAAAAGAACAAAAATAGCAGGATACTAAACAAACAAAACAACACGAAACAAAAATAGTAAGCAAAGTGAAAAGAAAAACAATAAGTAGTAGACAGACTGATGTACATGCCGCGGGCGCTACCCGGCCTACTGAAAATGATGTTTGAAATCTTCGTCATTGATAAGAATATTGTCAATCCTCTCATCAAGTGATTTCAGATGGTATGTGTAAGGGCCAAGCTTCTCATGGACTGTCTACGTACCAATCCACAAGGACTGGAACTTTGTATGCTTGCCCTTGTCTTCATGGGGTTTATCCCATTTCAATACTAAGTCACCAACATTGAACTTAGCTTTCCCTGCAAACTTCTTGCTAAACCATCTCTTGATATGGTTCTGGTGGAGTGTAAACCTTTCTTTTTCTTTCATCCTTTCTAAATGTAGTTTGTGAAGTGTATCCATCCTATGTTGAACTAGCATGCAAGGCTTGCCTTGGTATTCTTGAGATAACTGAAGCACAAGAAAGTAGATGTTGGACAATAGGATGGCTTATTTACCATAGACCAAGAAGTATGGTGAGGTATTTAGAGATGGTTTGGGTGTTATGTAGTTAGCCCATAAAGAATTCATCAAGGTAGAGTGCCAGCTACGCTGCTTAGAGAAAACAATCTTTTTTATTATACAGATAAGGTTATTTTTCATGGATTTAGCAAGAACGTTTCCCTACAGGTAGTAGTTAGATGAGTGTTTTAGCACAATACCATTTTTTAATGCAAAATAATAAATCTTCAAAGATGAAAATTAAGTTGCATTGTCAAATACAAGTGATACTAGAATGCCAAAGCGTCAAATGATTTTCTATTGGAGGAGGATGATGACTTCTAGGTCATTCACTTTCTTGAATGGAACTACTTCTGTCCACCACATGAAGTAATCAATTGTTGTCAGAATGTAGTGGTGTTGTTTTGACGAATGTGGGAAAATTTCCCCAATGATTTCCAAGCCCCATTATTGGAATGGTTCAGTTATTGCAATAGGGACCAGTGGGGCTGTTGAACTTCATGTTTTGTCAGCACATTGCTGACATAACAAGCACTTATGGATGTAAGAGTGTGCATCCTTGATTAATGTGGGCCACTAGAAACTTCCTTGCATAACTTTGTGTGCAATGGTATTTCCCACAAAATGATTGTGAGGTCCCTATAATACTAGTGTATTCCCTTATTATTATTTTCATTGTGTCCCCTTATTGTTATCATTTTTCCCATGTTGCCCCCATATTTTTATTATTGTGCCCCATAGAAGCCCACTATTTTTGTTGTAGTGCCCTTACATTATTGTTGTTATGTCGTCTTTGACTATATTGTGACCCCTTAGACTCCTATATATAGAAATGAGGTCTTGTCATTTGTATCATCCAAGAATTATTCATTTGTGTAATGTAAAGGAGTTTCCCCCCTCGAAGAGGCTAGTTTTGAAGTCATTGATATATCTTTTCTTCTATTTTGTGAGCTGGTTGCATAACAATTGGTATCAAAGGCTTTGGATTCTAGGGTTTCGTTGCTTCAAACAGGTCATCGTGGAATTTTCATTATAATTTTTTTTCTACGACGTGTCAGAAGCTAAAATTAAAGCCCATTTGAGTCATAATCTTAATGAACATTTTCTACCAGTTTCAGATCTTGTCTCTCTATATTTTTGGCGATATGATCCAAGGACATTAGGGTTTTTGCAGACTCCCGAATTATATCTCAAATTAGTGACCTCGGTAAAATCGTCATAACATTCTCTCTGAGCATCAAATTTAAATTTCATAAAATGATACAAAAAGAGAATAGACTATAGTTTTCTTTATATCATTTTCAGATCCGAAGGTCTAAACAAGGACACGTGACACTTCGTACAAGTTCTCTCTACTGAACCAGTGTATAATCAGGTCATCATGGGAGATTTGGACTAATGCTTTCTTGGAGAATCCAATCTTGATCATATGTATGGGGTTGAAACAAGTACTTATAGGTCTACCATAGGACTAGATTTGATACCTTGGAGATCCAAAATTACAAAGATACAACAGATTCAATATCGAGCTCCTACAAAGCCAAAACAGGTGTGTAGTCTTTTTAAAATTATGCATAAGTTTGGTTTGAAAAATTAGTTTGAAGGAATTAAAATGACATAGTAAAGCATAATTATCATTAATTGATGCCTCAATGAAAAAAAATGGAAACAACTAGAAATAAACCTGAAATATCTAGCATGACTCATGAAGAAGAGGAAGAAATGCAACATGATATATCAAAATTACGAGACCAAGTGCAACAAATTTCACTCTCAGAAAAAGTAGCAGAAGTTAAGATGGATGGTTTAAATAAAGGTGTGGAAGCTAATATGAATGGTCTAAAGAATGGCATGGAATCTAAGATGGATGGTCTAGAAGTAAACATTGAATATTTGATGAAAGACATGGAATATTTGAAAGGAGGTTTGACAAAGTTGCTACAAGAAATGATTCCTAATGGTGAAAAGGTAGGAGAGGAAACTTGTGATGAGAACCAAAAAAATGTTAGTCATGATTTCATAGACTCTAACATTCGATTGAAAACCCACCATGTTCCAAAGAATGATATGAGGAAGTTTGATGGCAAGGATCCCGTAACATGGATACTACAAATGGAGCAATATTTTGATCTCCATAATGTGTAAAACACACAAAAGGTATGCATTGCGACTTTATATTTGGAACCCAATCATTTTGTATGGTATCGATGGATTTTCTATCATAAAAAAATTGTCACTTGGGAATTTTTTACAAACTAAATGATAACACATTATGATGATACAAAAAGAAACACCTTTTTTAGCCAATTGATAAATCTCAAACAAAAAGGTTCAATGGTGGAGCACATTGAGGACTTCCAAAAATTGAATATAAGGGTAAAATATATTCCAGAGGAGCATAGGATTGATGTTTTCATAGGGACATTAAAAGATAACATCCAACATGAGGTTTTCCTTTGGGAGCCTGATTCATTGGAGAAGGCATTCACGTTGGTAGGAAAAATTCAAAGAAAAGTTATGGTAACAAGCAACCCTACCAATCACAACTATAAAGATGGAAGTGTTGTTGCTCCTAGCCTTCCACAACCTACAAGGTTTAAACCACAACTATTGGAAGAAAAAGGAGCAAAAGGGCTTTTTTATAGTTGTGATACACTAAAGGTTGAGAATAAATTATTCTACAGAGATTGTGAAGATGAAGAAGAAAAGGAACAAGAAACATCAAAAGAAGAGGATACACACCATGAAAAAATCCTAGAGAAAGAAGAAATGAATCCGACCATATTTTGTAATGCATTGGCCGGAATAACCACTCCTCAAACTATCAATATAGAAGGACATATCAAGAAGAAAAAGGTAATAGTGTTGATTGATTCAGGTAGTACACATAATTTTATTCATTGTAAGATAGTGAAGGAATTGAATTGCTTTCTATATCGAGCACCAGAGTGTCAAGTGATGGTTGAAAATGGAAGAACCATAAATTTCTCTAGAAAGTACCATAATATCAAGCTATCCATGGGAGAATATTTTTTGAACATTCCAATTCTTTCCATTTCAATGGGTGGTGTTGATGTTGTACCAGGAGTCCTATGGCTATAATCTTTAGGTATGATAGCTTTTAATTTTCTAGAATGTTTCTTGAATTTCTTTTCAGAAGGAAAGGAAGTTGAATTAATGGTATCATATGGAAATCAAGAAAGATAATTAGCTCTAACAACATGACAAAGCTTCTAAATAAATAACAACGTGGTGTCATTGCACAATTATGTTCGCTAGATGTTCCCACTTCGAAATCATCTATTTCTCCAGATCTCCAAAAAGTCTTGGAAAATCATTCCAAGGTATTTGGGACTCCCAAACGCCTCCCACCTATTCATGATCATGATCATTTTATTCATTTGATTCCAAGAAGTGTTCCTCCAAACGTCAGGCCTTATAGGTATCCCTATGCCCAAAGGAGTGAAATTGAACATATGGTTGCATAAATGCTAGAGGATGGTATAATTCAACCTAGTCAAAGTTTTTCTCTTCTCCAGTAGTAGTGGTGCGCAAGAAGGATGGATCATGGCACATGTGTCTGGATTATAGGGAGCTCAACGAGCTCACTATTAAATATAAATTTCCCATTCCTGTCATTGAAGAAATATTGGATAAATTTCATGGAGCAATTTAATTCACCAAGTTGGACCTTCGTTAAGGATATCATCAAATTAGAATGAAGACTGAAGACATTCTGAAAACAACATTTAGAACTCATGAGAGTCATTATGAATTTTTGGTCATGTCTTTTGGCCTTACCAATGCACCTTCTACACTTCAAGGTTTCATGAATTTCATTTTCAAACCCTTCCTTAGAAAATTTGAGTTAGTATTTTTTGATGATATACTAATCTACAACAAGCCTTGGAAGGATCATGTTCAACATGTTGATAAAGTGCTCAGACTATTGGAGGAGAAAATATTATATGCAAAAACCTCCAAATGTTTCTTTGGAGTACAAAAGGTGGAATACTTGGGTCATATTGTATCTCATGAAGGTGTTAAGGTAGACCCTAGCAAAATTAAAGCCATTAAGGAATGGAAAATCCCCACATCCATAAAGCATCTACAAGGATTTCTTGGGTTGACAGGGTATTATCACAAGTTTGCTAAGAATTATGGGAGAATAGCAGCACCTCTAATAACATTATTGAGGAAAGATGCATTTCCTTGGACTCCAGAAGCAAAAAAATCCTTTGAACATCTTAAAGAGGCAAATTTCCAAGCACCGGTCTTAGCTACACAAGACTTCACAAAAACCTCTATTGTGGAATGTGATGCCTCAGGAAATGGAGTTGGTGATGTTTTAATGTAAGAAGAAAGACACATTGCTTTCAAAAGACATCCAATCAAAGGAAAGTATTTACACAAATCTATTTATGAGAAGGAAATGTTGGCAATACTACATGCACTTAAGAAATGGCAACCTTACCCAATGGGAAGACACTTCAAGGTAAAAAAAGATCATGATAGTCTTAAATACTTTTTATAACAAAGATCATATTAAGAAGAGCAGCAAAAATGGGTCACAAAGATATTGGGCTATGACATTGAAATCATCTACCAAAAAGGGAAGCAAAATGTTGTTGTAGATGAACTCTCAAGAAAGGATGAGGATGTGGAAGCATTGCTCTGCTCCATTTCTATTATCCAACCAGATTGGATAAACGAAGCAAGAGATGAATCGAAGAATGATGAAGGATTGTGGACACTCATTCAAAAGTTACAACAAGACCCACTACATTTGATACATTTAGCTGGAAAAATGATTCGTTATGGTACAAAGATTTCTTATACCTCTGTAAGAATTTCCAACTCAAACAAAATATTCTTATGGAATTGCACACCTCTCCCTCAGGAGGGCACTCATGATATTAAAAAAAATTACCACGGGGTTAAGATGGAATTATTTTGGTATGGCCTTCAATCTAATATTCAAAAGTTTGTGGCATAATTTTTGGTTTGCCAACAAAATAAAGTTGAAACAATTAATACCCCAGGTCTATTACAACCTTTATCCATTCCAAGTCAACGTTTGGACGAGATTTCAATGGATTTTATCACAAGTATACCTAAGTCTGAAGGAAAGAGTGTCATCATGGTGGTAGTTGATAAATGTACCAAGTATGCACACTTTTTTACGTTATCTCATCCCTTTAAAGCCAGTACAGTTGCTACTGTATTTATGGAAACAATTCAAAAGCTACATGGAAATCCAAAGATTATTGTAAGCGACAAGAGATCCCATTTTCACTGGAAATTTTTGGACATAATTGTTTTCTTGTCTGGGTACTTAGTTATTTCATAGATCATCTAATCATCCTCAATATGATGGGAAAATTGAGATAGTGAACAAATGTTTGAAAGGATATCTTCGTTTCTTTGTATCTGATAAACAAACACAATGGGTCAAATGGTTGCCTCTAACTAAATGGTGGTATAACACTTCCTTCCATACTGCAGCAGAAATGACCCCATTTATGGCACTTTATGGATATCATCCACCATCAATCACATCATATTTAAGAGAAAATTCTAAGGTTCAAGCAGTGGAAGATCACATCGAGCATCAACAACAAGTTCTCCAACTCTTAAAGGATAACCTCACTTTGGCATAGAATAGAATGAAACAAGAGGCATATCAACATCACAGTGAAAGAAGTTTTGATGCAGGTGACTGGGTATTTCTACGGCTACAACCATAAAAACAAATTTCCCTCAAGCAAGCTAAGAAGGATAATAAATTATCACCAAAGTATTATGGTCTATACAAGGTGTTGCCAAAGATTGGTACTATAGCATACAAATTGGAGCTTCCTACAAATTCCCGAGTGCACCTAGTTTTCAATGTTCCATGCTTAAAGAAGGTTATAGGTGACAATCTCCCAGTTCCAACAATATTGCCAAAACTTGACGAGGAAAAAAAAATCATATTGGAACCTGAAGCAGTTACAGAAATAGGAACTCGACAACTACGAAATCGATCAATTTCAGAGTATCTCATCAAGTGAAAAAACTTACCCGCTAAAGATGCCACATGGGAGGATGAGAATTTTATACAGAAGCATCTAGAACTACTCAAGTGTTGAGGACACAACTTTTTTGAAGGATAGGGCCATGTTAGTTCCCTATAATACTAGTGTATTCCCTTATTATTATTGTCATTGTATCCCCTTATTGTTATTGTTGTGCCCATGTTATCCCCATATCGTTATTATTGTGCCACATAGAAGATTGTTGTGGCCTTACATTATTATTATTATGTCGGCTTTGACTATATTGTGACCCCTTAAACTGCTATATATAGAAAGGAGGCCTTGTCATTTGTATCATCCAAGAATTGCTCATTTGTGTAATGTAAAGGAGGTTTCCCCCTTGAAGAGGCTGATTTTGAAGTCATTGATCTATCTTTTCTTCTATTTTGTGAGTTGGTTTCATAGAAATGACCCCTGGAAGGTCCATCATGCTGATATTGAAAAACCTTCTCTGATTCATGTGCCTCGAGGCACCTGAGCAAGATTTCGTTACTGTGCTTTATTTAAAGAAATCATGCACCAAATGATAGGCTAAATATTTGAGGAGCAGTGTCCTCTTCTGTCTGATGGAAAAGTGAGAGGGTATGGTGTCGTGCTCAAGGTACTAGCGCACATCTTCATACCAAGATTTTTCATTTACAGTGGGTGGTGCTCACACTACATCATACATTTCAATTTCCTGCTCCCATTCAGCCCTCTCTGCTTCTTCCTCCTGTGCGTATATTGCCTCATCCGTGAGTTTGTAGAGACCATGACCCTTGACAGTTTGAACTGGCTTGATGTCAAGATCATATTCTTGCAAGCCTGTCATCCAGTTCACACGTCATTCTCCTAGCTCTTGTTGTACGAGCAGTGAGAGGACTACTGGGTGAGGCACATAGACTATGCAATGTTTCTTCAACAGGTAGGGTCTAAAGTGTTTCACCACCTTGTATACTACATATGCTTTTTTTTCAATGGAGGGATAGTTGAGTTCGAGACCCTGCATGCTTGCACTGATGAAGGATATGGGTCGTTCGTCACCCATTTCATCCTTCTAAGTGATTACTGCAGCGAGCGAGTCGTCGGAGGTGAAGGTGTATAGTAGGAAGCCTTTATTGAAATATGGGATGTAGAGTGCAAGCACTTCTACAATGGTCTTCTTGATAAGGGTGAATGCATAATTTTCCCTCTTGCCCTAGTTGTAGGCTGCATCCTTCTTGATCATGCCTTTCATTAGTTTTACTATCTACACATATTTCGAGATGAACTTCTGGAGGAAGTTTATATTTTCCAAGAAGGACTACATTGCTTTCTTGTTGTCTACGTGAGGGATTTGTGTAATAGTTCAGACCCAGTTTGGGTCAACCTTGATCCATCTTTTGGAAATGATGTGCCCAAGGAGGTTCCCCTCAAACATTGAAAATATGATATTTTTAGGATTCAATGAAATCCCATATTTCTAGCATCACCCAAAAATTTTCTTCAGATGGTGTATGTGGTCTTCCCGTTTTCTTGAAAACATAGTCACAACATCGAGGTATGCCACTATGCTTTATCTGATTAGTCTGTAGAAGGTGATGTCCATGGCAACCTGAAAAGTTGCGCTTGCATTTACGAGCCAAAATGTCATTTGTCTGTATGCAAATGTACCCCACTTGGTACAGAAGGTAGTTTTGAGTCTATCAGCTTCCAGTACTAGAACCTGATTATATCCTCAAAACCCATCAAGTAAGGAAAACATTTTTGCCCCAGATACTATTTACAAAATGTGTTCCATAGATGACACAGGGTAGTTTTCTTTTTCCGAGGCGCGGTTCTAGTTCCGTAAATCAACACACAAGTGGATTTCCCTGGAATTATTACGTACAGGAACAAGGTTTGAAACCCATGTAGAATGATGAACTCTGTATATGATCCATGCATCCAATAGCTTGGTGAGATCTTTCTGTATGAGGGGTTCAAGTGACATATGTACTTTCCTCAACTTCTACTGATATGGCTTGACCCCATCTTTGATCAGAATGATGTGTTTGATTATTTATGTGTCGTAATTTTTCAGATCATCACATGTCCATGCGAACACATCCTGGTACTATTTCAATAAGCACAAAAATGCTTATCACTCCTGCTATGTGCAACATGTATTGAGATTGATGAACTTTGGATCTTGTTTTCTCCCCAAGTTAATCCATTCATACATCATGGTAGACTTTTGGGTTTTGCTATTCCTTGGCCCCTAAAAGTGTTCTTGCAAGTCATAGATTTTTTCCAAAGATACCACACCTTTGGAGATGAGGTGGCCTTTCTTAATCTCCACCCCATCTTGCAAAGATCGCTCGTGCTCGTCTTTGTCTATCACTGGATCCTTGAAGATATCAGCGTTGACCATGAAATGCAGTATCTGTTGATCATCATCAAACACGCGTAAATTAGTTATGTTATCAGGGATAGATGGTCTATACAAAATTTCAAGAGTAAATATATCCCTAAGCGGTGACATTCTAGAAGCTGCATTTTCCAAAGCATTGGCAACTGCATTACACGTTCTTGGTACAACATTAATATTAAATGCTTGGAAGTTAGAGATCAGTCACCATACCTCTTGCTGGTAACTTTTGAGATGAGGAGATAAACAGTGAATGGTTTTACATACCTTCTGCACCACTATTTCCGAAACACCTACCACTTTTGAGCACAACCACGTTGAGGTTGATGGCTTTTTACAAGGCCAACATGACTGCTTTGTGTTCAGAAATGTTGTTTGTGCACTTGAACTCCAAGAAACTTGAAATCAAATGTTTCCAATTTTTTGGTTTGATCAAGACACACTCGGCTCCTGAGCCATCCTATGTCTTTGATCCGTCAAAGTACATGGTCCACAACTCGTCTGTACACGGACCATTCGATGTACTTTCACTACTGCTACTACTATCGCTACTGCTACTGCTAATAATGTTACAATGTATTGTACATGTTTCATTTCCATCAGTTTGGCAAGGAAGGAGACCCAATTGCGTGTCTAATCGGGTTGGAGCTGGCCGTGCAGGATAACACCCCAGCGTTGTTTCCAAGAGGCAGTTGCCGAACATGAGCTCTGTGAAGGCCAACGGTTTGTTCTCACCATTGATGGGAGCGACATTGTGCCTCATGTATCTCTCAGATAACACCCATATTCGATTGATTTTTCCCTTGTACGGAAGCCACACATGCGAGCAGTCTGTAGCAAAGTATATGTTCAGATTGCTGGACTAGTCTCTGCTTATTAATAAGTTGTGCGCTTCTAGTATGTCCACAACAACAATGTTTATGCACTCGTGAACTCGGCCATCATTAAATAGTCAAATGATTACATCCTAAAGTTCACCAATGGCTGGTATATATGTTTGATCAAGTTGGATGATCTGTGCATATGTCTTCCTCCATTGCACATTGATCTTTTTGGCAATGGAGAGTGGCATGACGTTGGCTGCTGTGCCAGAATAAACCAAACAGTTTTGAACTTTATAGTTAAATATTTCAAATGAAAGTAGGAATGGAGGGTAAACAAAGTTTCCTTCTTCCATCCAGAGTGTGTTTAACATAGTTGAAATTGATCCGAGAGGTGTGCTTTCTCCCTTGCTGGTAGAGGATGCATTGTCTGTTGATGTCTGCCTAGTGAGAGAAGCAAGATGTCCCATTGACTCTAGATCTTAGCCAACTCGAACGAAATAATGTTTGCGCGATTTTTCTTTATGTCTTCAAAAATGTTGTTATCCAGGGCAGGTATAATTACCGAGATGTCCGAGGTAAGATTGGTGTTCATGTTGTCCCACATACTGTTCTACAGTTTGTTGCTCATGAACATACTCTTTTCTGCCATTGTCTTCCCTGGCTTACTTTCTATTTTCTACTTTTTGATGGCTGGTGGATCAACCTTCCTCAACAATTCAAGATTTTGTTTCACTTCCCCAAGTGTAAGGGGAGCCCCCTTACTTCTAAGATTGTAATGATAATTTTTCTTTTTAGGCTACTTCTCAGTGTTTTTCTTTTGTGTTGCTTGCGAGCATAAGGTGTAGATACTACCCGCGTATCCCCATCCAGCCATCCCTAGTTTCAGAGAGAATCCGATTGATACACCACACTCAATTTCGGCCTCCCCTCCTCTTATTCTAGCGCGCACATTGATATTCCCCCCTATCTTATTTTACCCATTCCATCTTTCGACTTGACAAGCAAGTAGGAGATCCTTTCATCAGCTGTGGAATTGAAATCGACGGACTGACCGGGCTATCTACTCCTCGAATTCCGGCTGGCTAGGGAGGGAGAAGCTGCAATGGAAGGTGATCCACCCGCCCCACCACAATCGGATGGGAGGAAAGAATGCCATCCCTGCCACCTTCGAATCCACACTAAATATACGCCCTACCCGCAACATGAACAAGTGAAACCTCACACTCGTAACCTCGTATGATTCCCTCCGGGCGTAGATATGCGAGTATCATATAACCAAGCTTAGTAACCAATTTGATCGTTTAGTTAAGCAATAATATAACATCGATGCATCTCAAGGCGCAACATTTTCTTCCTTATCTATATCTCCCAGTTGTCCCTACACATTGCTCGATACGTCAAGTGCGCGGTTGCATACTTAGGCTACAACTCGCTTTCATTCCAAACAAGACCCTTTCAAGTGATCATATTCATGAAATGAATAAAATTTGTTGTTCACGTACTGTTCGAGCTGGAATAGTAAGATCTACGCAGTTTTAGTCGGGAAGTTATTGATTCCTAATGAAATGCTTCCTTGTCTTTGTCTAGGCAATCAACTACTTGCAGATATGTCAATTGTTCATTGTTTGATCTTGGACACTTTTGTTGTCAAGTTCTTGACTATACAAGTAAGGGTTAAAATATCAATTGTTTTCTTGTCCCTACCCTTGCTCGCTGCAAATTGGGGATTCCTGCTCGCATCTTTGGAGTTATTTGTTGGTTTTTCATCCTTAATGGTTCCAATCGTGCACAGGTCCTTTTCAACAATGATTTCCTCTTCAGAGTTTTCTAACAGTGTTGATTTCACAGCTCGTTTGACGAACTGTGTAATTCTATTCGGCAATGTAGATGTGTAGTAGTCGATAGTGATAAATTCATGAGGTTTTTTGTCAACTGCAAACTTGTTCAATATGTGCAGAAACCTCTAATTGAAATATTTTACCTTTTATTTCCCCTCCATCTTCAAGCTTCCCAATTCTTTGAGTAACATGGATGGGGTCTTGTCATCAGCAAACTTTTCCAGAAACATATGTTTGAAAATGCACCAGTTATGTATGGAGTTGATAAGAAGTTTGTGATACCATGCTATTGCCCGACCATCCAAAGTACATCAGAATAGTCTACATGCAATGTAATTGTATCGTACCTGAAGGGTCTGCAATTGTAGTTAGAAGTTGTCCAAGTGATATTCTTCCTTCACTGTGTTGTCATGATCGAACTTTGTAACCATTCTCTTTGACTAGTTCAGCATCTTGTGTAATTTACCCTGGAGAGCCAATGGTCCCTAAGTCAACCATTCTAGATTTTGGTCAGCCATGTCTTCTTCTTATTCGTCCTCCTCCTCTTCTTCAGAATCTGATGGTTTCAACTCTGAGTTTGTTGGTTTGTCTCTGCTTCTGCCTCCTCCACTGCCTTCCCCTCTGCCTCTTGTACTAGAGTTTGAGCCCAATATTATGAGGGTGTCCCATTCTCCCTATTGGAAGACTAGAGGTTCCTCTCTGTTCTCAACAGCTTTTGCCAAATCTTAAAGTGTGGCAAGAACTACTTCTTCCAGCGATGATACAACAACCCCTGTAGGAGTGGTTATTGGCTTTCTTGATGCGTATGGAAGATGTTGTATTCCTGGAATCAGTCTGACTACTTTTGTGAATTGACGGGTGACGAGACGAAGAGAGCGAAGGTGCTGATATGAAATTCCATGTTCAGTTATGGGAGGTGAGGAGTAACCAACTTCAAAGTCATGTGTAAGTGAGAAGGAGTGTGAGTTACTTCCTTGACAAGATTATTGATGAGTGGGGGTAAGAGGACATTCAGCCATAAACAACTGGAAGACCTCCTTCTAGCACCAGGAATGTTGACGGTGCTAGAACCATCAACATTCAAGGGATCTAATCGATATGAAGTCCCAACTAGACCTCACATCATTTGGTGTAGGAGTCCCATCTGGTATAACGGTCTAGTTTCCATTATCTTAAATGTTTTCCTTAGCATGGAAAATTTTAGGGGCTAATAATCGAAAGTGGGCTAATTTTCCATGGTTTTTCCAAACAAAAGATTCGCCAATTTCCATTTTTTTCTAAAAATGATTCGCCCAAATTTTATAGTATAAAATTCTTTTACCTTAAAAATTGCCAAAATTGTATAAAGACTATATATAAAATCATTATAAATTTACATGTTTTTACAAAGATATCAACAAACATTTTATAATTTTCTATTTTGGGACTAGTAAGATTCGCCAATGTTTCTAAACTTTAAGACAGATTTTCATCCTTAAATTTTTTGCTACGTTAGCTCTTACTTGTCCGCACATGAAGGTGGTTTTCATTGTCTTCAAATTTCGCATGCCTGGTGATTTCTAGTGTTACTTTTGTCAAAGGTTCTTTCACCGTAGAGGGAGGGGGTGGAGGTGAGTCTCTTGTCCAAAGGGAGGAAATCACAACTCTGTCAGAGACACACAACACAATAGGACATGCACAGCTTACAGAGGAGAAATCCACATGGATGCGGCAATCTCAACACAGAAGAGGAGATAGCACATACAGCACCCACGGGGCCACTCCGTGTGAGTGCGACAATGATTATAACAAGTTTATCGGAAAGGTTTTGTCTGATGTCCAGTGAGGCAACCCACATTGGTAGGACAACATTAACAACTTATACAACACATTTTCATCAATATATATGTATTATAGCAATAGAAAGAGTTCAATTGTTTAACACAGGTTAAAGCAACATGCATTACAAGTGTTCAATAACAGCCTTGAAAATAATTACAATACATGTGTGAAAACATGATGGCCTGTTATCAGGCTTCTGAATTAGGAAAATGTTCCAACACACATCGATACACCATACATCACTAACCCTGTGAAAGGGGAATTGGAGCCACTACTCACTCCTCAAAGAAAATACTACACACTCTCAAGGCTATGTGGTAGGAGCCAAAGTGAAAAAGTCCTTTGCATGTACAAATGAGGGGGTATTTATAGCCAAGGGTAAAACTAGCCCTTGTGACTGTTTGAATTCCCTCATGACTATTTGACTTATTTGACTCTTCAACTTTAAATGACTCTTCGTATGACATGTGGGTCTCTTGGACTTCCACATTACATTACATTTATTTACATAGTATGGCCCACAATAGTGATATGGCTAACATGAATCGACACGACAGTGCTGGTATGTTCATGTTATTGGTGGTGTCCATATCGAGCTGTAGTGTTTCTAAGTGATGGATGTGCTCTTGGTGTATCACAGCTTCACCTCTACATGGCAAGGTGTGCGGAGTTTTTGATGGTCTTTGTGTTTGCTTGATGTTGCATGTGCATGTCGCTTGCTTTATTTTACTTTGGAATGATTCACATGTTTTTCCATTCGCGAACAATTCTCTTAGCATGCATCGTTCGTTCGTGAAAAATTCCCTTCTTTTCCATTCGCAAACATATCTCCTTGCATGTGCTTTCCTTGTTCATCCCGTCCATTGTTGTGTCATATCTTATTCATGTACATGTATCTGTAATCACTCATGACAAGATGACTTCAAATCCATAAACCTCCTAGTCTACCATGATGCATTGTCATTCTTTTTTGGAGGAAGGTTACCCAGAGAGAGGACAAGGCTATGAAATTGCGCAAGACACGTTTCAAGCTGGGATGAGGGCTCTGAGCACTGCTGGTGAAAAGTGTGTAGAAGTCACTGGGAGACTGAGCCGGGCATTCTAGATTAGCAATGACTGTCCATTGGATTTCGCTCAAATGGAGGGAAGTTCTACACTATTTCTAGAGGGAATTAGTGTAGGAAACAGAGGAGCTTGGTAGAAAAAACTACGCAATTCATCAAGGGAGTTGGTAGTGGGCTGCAAGAGGCTTTCCTGATAAAAATGCGTATTTTTTTAGGGGAGTTGGCAGTGGGATACAGGAGAAAAAACTATGCAATTGCTGGGAGGCTGACATGCTAACCACCTCTACGTAGTTTCTGACCTAAGCAGGTTGCTGGGTAGTTGAGGGACTGCTCATGAAATCTGTTTGGTTTTCTAGGTGAGTAGTTAGACCGCTGAGTGGGTGGCTGACTGGAAAAATTGAGCATTTTTTGAGGGAGACAGGGATGGACACTAGGTGTCTATCTAGCCTGTCTGTGAAATTTCCTCAGTTGGCAGAGTGGGCAAGTTCTGCAGGTTTTGCATAAATTTTTAGTGGAGTGAGTCCATATATCATTGCTCGATCAAACTCTTTGGTTGACCAGCGGGAGGGCTAGCTGTTGTGATTGCGGGTAGCACATATTGAAATGGCTTGTTGGGCACTTCTGCGCTATTCTGGGTGATGGTCGATCGAGTTAGTTATGGGGGGAGGTCTGTCTACCAGAGGATGACCTTGTGACCACACACTCAACATGACTCGATGACAAGATGCCTCAAACCATGAAGACAACATATACTCAACACGACTGACTGACGATGTGAGCAATAAGCGCGATGCTTGTTATAGATCATTGAACAACCGTGATGATACTTGCGTGACAATCCATAAAACTTTGTGTGTGAGTGCGATGGATGTTTACGTAGTGAATACAACTTGTACACATGAAGCGACACCTTGTGCATAACCAGAACATGGCTACAAGTGTGACATTCTGACCACCATGTAAAAAGATGTCTGTTGAATGGTCAAGCAAGGAGGGTGCAAAGACTCAACACGAGCTCATGTGGTGAGCTTGAATGCTTGCAAACATCAAGTTATAACCCAACGAAGTTTGTGAAACTGGATGCAGGACAAAAATTTGGAGGGTGTTGCAGCCACTACAACAAGTAGCTTCAAAGGAATCTCAATTGTCCCACATTATTTGCTGACTCATTTTCTCTTTGTTAGTAATATTCTGTTCTTCTTAAATGTCTCATTGGATCACTAAAATTCATTAAAATCTAAATTGGACATGTTTACACTTTCTATATGGATCTTCATCAATCATTCAAAATCCAAAATCATTAGTTGGGGTCTAAATGGGTGGGACAAAGACATTATAAATGATATTTTCTCCTCAATAATTTATGATATCAACCAAGGAGTAAAATATTTTGGTTTTGTCCTAAAAAAAAATTGTTACTTAAAATATTACTACAACTGGCTACTAGAAAAGGTTGAGAAAATAATTAAAACATGGTGGAATAAATCGTTGTACAAGGTTGGTAGGCTTGTCCTGTGCAAGTCAGTAATTGAATCCATCCCATTATACTGGACTTCCTTGACATGGATTCCTTCAGGTCCATTACATAATATCAAGTAGTTATCCTTCATATTTTTATGGTGTGGGAAGGAGGGAAAAAATATTTTTTCCCTCATAGCCTATAAATCCATTTATTTGCCAAAACTTCACGAGGATGGGGCTTTAAAAATTTGGGCTAGTTTTCAAGAGCACTAGTAGCAAAAAGAGTGTGGAAACTCATCCAGGGAAAATTCTTGTGGTTTACAACCATTAATTCAAAATATAACATCCCACTATCAACATCCAATTAGTTCCAATTTTCAAAGAAAAAATTCTAAAATGGCTCCATAATTTGGAAAGCTATAATTAAAGCTTTTCCTCTAGTCGATTCCCATCTATCATGGAAATTTGGGAATGGGAAAAAAAATATCATAGGAAAGGACCCCTAGATTGGAATTCAAGGATGGTATGCTCTATTAGAGCCTCTATTACAATCTCTAAATAATGTATGTTGGTACAATTTAAACCAATTTTTTTCACAAAACAATGGAAAGAAAAATGGTTATCATCTATGGATCCACATCTAGATGGTTTTGATGTAGAAGCATGGGATCAATACATTTTTAGCCTAACCCTTTTTGATATAGTAGTCTCGGTTTAGGAGGATCAACTGATATGTATTGAAATCAATTTCAATGCCTACTCCCCAACATCAGTTACCTATCCCTGGCACAAGAAAATTACACAAGTGTTCCTCCATGGTGGGGGGAAATATCTGGGACTTCAATTATCCCCCTAAAACATTTTTTCTCATGTGTCTTCTACAAAAAATAAAGAACCTACATGGGACAAGTTGCGAAAATGATAATCTGAACTTAAACAGGAATGAAAAGACTTACAGATATACTCATAAACATAGAGATGCGGTAGAAAAATACTTCATTTCATTAATAGAAAAATATTAAACTATGCTTACTAACAAAATGGAAATAAGATAACTCAGGCGAGGGTAGCTTATCTATGAGAAGAGATGTGGCCGCTACATGCCTCTAAACTATGTTACAATGAGGCTCAAGGGCCTTTTCATTATTGAACAATAAGAGAAAACCCTAAACAACCAAAACCCTAACCCGAGGAGATGTAACACCAAGAGTTTATGGGCCCCGTTGGGGTTAGTTGGGCAGCCAACTTCCCCAGGTTGTAACTTGGTCATATTATCATTGTTTGACACGTATGATACCTCGTTGGAAATATCTCTCTGAGGAATACAACTATCGATGTGATTATCTATGTAATCATTGGATTACTTTTTCCAAAACAACGTCGTTTAGGGCTTCCAAATGGCTCTGGAAGTTTAGGCCCTCAAAAAATGCCAAAAATATTAAATTGTGTTATAATTAAGGAAACTGAAAAATTGAAAGAAGCAATGGTGAGGGTCCAAGTGGAATAGGTGGCTGGCCACCAATATCCACCTGGATAAAATGATCTTTCATTGGACCCAGCATATGATCCCTTAGTCAATCAATGTAAGAATCAGTAGAGCAATTGTTTATATATTACCCTTTCAGCATAATTATATGGAAGGAACTAAGTATTATGGACCAACATGTTTTCATATGGCAAGGTGCATCAATAAGTAATGTACTGAAAAAATGGCTCTTGACCCTGTTACCACTCAATCTAGAAGGGGTCGTAGGAGGGGTTCCTAGAGATAAACTACTAAGTTAAGGGGAAACAGTGGATTAATATCCCAATGTCACCTCAACAAAATATCCCTAATATTTATGGACTTTTACCAATGGGAGGAATCTGAGTATTAGGGAAATCACTAACAAAGATATACCAATGGTGTGAAGGTAGTGATTCCAAGTGCCAATTCAAAGGAGAGACTCTAATGATAGGGATGGATTTATTTAGAATCAAGATGAATGTATCTCTAATAAGCTCTAGAAGGAGACCGAGACCTAGGGTCAAGGAGTATTTCTTGATAATAATCTCCCTAGACCAAAGAATCCTAAAGAATAGGGTTTCCAAGCAATCCTTGCAAAATTGGAGTGATAAGTTTGTGGGACCAAAATGAAGCCATAGTTAACCCAAAAAGGGTCAAAGGTTTGGGATGCAACTTCAAATAAAGAAGCGTGACAAAGTGAGGGAGGAGAGGAAGTATCAAGAGATTGGATTTTACTTGAGACTATAATAAAATGATCCTTGATAAAGCCACTAACCACAAGAAAACTATGGATAATGATTTACGCGCTAGGGCTTGCCAAAAATCGATATTACACCATTGGAATAGCTTCAAAATTGTAGGACCACTCAAGGAAATAATAACGCAACTCTAGACCAAATTTCATCAATTTTGGATGGATACAATAGATTTTGTGTGATTCCGTAGGAAGCCTACTAGGGTCATGGCTTGGAAAAGAGAGAAGGAGGTGAGAAAAGTGTTCATTTTAGTGATCACCTAGGACTAGACCAATGCCTAGCCTATTGGGAGAATTGATTCAATGTGATTCAATGCTTAGATATAATTTTACTCAATCAAGGAGCTCCCTAGCAACATCGCATGGCTCTAGAGGTAGCAACCAGGCTACTAGGAAAATGTATACTTCTTTGATGTTGCAATTGATGACTTATCAAGGAAATTATGAACAATCATATACCCCTAGGATATTTATTCATTATACTTTTGCATGAACATATAAAAAATTCCTCACAAAGACAATATCAACAAATTCACATTTTGTTAATGTAGCTTCACCAGCTTCAGGAGTGAAAATTATTCATACATTACACACGTGATTAAAAAAATGAGAAATAGACATGAAAAGTACACTTACAAGTATAGCGAAAATATTGCAATATTCAATAGACAAACATGGAATCTCCAAGATTAAAGATAAGCTCTTTCCAAACATCAAAATGCATCATGATTCCAATTTGTCCGTCGATAAGGATAGGAAAATTCTCAAGAAGAGATACAAGTTCAAATCCAAGTGATGATCAAATGAAATGATCTTCAAATCAACATATATCCTCCCTATTGGGTTCTATTTTCCTAATAAGGCATAATAATTCCCCAACTAATAAAATAATGTGCAAAAGTAACATTCCTTTGTGACAATCCCATCACGATAGCTCCATAATACAAAAATAAGCCTCTCAAGAGGGAAAAATAATAGAGAATGTTAGTTTCCAATAGTCACAGTGATCAAATGTACTCTTTTCATATTGTGGATAGGGTCTTGGGGTCAAATTATTATATTTTCAAATAAAATTTAACATCTCTTCTAGTTGTCAAAATGTGCCAAATTCATTTGTCTAGGTATCATTGCTACTCCCTCAACTTGTTCAAGGTCACCATCACCCATCATGGTCATGTCATCATTCCCTGTCCTAGATCATCAAAAAAGTTAGCAGGTCACCATATAGATCATGGTCTAGGATATACATTGGATTGTCATCATTATATCAGTCATCAATATCAAACAAGTTAGTCATGTCATCCATTTCTGTCATCATTGTGGGAGTTAACAATTAGGGAATAAAGTGAATCAATGAAACATTTCCTTTTGAAGAAATAATATTGCAGTCAAATCAATTAATAGTCATCTCATAAAAAAGTACACATGATGTCATTCAATCATCAAGCCAAAAATCAAGTTTTTGAGTTATAAAGGAGCATCATAGCATTTTAAAACTTCATTCTATCCTTCCATAATCTCCAAGATCTCCTCTCTGCCATTGTGATACTTGCCACAGCCATCAAAACTCTGAAATTCATCATCAATTGCTTGTTTCATCAGTTTGTTGCCTTTTTGTTGCGTTTCTGGAAGAGTTGTTTCACTTTTGATTTGGAGGCCGAAAGGAGGAAATAAAAGGTTCATTCTTCATCTCAGTGTTTCAAACCATCTCTAAACAAGTAATTGGAGCCTTCATAAACCCTTGATGCAATATATTTCCTCTAAAATATGATTAAAATCCTTGCCTAGGGTTTAGAAGTGCTTCTGCTAAACTTTTCATTTTTATCAACTTTTGCTTCACTTGACAGAGAAATCCTTTTGTTTATAATAATTCACATCCCTAATTACCTTCATCATGTAATTCCCACCATTCCCCACAGTCAAGCTTACTCATTTTATCGTTTTCCCTCACAACCCTAGCTAGTTGCTATGCTTCTGGCCTCGGACCGTGTTTTCCATTTTTCACCCCTCTTTACTCACTCAATTTGAGAAATTCCAATTCAATTTCCTTCCCCAAATATATCCCTACCCCCATAATTTCCTCATTAATTATCCTATCCCCCTTCCCCTTCATTCCCTTCCCTCAAAATGTTTCCCTTTTAGCCCCGTTTTGCAGATCAAATCCCCTCCCTCCCCTTCACAACCCCTTTCCCATGAGCAACACTTTCTCATACCTTTGTCTTCATTACATGGCAATTCAAAGGGTAAGTCTAAATATCCTGCACCATGGAAACATGTGGAAAAAAGGAGGTGACTGGCATGATTTTTAGGGTTTTGAGGTCATTCGTTGCACATAACGACAATTTTACTTCAAAATGCATTTCAGAAATAATGGAGATGGATTTTACAATAGTGAAAGAGGCTTTTGTCAATAGTAGGCCAAATAACAAAAACCTCCTTCCATTTCTACACATGTATCGTGTATTGTGAGATATTCAACTTTCTTGGAGACTTGTGTCAGAAAATTAAATTCTCCAATTTAATTACTTGTTTTAGTCACTCTTTTATGGCACGGATTCCAAGAAGTTGGGAATGAATTTCACAAAAATGGGAGATTGTTTTCTTCAAAACAACCTTATATATAAAAGCCTCTCCCAGTTGTTTAAAATTTATTATGGATAAAGAGATATTAGTTCATATTTGACCCCTATGTTTACAAAAATGCAGAAATTTTACTACCTAGAAACACAACAACTAGTCGTTGTGCTTTTCCTCAGGAGGTCCAAATTCTGATTTTCAAGTATGTGTAGATAGATTAAGGCATAATTATGTCATAAAAGTACCTTAGGATGCATTAAGAGTCATAAATTTTCATAAATCACCAAATAGTGCCTATTTTTCACCTTTCTGCCACTTTTTCAAGGTACTCGCTACGCTTTTGGACAGTCTAACTTCAAGTCCAGTTTAATGGGTTTGAAGCAGTTTTTTTCAGGTCTTAGTGACTCCATTGTCTAGAGGACGTATAAAGGTTTCCATACACACATTTTTCAGCAAAAAAATCATTCGGGAAGGCCTCCAAATCATCCTCCAAAGTTTTGTTGCGCTTATGCTAGACTTGTTGTGCTTCTGCGAATTTTTTGTGCTTCTGTGAATTTGATTGTTTTACTACTTGTAATGGTGAAGGGTCAAGCTAGACTAATGTAAATGGTTACCTTATGATTTCATATTAAGTAAATGAGTTTTTAGGGGTTAAATAGTAAATAATATTGTAATCAAAGGCTTTGAGAGACAAACTCAATTAGTTAGTTTAAAAGGGGAAGTGGTTTCTAACTCCCCTAGGTTTTGGCATTGGTTAGAGAGAATCATGTAATCAATTCCGAGGTAGAAGGATTAGACCCCTTAGAGGGTAAATTTCTTTTTTCATCTATATGTAGACATAATGAGGTCAAAGGGAGGGTTGTATATTGGAAGCTCATACTTATGAACTAGTGTACTTGATATTAGCAGAAATAATATACAGTTGCAATTATTTTTATGGGATTCATGTGTTGTGGTCAGTGACACTATTTTTCTCCAGCTTTTTCTCATGCATATGATTATTAGATACTTTCAATAGCTATTCATATTTCTTCTTATGTTTTATCTCTTGAGTGTTAAACATAAATCATTATCTCAATGTTCTTTCTTGTTTGAGATTAGCATTTAAAAGTTTTTCTTCCAAATAAGTGAATTCATGCATCTCCTTACTTATTATCTTTCATATGATTTTCTCATTACCATACTAAAATTCCAAACCATTTGTGTCACTGATTACACCTACCTTGCCTCATTCTATGTCTGCAACTAATCTTTTGACCTACTTGTCCTATTTCCTAGACCCTGTGCTTCTTATCCAACAAACCCTAATCAAAACCCTAATGAGTTGATAACTAGCCTAAGACCCTAGTATTCTCCAATCACTTCATTGGTTGTGAGGATTGATTTAGAGAGAGCCCTCTCTGACTTGGCTGGGCTAGCTTCCAAGTTAAAAGTTGGGCTAAGGTTACCTCTTTGGTTTGCTTTCTCAGCCTTGGGAAAACTAAGGAGTGCTAACATTTTGGCGTCATTGTCGGGGATCAAAAGTTAATCTTCTTTAGGAAAGATTATTCATGTTGTAGATTTGATTGCTGATGGTGGCTAGTGATCAGACACAGTAAGGCTGAAATAATTCACCTAATGACTCCAACCTGATTTAAAGAATCCACTGGCATTAGGATCCAGAAATCAAGGTTTTATTGGTGGTTCCACTGGCAAAAGAATCAGTAGCCTAAAGGATGCATTATTTCATCTATTTCTCTCAGGAAAGATTCAATTGATAGAAGGTATGATCCTATGAATCATTCTCACATTCCTAGTTTTCCAAATCGAATGCCTTGCATAGATTGGCAATCTTATCTGCCAAAATTCATAGATGGAAATGAGGATGAGGCTATTCTGCATCTAATAAAATTTCATTGGCATATACATAAGCTTGGGATTAGGTTTCATGAGGATTGTTTGATGAAAATATTTATGGCTACCCTAGAAGGGAAAGCAAGATCATGGTATGAAGGGTTGAAGCTAGGTAGCTTATTCTCTCTTAAATATTTCCACAGAACATTCTTTGAGTTTTATGGAAAATATCATCATATGTTCTTATTGTTCGAAGATTGTTGTGAATCCTATGAAGATTTCATTCAATACCTTGAAGAGGCTTTTGGTGATGAAGAGTGTCTAGACTATGAGATCATAGAGGCCCTTTATGAATTTTCTTCCCAACAAAAAATAATAGAGATTAGTTTCTTTGATACAAAGGATCATTCATAGCACACATCAACTGCTTCTTTTCTTGAAGATGAAACAGATTTTCATTCTAACAGTCAGGAAGAATTTGGTCCAAGTCAGAATTCTGAAATCGCATGTACAGAAAATTTAACACTCAACAATATTATGGCGATGATCATCTATTTTTGCAAGGAAATAATGAACACAAAGTTGTTTTCCTTGATTCTTGTGACAATCAAATTGATATTCTTCCTGTTGAAGAATATGAGGAATCAAATATACCTGAATTGGTTGCTACATTTAAAGTTTTCCAAGAGCATCCAAAACCTTGTCTTTTGGATGAGAGGTATGAAGATAGTCATTCACTTGTTTTTTTCAGATTGTTCTTTCTCTAGGTTTTTATTTCAAGATCAGGTTTGTGAATACCAAGATGAGGTTTCTGATGAAATTCATGAACAAGGATCTCTATACATTCACCACTCATATGTCTCTCCAACTCATCCATTTTCTGAAACACTATTCCAAGGGAAAATTTGTGCAAATCATAATTTTGAATTTTCATGTGTGGAAGTTTCAGACAATGTAATTACAACAGAGAATAATCATCAAACATTGCAAGCAGATTATGAAGAGGAGAGCAGTGATAAATAAGAGGTTGTTTTAGAGCCTCTTGCACATGATGATTTTCCTCTAGGTTCAGAAAATGAAGAGTCTGTTGAAGAAGAGGATTTTGTCCCAGATTCCCTAGATGTGGACACTTATGCTATTGAGAAGGTGGCTCCCTCAAATATAGATTTTCAAGAACACATTTCTCTTTTTCTTGATGCAAGTGAAAAACATGATGAACATATTTTCTTCTTTCATTTAGACAAATATTTTTCATTGGAAAATAAAAGGAGTGCTTGTATTTCTGCTGGATTTCAAGATAGGGTAACATTTTATATTATTGAGTATCTTTTTACTAATTCGCTACAGTCATCTGGGAAGATGAATTTTCTTGTATTTATGGATCATGAGAACATGTTCAATGGGCACTTTGAGTTTTTAGATTTTGTTTTTTTTTGCCTGCTCAAGGAAAGTGTCAGCAAGATTCAAGTAAGTAGTCATTTGCTGGATTGGTTACATTGGAGGTATCATTTCACATGATTGTATATATATCTTCAGTGGGTGGGCATTTATCATCAGGATTTGAAGCCTAAAGTGAAGGCCCTAAGGCCCCGATGGTTTTCTGCCATAAGTAAGTTCAGTCAGTAGTCAAGTTCTTGAGTCAAGTCAAGTTAGTTATTGTTTTTCTAAGTTTAGTTGGTCAGTTATTTGAGTGTCAAGTTTTTTTTTTATATGACTCCATCACCCAACGGATGAGGCTACCTGGTCTACGATGTTCTTGACACCTCCTAAAAGAGCCATCATACCCATTTGGAGCCAATGTTAGTGTCCAATAGTCACATTGATCAAATGTACTCTTTTCATATTGTGGATAGGGTCTTACGGTCAAATTATTATATTTTCAAATAAAATTTGACATCTCTCCTAGTTGTCAAAAGGTCCCAAATTCATTTGTCTAGGCATCATTTCTACCCCCTTCAGTTGTTAAAGGTCACCATCACCCGTCATGGTCATGTCATCATTCCCTATCCTAGGTCATCAAAAGAGTTAGTGGGTCACCATATAGGTCATGGTCGATGATATACATTTGAATTTCATCATTATATCATTCATCAAAATCAAACAAGGGAGTCATGTCATCCATTTTGGTCATCATCATGGGAGTTAGCAATTAGGGAATAAAGTGAATCAAAGAAATATTTCCTTTTGTAGAAATAATGCTACAATCAAATTAATCAATAGTCATTTGATCAAAAAGTACACATGACATCATTCAATCATCAAGACAAAAATCGAGTTTTTGAGCTATAAAGGAGCATCATAGCATTTTAAAACTTCATTCTTTCCTTCCAAAATCTCCAAGAGATTTTTTCTTCCATTGTGAGACTTGCCAGAACCATCAGAACTTTGAAATTCATCATCAATTGCTTGTTTCATCATCGTGTTGCGCTTCTCCCAGAGTTGTCGCGCTTTTAATTTGGAGGCCAAAAGGAGGAAAGAACGGGCTCAATATTCATCTCTTTGTTTCAAATCATCTCTAAACACATTCATATTTATGTGGTCCAATGCTTGTTCCTTCTACAAATGGAAATAAATATTTGATGACATTTATTGATAACTATACCAGAATGTGTTGGGTTTATTTATTGAGGAACAAATCTGATGCTTTTCAAACATTCAATAACTTTCATACATGGATTGAAAATGATGCACAATCTCATATTGGCTCTACTCGCACTGATAATGGAAAAGAATACACTTCAAATGAATTTGAAAACTATATTCGCCAACATGGGATCAAACATCAAACAACTGTGCCTTATAATCCCCAACAGAACGGAGTAGCTAAAATAATGAATAGGACAATCTTAAATATGGTGCACTCCATGATGTTTTTCAAAAATGTAAAATTGATGTTTTGGGCTGATGTAGTTCTATGTGCTGTATATGTAAAGAATAGATGTCCATCTAATGCTATTAGAAACAAGACTCCTTATGAAATGTGGTATGGGCACATTCCTTCGATAAAACATCTCAGGGTCTTTGGTTCCACATGTTATGCCTTGATACCAAAGGTACATAGAAACAAACTTGGTGCAAGAAGTCATAAGTGTATCTTCCTAGCGTATTCAAACACCTCCAAAGCATACCATCTCTATGATGAAGCCAATAAAAATTTTGTTGTATCTAGAGATGTAAACTTTCTTGAATCATCCAAAACTGACAATTTTGTTGAGTAGCAACTTAATCGCTTGGATAGATTCACAAATGAAAAATCATTCCAAGAATTTGATAATCAGATTCCACATCTTGAAGGGGGGATTCCTATACTAGATCAACTTGTGGAATCTTCTTCTGAAGCACTCTCTCCCCCACATGAAACTCCAACAATGGATGATACTTTGAGTGATGTGATTTGGGAGACTCGATCTTTATTCAGCCCCAACTCAATCAACAGAGTAGTCTGGACCATCTGAGAAAGGTCCCCCAAAGTGGCTGACAAAGACACTTGAAAGTGTTCATCCTGATGAGGTTGGAAATACAGGAACTAGAAATTCAAACCGGCCAAATGGAGGTGATATAGATGACTCTGATTCGCCTGTTGATATGGATGTTTCTTATGATTGTGAATTGAATTTATCTATAGATTTTGAACCAACTTCCTTCAAAGAAGTTGCTTCTCATGATGAATGGAAAGAAGCAATGCAAAAGGAGTATGATGCCTTGATAAAGAATGGCACTTGGAAGCTGGTTGATCCTCCATTGGGAACCAAACCAATTGGCTGCAAGTGGGTCTACAAGAACAAGTATAAAGTTGATGGCTCACTTGACAAGCACAAGCTTGTGGCAAAAGGTTTTGCATAGAAGGGGTCAATTATGAGGAGACCTTTTCCCCACAACAATTTGGGCTACCATCCGGACACTCTTTGCCCTAGCAGCTCAGAACATTTAGAAAGTCCATCAAATGGATGTAAAAACTACTTTCTTGAATGGAGATCTAAAAGAAAATGTTTTTATGTCCCATCCTGAAGGATTTGTTGTAAAAGGACATGAACATAAAGTATGAAAACTTGTGAAATCCTTGTATGGCCTCAAACAAGCACCGCGAGCCTGGTATGAAAAACTAACTGAGCATCTTTTGAAACTCAATTTCAAACATTATGATCTTGATGATGCAACTTTGTTTGTCAATAAGGTTGGAAAAATAGTTGTATATCTTGTGGTATATGTAGATGATCTTTTGATAACAGGGAACAATGAGAGCTACATTGCATCCATAAAGAAGGAATTGAGGAAAGGTTTTGAAATGACTGATTTGGGCTATGTTCATTACTATCTTGGTATTGAAGTAACTCAACATTCGAAGTCCATATTCCTTTCTCAAAAGAAGTACATTGGAGATCTGTTGAACAGGTTTGGTATGACTGAATGAAATCCTCTGACTACTCTAATGGAACAAAACTTAAAGCTCAAATCCATTGAAGAAAAAGAATTTGAGGATGCAACAAAGTATAGACAACTTGTAGGAAGTCTCAACTACGTAACTACTACCAGACCAGGCATTTCGTTTGTTGTTGGAACCCTCTCCAGGTGTATGCAAAAGCCTTGTGAGGGACATTGGTCCACTCCAAAAAGAGTTCTAAAGTACTTGAAGGGAACTCAAGACTTTGGAATCAAGTATACACAAGTGGGCAACTTCAGCTTGATTGGATACTCTGATTCAAACTTCGATGGAGATAAAGAAACTGGGGTATCTACTTCAGGTTATGCTATGAGTCTTGGATCAGGATTTGTCTCCTGGAGATCACGTAAACAATCAGTTCCAGCATATTCCACAATAAAGCGAAATATGTGGTAGTAGCTGAGGCAATAAAAGAAATTGTGTGGCTCAGGAAAATTCTTGAAGATTTGTAGGTAAAACAAGTACAATCGACTCCACTCATGCTTGACAATACCTCGGCAATAAATTTGGCCAAGAACCCAAAGTTCCATGATTGAACAAAGCACATCAATACAAAATATCATCTGATTCGACATCATGTTGAGGCCAAAACAATCCATCTTCATCATTGTTTCACTAATGAGAAGATTGCAAACATCTTCACAAAAGTGCTTGGAAGAGAAAAGCTTGAAAGATTCAGAACAATGCTTGGACTCACCGACATCCCTTCAGATTAAGGGGGGGAATGTTGACACCTGCTCATAGGGATTGGGTGAAGAACTATAATTAATATAAATAAATAATAGAGAAAATGGAGAGTCATCGGGAGATGAACTGAACAGTCACTCCCTCTTGTATATAATAATGAACAACCTGAATGAAGAAGACAATTACATTTGAGGAGTTACCTCCTGGCCTGACATGCCTTCAGTCTTCATTCTAATTTGATGATATCCTGAACGAAGATCCAACTTGGTGAAGTATATTTCTCCATGTATTTATCCAAAATTCATCAATGACAGGAATGGGAAATTTATCTTTAATAGTGAGCTTGTTGAGCTCACTATAATCTATACACATGTGCCCAATCCATCCTTCTTATGCACCAATACTATTGGAGCAGAGAAAGAACTTTGACTAGGTCGAATTATATCAACCTCTAGCATTTCTACAACCATACATTCAATTTCACTCTTTTGGGCATAGGGATATCTGTAAGGCCTGATGTTTGGAGGAATACTTCCTAGAATCAAATTAATATCATGATCATGATCACGAATAGTTGGGAGGCCTTTGAGAGTCTCAAATACCTTGCAATGATTTTCCAATCCTTTTTTGAGATATGGAGAAATAGATGATTTTGATGTTTGAATCTCTGGTGAGCACAATTGAGAAATTATGCCCCATTGTTATTTCTTTAGAAGCTTTGTCATGCCATTAGATATGATTATCTTTCTTGGTTTCCCTGCGATGCCCCTTAATTCAGCTTCCTTTCCTTCTCAAAAAAATTTCAAGAAAAGTTCTTGAAAATTAAAAGCTATCATACCCAAAGATTGTAACCATTGGACTCCTAGTACAACATCGACACTGACCATTGGAATGGAAAGAATTGGACTATTTAATACATAATTCCACATGGTTATCTTGATATCATGGCACTTTCTAGAGAAATTTATAGTTCCTCCATTTTCAACCATCACTTGAGACTCTCGTGTTGGATATAGGAAGGAATTCAATTCATTGGCTATGTTACAATGAATAAAATTATGGGTGCTACCTAAATCAACCAACACTATTACTTTTTTATTCTTGATATGTTCTTCTATATTGAGAGTTTGATGAGTGTTAACTCCTACCAATGCATTACAAGATATGGCTAGATTCATTTCTTCTCTCTCTAGGGTTGGTTCCTGGTGAGTATTCTCTTCTTTTGATGTTTCTTGTTCCTTTTCTTCCTCCTCTTCACAATCTATGTAAAATAATTTCTTCTCAACACACTTATTACCTTTAGTATATTTTCTATCACAACTGTAACAAAGCCCATTTTGTTATGCTAGTGGAAAAGCCCATTTTATCTTTTTTCTTACAATTATTGTGGTTTCAACCTTGGAGTTTGTGGAAGGATAGGAGCAACAACACTTCCATCTTTATAGTTATGGGTGGTAGACTTCCTTGTTGCCATAATTTTTCTTTCAACATTTCTTGCCACCTTGAATGCATGAATCAAGTTCCCAAAGGTGAACCTTATGTTATATGTTATACTTTAAAGTCCCTATGAAGACATCAATCCTATGTTCCTCTAGAAGATCATTTACCCTTATATTTAATTTTTGGAAGTCCTCAATGTGCTCCATCATTGAACCCTTTTGTTTGAGATTTATCAATTGGATAAAGAAGGTGTTTCTCTTTGCATCCTCATAATGTGTTATCATTTCCTCCATAAAAATTGACCAAGTGACAAGTGTTTTACACGAACAAAGACATCGATACCATACAAACTTATTAGGTTCTAAGTATAAAGTTGCAATGCGTACATTTTGTGTGTGTTGCACATTATGGAGATCAAACTATTGCTCCATCTATAGTATCCATGTTACCATATCCTTGCCATCAAAATTCCTCATATCGATATTTGGAAGATGGTGGATCTTCAATCCAATGTTAGAGTCTATGAAATCATGATTAATATTTATTTTGTTCTCATCATGAGTTTCATCTAATAGCTTTTCTCCATTAGGAAGAATTTCTTGTAGCAACTTTGTCAAACCTTCCATGTCTTCTTTTAAACCATCCTTCAAACCTTCCATGTCTTCTTTTAATCCATCCTTCAAACCTTCCATGCCTGATTTTAAACCATTATTCAAACCATCCATCTTTCCTTCCATTTCATTTTTGGTAACTCTTTGACAGAGCAAAATTTGTTGTACTTGGTCTCATAATTTGGATATACCATGTTCCATTTCCTCCTCTTCTTCATGTGTCATAATAGATATTTATGGTTTCTTACTAGGTGTTCCATTTTCTTGCTTCGGGTGATTTTGGAATCAAACAATGATATTGATGCTTCACTATGCAAGGCGCTCCTTTTGAAAATGAAGCCAAAATTTGTCACCCACCTGGAACTTGTGTAACACTCGATGTTGATCATGGCGTTGCTTGTACTTAGCATTAGCTATGTCCAATATATCATGCACCTATTGGCAGATGTGTTGAATGTGCTCAATGAAGTTTTTAGCCCTTTCATCTTCGAACTCCATGTGAGCTGAATCTACCTGAGCGACTACAAGTGGTATGGCCACATCAATGGGGCATAATGGCTTAAATCCTAGCCCTACCTAATAGGGGTTGTGGCCTATTGAGCTGTGGAGAGTTGTAGATGTGTTGGAAATAGGGGATACTTTTATCCCATGTGTGTGGATGCTTCGAGTTTTACATGTGTAGAATGTGTATGATCATCCTGTTAACAACCTCTGTTTGGCCATCAGTTTGGGGATGGAAAGGCATGGACTTAGTAATTTTTGTATCCAGCATCGACTGGAGACTTGAACAAAATGAACTCAGGAATATGTTGTCCCGATCTAAGATAATGGATTTTCGGATCCTAAATTGTACCCACACTCACTCAAAGAAGAGCTTAATAGTGGCCTCTGTTGTGATACTCTAATTTTAGGTGACCATGATGGCCATCTTATAGAATCTGTCAACAACCACAAAAACTCAATCGTTGTCATGATTAGTAGAAGGAAGGCCCAACATATAATCCATGGAGACAGATTCCTAAGTTCAACTAGGAGTAGGTGGAGGATTATATAGGCCTTGCTTCTTGATTGTTGGTTTGACAATGGTGCAGGCGGTGCAGGATCTAATGTAGTTCCCAAAATCCTAACAAAGTTTCGGCTAATAAAAATACCTCTACAATACCGCCACTATTTTCTCTACTCCAAAATGTCTAGCAACCCGACTGTAGTGCACCTCCCAAACCATCTTGGCACGCTCACTTGAAGGAACACTATGTGTCCCAAGTGGCATAATAGTGCATCCTAAAGGTGAAAATTTGGAACTTTATTCCCTTCTAGGAGTGTTTAGTATATGCTGCCAAATTCTGGATCACTCTTGTAAAGATGCAGCCACCCTGATGTCTCATGCCACAGGAGTTGAGCACAGTAATTAGCACCATGGACCAGTGGTTGACTGAGGCAATCAGCGACATTATTGGTGTTGCCCTTCTTATAATTAATGTTCAAATGGAATTGTTGCAGATAGGTGGACCATTTTTTATGGAAATCATTCTACAACTTCCCTCCTGTCTGTATGAACTGTAGAGTTCAGTGGTCTGTGTGGATGACCGTTTCCTTCCCCATAATGTAATGATTCCATTTACGATAGGCCTGCACAATGGAATACATTTCTTTGTCAAAAGTAGGGTACTTTTAGACTGTGTCTGAAAGTTTCTCATTTTGGTAAGCCATTGGGTGCCCATGTTGAGTAAGAACCACAATAATAGCATAGTCAGAGGCATCTGTCTCAATCTCAAATGGTTGTTTCAGGTCTGGTAATGTCAACACTAGTGCAAAACAGAGGTGATTCTTCAACTCAGAGAATGCTCTCTATTTCCTCCCTTGGTGACTTGACTTAAAGTCCAAGTGATATGAGAGAACCCCAACACGAACCTACAATATAAATTGGCAAGACCTAAAAAGCTGCAGAGCTCTGTTAAAGTGGTTGCGGCTGGCCAATCTTGAATGACTTGTATCTTGGATGGGTCCACATGTACACCCTACTCATCAATGATGTACCCCAGATATTGAACCTAGGTCAAGCCAAAGGTGCATTTCTCCAAGTTATCACACAACTTGTTTTGTCGAAGGGTTTGAAGGACCTATTGAATATGATGGAGATGCTCTTCCCAACTCTAGCTAAAGATCAAGATGTCATTTAAATACACCACCATGAATGCATTGGTGAAGGGCCACAAAATGTCGTCCATCCATCTCATGAAGGTTGCAAGGGCGTTCGTCAATCCAAACGACATGACCAACCATTCGAAAATGCCCTCCTTGGATTTGAAGGCAGTCTTCCACACATCAAAGGGTTCGATAGGCACTTTGTGATAACCTGAATTCAAGTCAATCTTGCTAATTGAGTTAGTCCAGAAGGTCATTAATCTATTGGATTGGGTACTTATTCTGGAAAGTGATCTTGTTGAACGCCTGATAGTCAATACAAAGTCTCAAGGTCCCATCCTTCTTCTGTACCAATACAATTGAGCTCCCAAAGGGTGATGAGCTTGGCCTGATGTGCCCTTTCTACATTAGTTCCTGAATATACCTCTTGATCTCATCATTCTAAATAACAGAGCATCGATAGATCAATCCATTGGGCAGAGGCATGCCCAGGGTCAGATCGATGGAGTGCTTCACCTAACAGTGCAGATGTACCCCTGTGCGCGAGGTGAAAATATCCCTATACTCCTCCACGACCTTGCCCATATATTGTTGTTGTGCAGAGGAGCCCTACCTGGAAGCCTTAGCCACAACCTTCTTCTTTCTTTGGGGGCGAATCATAAGGAAAAAAAATTCTTGGTCTGGGAAATGATCTTATTGCATTGCTTTGCAGTGATCAAAGAGATAATGGTAGGCGGGGCTACCTCCAGTATCCTGTACAAATTATTAGCCAAAGTAATAATCACAAAGCAAGGTCTAGACTCATATACAGCATGTCGCTTCTACAGGTATGATTGTCCTAACAATACATCAGAAACTTCAATAGGAGCAATGTCACATAGTACCTCATCTGTCAAGGGCTTGATGCTATTGGGAAGGCGACACTGCTGGCTAACGCGAAGATCTCGTCCTTGGTGAAGCCACCCAATGGTGTACGGCTGTGGACGTGATGTAGTCTTTAGGCCTAGTCGATTCACAACTTCTACTGAAATGTGGTTCTTTTGGCTCCCGTTGTCGCTAATGAACTGCAGTGGAGAACCCTTCACCCACATCTATGAGTGGAAGAGATGTTCCCCCTCTAGATCTTTAGACTCAATTTTCTAAATCTTTTTGTGGCCATGGTGGCACTCGGTCCACATCAATGATATGCTTCCCTTTGTCAGTCCCCTTATCAGGATTGGATTCAGAGTCGAAACCTGTGTCTGATTCGAAAGCCTTCAGCTCATCCACTAGTGACTTCTTGGCCCGACACTCACTTGTAGTGTGAGTGGAGATCTTATGGAACTCACGCCATTTTCCCATGTCCTTCTTCATCTTCATGGTGTTGTTATTTGCTTCCGGCTTCAGTGGTTTGTCCTGGGTAGCCACGCCTTGGCTTTGTTCCTTATTATGTGGTTTCAGGGCACCTTTTCGTTGGTTTGGATTCGCAGATCCAAAGTCCCACTTCTTTTGTTTAAACTTCTTCTCAATCTTTACAGCGTACCGATACGTCATGTCGAGTGAAGAAATGTCCAAAAATTCCATCTCATCCTGGATGTACTTGTGTAGATAGTCATGGTACTTGAGTACTAAATTCTGCTTAGTATCCTTGATACCCAACTTCATGTGAAGGGTATGGAAAGTATTTGTGAACTCTGGCACATCTTGGTCCCTTGCATTTCATAGCGTGGTCCACTTTATGTATTTATTTTCATAGATCCTGACAGGGTAATAATGTTCCTTGATGACATCTCAGAAATAATTCCAAGTGGGTACAACTTATAACAACGAGGGGTTTACTCTTGTCCTTTTGTTCACAGTAGGCTTCCCACCAGTCCTTGACATGTGGGGTGGCTTTGAGAAGTGAAAACGTAATCTTTTCCCAATTGGAAAAGTCATGAACTAAAAAATATCCTTCCAATAGATTTAACCATTTATCTATGACATCTGTATCTATCAAGCCTTCAATTATGGGAATATCGAAGTTAACTTATACCTTAAAAGGAGTGGCACCTCCAGAGTGGCTGCTGGATGAAGATACAACACCTGTGGGTAGTCGTTGAAGGATCTGGGCAAAGTTATCCATCATCACGTCCCTCTATCGCTCGAGGTATTCCTCGAGCAACATTTTGAAAGGATCTTCTAGCCCCTCGTCTTTATTTTATTCTGCCTGGGAGGTCATTGGGATTTGTGAGGCTGATCCTGCAATGGTTCAACTAGATTGAGCCCTAACTCCTTATACCCTAACCTCGTTGGGGACATGCAAAGAAAAATAGAGAAAGAGAATATCACTCTGATACCACTGATCTGAACTTAAATAGAAATGAAACAACTTATAGATATAATCATAAACACATAGATGCAGCATCAAAACACTTAATTTCATTAATAGAAAAATATTGAACTATGCTTACAAATAGAATGGAAATAAGATAGATCAAGTGATGGTAGCTTATCTCTGAGAAGAGATGTGGTAGCTACATGCCTTTGAACTAAGTTACAATGAGGCTCAAATTCCTTTTTACTATTCAACAATAAGGTAAAACCCTAAACAACCAAAACCTAACCCGAGGAGATGTAACACCAAGAGTTTATGGGCCCCGTTGGGGTTAGTTGGGCAGCCAACTTACCGAGGTCGTAACTTGGTCATATTATCTCTGTATGACGTGTATGATATCTCATTGGAAATATCTCTTCGAGGAATATAGCTACTAACCTTAGTTCTTTGGGAATCGCCAAATAAATTTTGCCAAAAAAAATGTCGTTTAGGGCCTCAAAACGACTCCAGAAGTTCACGACATGAAAAAGTGCCAAAAATAGTAAATTGTGCTACAATTAAGAAAACATATGAAACTGACTAGGGGGTCTAGGTGGAATAGGCTGGTGGCTATCAATATCCACCTAGATCATCCAACTAATTTTTCAAACAAAAGTTATGCAAAATTTAAAAAATACACACATTTTTCTTGTTTTTTAGGAACTAGATATTGCAGTTGTTGTATCTCTCTAATTGTGAATCTCCATGATCTAAAAAAATTTCTTGTATCATCCCTCTTAGTTTTCTTTCCAATCAAATAATTCATACCAATATTGGATTCTCCAAGAAAGAGTTATGCCCAATCTCCCACGATCACCTGATTATAGACTACTTCAATAGAGAAAACTTGTATGGAATTCCATGTGTCACTATTTTGACCTTTAGCCCTAGCAATGGTACCTAAAAAACTATCATCCATCCTATTTATGTCACATTTCATGAAATTCAAATCCTATGCTCAAAGAGAGATTTATGATGATTTTCCCTAGGTCCCCTGTTTGTGATTGAATTCAAGAAACTACAAAAACCCCAACTTCCTTGGATCGTATCTCTGAAAATATAGCAAGACAAGATCTGAAATTTGTACATGAAGTTCAGCAATATATCAGCTCCATGGAGCTACAATTTCATCTTCTGAAGCTTTGCAAAAAAAACATTATAGTGAAAATTCCATGATGGTCTGTTTGAAGCAGCGAAACCCTAGAATCCAAAGCTCTGATACCAAATGTTATGCAACCAGCTCACAAAATGATAAATCAACAACTTAAAAATTATCCTCTTCGAGGGGAAAACCTCCTTTACATTACATAAATGAAAAATTATTGGATAATACAAATGATAAGGCCTCCTTTCTATATATAGGAGTCTAAAGGGTCACAATATAATCACAACCTACATAACAATAATAATTTAAGGGCACAAAAATAAAAATAGTGGGCTTCTATGGGGAAAAATAATAACAATGTGGGGACTACATGGTCACAACAATAACAATAAGGGGGCTACACTAACAATAACAATAAGGGGCTACACTAGTAGTATAGGGACCTAACAATCCTAGTCAAAGGAAGTCAAACTTGGGATTTCTCCTCCTTTTTCCAGATGCTCCAATAGGACCAAGGCCATGTCAATACATCACCGTCATCCATTTCCAACATCCACCCATAATTTCCAAGCCTTTCCCATTCATTTCCCTCGCTGTCCTAAATTGCTACAGGAAGGTTATATTTTGCTACAGGAGGTCAAAATACATGGGGAAAAAAATTATTTTTACCATATCTCAAAAACTATGCATATCTTTTCTAATATGTTTCATGGGGAGATGCATATGGATGATGGTAACAAGCTCAAGAAATTTCAACAAATTCTAGTGCACACTTTTTGAGAAATTGACCTCTATCACATACAACCATTTTTTTCATGAGATTTATGCATCTGTTGGCCATTATTGTTTATGGGGAGATGCATAAGGATGATACAAAGATTCTCACAAAATTTCAAGTCAATCCAATCTACCGTTTGAGAGATATGGATAATACAATTCTGCTACAAGAGTGTTCCCGAATTATTACAAGAGTGGCCATAATTGCTACATGATTGTGATAGACATAGAAAAATGGTTCAGATCTTATGTTTTTCATCTAAGAACAAGAAGAGGGGTCCACTGTAGCCTCATCATTCCTTTTCCACACCCTCTTCACATCTTATCCACTCTCATTTCCACCTCTATCCATAAAAAACACCACTTTTCACCTCTTACTCCATCTCTTCTACCATAGAAAATACCTTTGAGCACTATCAACTAGTTACTCATGAATTATTAGTATTTTTAGAGATAGAACCTGAAGGAAATTTTGATCTTAGCAGAGTCTATGTGACTGCTACAATAAGACACATAGTCTTGTAGCAGTCTACACATCCACTGCCAGACCATAACTAGAGCACCAGATCCAGAAGTCAACTACCATGCAGCATTGGAGGATTCAAAACCATGATCTTGAGCAACTGTAGGACCTCATATAGGATGCTACAAGATCATCATTAGAGCAGAAGAAGCATGCATGTAACAAATCAAATAGATGCATTTTTGAATCAGTAAAGCCTTGAAGCAGCAGACCACAGATACAAGCTCTAAAGTGTATTTCATTACCCAACAAACAAGAACATTTGATCCAAAGAAGAGAACTTGAATACAGAAGGAATTGCATCATTGAATTTTCAGCCAATAGAAAGCATAAAAAATTCTTGAAATTACAGGAAGGGAGGGAGACAAAGAAATGATCTCTCCTAAGATACTCAGACACAACCTCACCCATGTCCAGATCTTCCATGCATCCAAAGGATCAACACATCAACGCGAAATCACTAGGTAGGAATAGGTATGCACTATACTTCACCTCTCCTCTTCATAATATGATGGTTAAAAAAAAATCAATGCACAAGAGAGTGTTTTGTACGCTGAAGGTGGCCAATAGTCTCAGCAACCCTTGAATGGTTAAGTGCATCCAACTCCCTCACTCATGCAACGTGGAAAATAACAAGAAAATGAGGATGATAATTACGAGGAGTGGACCAATGGGTTTGAGAAGTTATGAAGGTGGTAGGTGTGGGACAACTCATCCAACGCACTAAGCCCACCACCAAACCACAAAAGGAATAAGGGATGAGCCAAAACTTCATTTGTACCAAGATTTCATTCCCAAAATGGTAAGAGAGGCCCACTACTTCATTGAAGGTTGAGCTAGATGCTACCAGGGATTGTCGAGGGTGCTACAGGAAATCTACAAGATTATTTTGTAGGTGCTACAGGACTGGACACCACTGCTACATGAACACCTGAATTGCTACAGTAATGTATAGGAGGTGCTACATGATTGAACTAAGAGGAGAAAAGGAGTCCAAACCACCAAGAATTTTCCTCAAACCCCCATGAACATAAAGAAGTCATCCTAATAAGGGTAAGTAGCATCCTCCCTCCTCACTTTCCATATAATTTCATAGTGGATTTTGCGCAAGAATCTTGTAGCAAAATCTTGAAGTGGTAAATTCATTTGAAATTTTTGTTTTCTTACATAAGAGGGGAAATGAAAGAGCAGAGGAATTCTTTCAATGAGATAATGGGTATCATTATTCTTCTTCTTTAACCAAAAATCAACCACGCTATCTCTATCTCTGCACCCTAGACTATTCAAAGAAAAATATTGGAAATTCCCTTAAAAAAAATTAAGGAGACAACAGTAGGAGCCATGGGCGGGAGGTTTCAACCAAAGGGGAAGCAAATTTTGACACCTATGAACCATTAGAGCAGCCACATATAAGCATCTCAAGGCATAAACTTCCCTGTTATAGAAGAAAACAGAGTTACTACAAGAGAAAAAGATTTGCTACAAGAGAAACAATCTTGCTACAGGGAGAGACATGTTTGCTACAGGAGAAGACAATGTGCTATAGGAAAGTCCATAGAGCTAAAAAAATCTTGTTTTTGAGAAAATTTACCATATATTTGAAGAGGGACATCTAATAGAATGGTAAGTACAGATTTTTCTCTACCATGTGTGGACAAGAAACCTACAAAACCTCTCATTCCTTCAACCAAAATTCTAACTGTAGTTTGAGAATAAAAAATTGAATTTGAATGTTTCATTTGAGTTAAGCAAGATAAGAAAGGAAATGAAATTGTTTTTGAGTTGAGTCTGAAGTTTTCCATCTTCTAACCAGTATGGATAAAACTTCTCTTTTACCCTTGTAGCAGATTGGGAGTATTGGTTTGCCAAAGTTTGGAAAATCACAGTGACAATCATGCGGGGGGGTGGTTTCAATTAAAGAGAGTCCATAGACTCATCCAGGATTATAATTATCATATATGTTGTGGAGAACGTTCAAAAACTTATATCATGAGAAAACTTTTATTAAGATATAAGCATGAGCCTAATTAGAACTTGGAGAAAAGGATCGATCTATAAAAGAAGAAGTTATAGAAGAAGTGGAATATGATGGAGCAAGAGAAGATGTGTCAAAATTAGTTTTGAGGTAACTTGGGATGTTAAGGATGCCACTAGGGCCATGAATTAGGCACAATTAGGTCACAAAGTTTCCAAGAGGATGAGCAACACTTTTAGTAGGAGGGTATGGTGAGCCTCCAAATTAGACACAAACTAAGGCCCATATAACCATCCTTCAGCACATTGAACCTTTATTTTTTCATTAGATTATATATTTTTAGCTTTAATATGTTCATTAGGAAATCTAGATATGATTGCATATTATGTGCCTAATATTTATTTATTTATGTAGAATATTGTGAGAATATTGGGCAGATTATGAAGATTTGGAGGAGATAATCTAGGGACTTGCTTCCTGCTACAAGAGGATAAATATTGGATAGTAAATGAACAATATATTATGAAATTATTGCACAATTTCTAGAGCTCCAGTGATTGAGAAAATCTAGGAATTTGTTCCCTTTCATTTAATGCAAATTCCTAGTGTTGGGAGCCATATCCACTATTTGAGGGATTGTTTAGGGTAAATTTTTCTCCTTTCAAGGATAATGCTTCCTCATCACTTTGTTTAAGTACCAATTTGAACTTTCCTCTAAGGGCATGTGTTTCTTATTCTTCTTGTGGAGAAAACTTGTTATTTAGTAGCTCCACTTCCATTTCTAGCAAGGATGTCCCCGGATTTATCCAAATAATGAAGTTTGGTGCCATTTTCAGCTTCTAAAGCTTGGCTTCCTTCATAGGAATCTGATTTTTCTTGGGCTTGGCCATCCAAATAGACTTAGATCCCTCTTGTATAATTTCTTTATTTCCTTTGAATGTATTTTTCACTTGCATCTCTTATTTCTGCATTTACTATTGATACTTCTTTTGTTGTAGGTCATATTGGTTAAATTATTGAAGTGAGTTTTTTCATAGGTTATTTAAAAAGTAACAAGAATGATGCATCCTTATAACAACTTTGAAAATTCATATATCCATCATTTAGCTACTTGGATTGGTTTATTAGTTCACAAATATAGGATTTATGGAAGTTCCTTGTAGCAAAATAGTAGTAATTTTCTGCTATTTTTTAGAACGTGTTAATAATCTTCATGTGAGTTGATTCCATTTGTATTAGTTTATGAAAAAATTCAAGTTAATAAAAAAATTTACCCCATATCATTTTCACTTTATTAGGTTATGCATTTGGTAGGTTAACTAGCTCGCTAGTTCTTGAATTTTCAGTTTTTAGAGGAGTAATTTTATGTTATTTTTTAGCACATGTTAACAAAGGTATTTTGGATTGATTTCACTTGGAATAGAGTCCTAGTACATCCTACTTAAAAATAAATAAAACTTCCATCTCATTTTCATTTTATTTACGTGGCCATTAGACAAGTTATCTCAATCTTATAGCAAAACAGGGCCTCTTGTAGCTCCTCTTGTAGCATGTGTAAACTTGACTAGATTTGCTCCAAAAGCTTGGTTTTTATCTCTTGGGCTTGATTCATGACCCCTAGGCTTTGAATCCATGATTAAGTGAGACCAAAATACCTCTTAATAATTTCCTCTTCTCCATTGTAATTCACCTTTGTTGTTTGGATTAGTGGACATATTCATGACCTAAAGTGCATAATGATGATTTTCATGATTACTTTATGAAGCACCTTTTGAGCTCTACTAACAAAATCTATATTGAATGTATTGATTGAAGAATGATTTCATTTATTTCATACATCTTAAGTTATGGTTTCCATTTTCAACATTGTTATTTCTATTGCATAGACTAGGCTTCCTTTTGATGTACCATTTTCACTTTGCAAATAGGTTAATGTTTACATTTCTACAAATAGGATTAACATTTACATTCATGCAAAGTAGAATAACCTTTCCTTTCTACAAAAGTAACTAGGATTCCCTCTATACAAAATTAATTAGGTTTCCTTTTTGCAAATAGAAAAACATTTCCATTTCTGCAATTATTTTAGGCTTGGATTTCATGATATCCACTTCATTACATTAGATAGATGAAAGAATGACACATTGCATGTTGTACATATAGTGCCAACACCTCTTAAGTTTGTACAAACCCCAGGTTGATAATTTAATTCAGTATCCTTGGGATTTTCAACATTCTTGTTGCAATACTGGGGCTCATCACTGGTGTGGTGTGGTGACCACAGGATTAGCTCCTTCTTCCAACTTAATAGTATGCTCAAATCCTCTTTTAAGAGGCAATCCTAGAGGAATGCCATCAATCACTACAGCGTTCTTGTCTAGTGCTTGCTAAATATCAACCCTGTATCATGGTTTATCGTTGCAGAGATTCTCTTCAGTCATAATATTACATTCTTTTGTGTATGTTATATCACCATGCCTAAAATGGGCTTCCATCCTTTTGGCTGAAATGCCCTGTGGACCGCCATTTGGCACGCCTCTTAATACGACCTTAATTCCATTTGGTTCTCTAATTCCATTTCCAATGCTTGGTAATCCATTGTGTGTTTTCCCAATGAATATAACCATTAAACTCCCAGTACCATGTTAAGGTATGCAAGATCTATTACATAGAAATCACTAGTAAAAGTATAGTTACCAAGAGTTACACTCAAACCTGGGATCATCCGTGTGCAATCCAAGTTGTACATGTTCGTAACTATCACATCCAAACCCTTTAACGCTTCAATGGGAAGTCCCATTTTTGCTACTAGTGTTGCATCAATGAATTTATGTGTGGCTCCTCCATAAATTAGTGTTGTGATGTGTTTTCCCTTGATGACTCCCTTGACCCTGAAGGTGTAATACTTGGGTGTGTTGGAAAATACTGTTTGGGCGGGGGGGTGGTGAATCAGTATTCCTTAGCAATTAGCACTTTTAAATCTTTTAAGAGAATTAGTTAATCTTCAATTATTATTAACGTTTATGCAGAAATAATAGTAAATAAAAGAACACAGGAGGCACAAAGCTTTTAGGTGGAAAACCCCCTCCGAGACAAAAACCACCAAACTCTTTTCTAATAAATTATTTAATCTTTAGCCCCAACTAAAATGAAAACAACAACTTCCTAGAATTCTATAAAAGCATTCTTCTCCAGCTACCACTGGATGGATGCTCCAATGCCCGAGATTCTTCAGTAGTCAACTGAACGGATGCCCTAACACCCAATGAGCTACAACTCACCCTAGCACCACCCTACCACCCTATAGAATAATAAAAGAAGAATGGACTCCCGTACCAGGGAAAATGGTCCAATTTACAATGATATAGAATGATGTAGAAGAAGAAGACACACTAGATCATAACCCCAACTATGACACAACCACCTAATCGTGATCTTATACCTCCCGACACTGCCTCTTCAACTCTTCGCAGATAGACACTTGTACAACTTTTACAATGACACTTTTACAATGACTTTGTACAATAATACTTTTACAATGTATGTATGTAGTGTTGCCCACTTGAAGACTTCATGTGGTGAACTTCTTGCTATTGTTATACACCTTGATTGTAGCTCTTGTCATGCTACCCTTTCTCACTCTCCAGAACATTAGATTATGCATTGAGTCTTCTTTTGATGAATATATAATACCTGCAAAAAGTCTTCAAGGAAATACCCATAACATGATAATAGCAAAACTTACCTCATCCTGTAGAGCATATGTCAGTGCTAAACAAAAACAACAAATTAGAATAAAAGCAACCTAATGCAACTAAGAGATGAACATGCATATACAAAAGATTCTTACCTGTAGCTTACCTTTTCTGCACCTTGCTCTTTGCTACCCTAGAAAGTCTTGGTCCTTTGCACCACTTGACAACACTTGATCTAGGTTTTTTCTTGCTTGCTAGGAGCATGATATTTAATCTGATGTATATCTATGATTTCAGATCCCCAATATGTGATCGTTAGTCTTGCAGTATCCCTCTGAGTTTTCTTTCCAATACCATAGGTCTAACCCGATTTGGACTCTTCAAGACAAAGTTATGCCCAATCGCTCACAATGACCTAATTATGGACTAGTTTAGTAGAGTGAACTTGTACAGAGTGCCATGTGTCATTGTTTCCTCCTTCAGCTCTAAAATTGATACACAGTAAACTAAATTCTGTGCACTATCCACCAATTTTTATAGAATTCCAATCCTCTTCTCAGAGAGAGAGTTATGATGATTTTCCCAAGGTCACATTTTTGAAATAAAATTAGGGAGCCTGCAAAAACCCTAACTTCCATAGATCATATCTCCAAAAATATAGCGAACAAAGATCTAAAATTCGATCATGACGTTCATCAGGATTATGAATCAAATGGGTTTTCATTTTAGAATCTAAGACTTCACAGAAATGAAGTTATAGCGAAAATTCCACGATCACTACTTTTGGAGGATATATGAGATTTATTTTTATAGAGTTGAGAGGGGCTTTTATAGAGAATGTTGGAGGGATTTTACGAGCTTAAAAAATTATTAATTATTAACTACTAAATGACTGAAACCAATTATAAGTGCCATGCCACAACCCCATAGGGTTTTAGCTCACTAACTGGGGTTACTAACTTCAAACATGAATATCTCTCAAACCATGAAGAATTACTTGGTGTGCCATATATCAACGAAAACATCTCGATGAGTAGATTCCATCTAGAAGATCCTTGACTCAAAATAGAGTAAGTTGTCAAGTCAAAATTCCTTGCAATATCAGGTAGCCCCTGGTGCTGCTTGGGTTGACATCAATGACAACCTCAGATCATATTTAGATCAACAATCTCCCCCTTTGGCATTGATGGCAACACAAGTACTCCGCTATGATCAAGGCAACTCTTCGTACTACCTTCTCTCCCCCTTTGACATCAATGGAAAAGGGTAACTCCCCCTGACACAACCATCTTATGGACCTGTACACACTTCCACTCCCCCTTTATTTTCTAAATAAGGAAAATATAATGAGATCTTGGGAGAATCCCAAGCTTCTGGTGAAGATATTAAAATGCTTCATGAGGTAAAGGTTTAGTACCAACATATTCAAGCTTGATATTCTTTTCGGCGACCTGTTCTCTAACAAAATGATATTTAATTGGAATGTGCTTCATTTTGGAATGCATCACAAGATTCTTGGAGATACTAATGGCGTTGGTGTTATTGAAAAATATGGGAATAGGCTCATCAAACTTGACCTGAAGAAAAAGTTTTCTTCATCCAGAGAACTTGAGTACAACAAGTTGCTGCCCCGATATATTCTACTTCTGCTATGGACAACGAAATTGAAGACTGCTTTTTACTTAACCATGAAACAAGACAACCACCTAGATAGAATTCTACTCCATTGGTACTTGTACGATCATCAACACTTCTTGCCCAATCTGCATCTGTATAAGCTTGGATAACTAGATCATTTCCTTTTGGATACCATAGACCATATTCCATTGTTCCCTTAAGATATCGAAGACTTCTTTTGACGAAAATAATATGATATTATTTTGGTGCTGCTTGGAGTCTCGCTACTTGTCCAACTACCTACATCACATCAGGTCGGGAGGCTATCACATATAGGAGACTACCAATCATGTTCAAACTACCTTCCTGTCAATCGTAGACTTTTTCCATATACTGTTGCATAGACTCCTCTTGTACAAACATTAAGGAATCAACAAGCCAGATTGTTCAAAATAGTGAGTCACCTAATGGGCCATCTTGACTTGATTCATCATCTGAAGCAACTGCTAATTCCTCATGACATTTTACTTTTATAAATCCTGAAAGCATAACTACTGAAACCTTATTATCTGCTTTGTCTTCCTATACCTATTTCCTTTTCCAGACACTCTTATTCCTACAATCTCAAGCCATGTGACCATAGTTATGACACTTGAAGCATTCAATGTTGTCCATAGGCGATTCCATCTGATATCTACAACCACGAGTGCTATGGCCATAGTTATGGAATTTGAAACATTCAATATTTGGCCCATCTAGCACGTATTCTCTTCTAACAAAATCATCGTGGAACCTGTCTCGTGATATTGCAAAATTGCTTCTAGGGTTTTGCAGATAATGATTGTACCCGTCAAAAACTTCACAATCCCTAGCCATATGTCCATAGTTAGCACATAAAAAGCAATAACCATTAAATAAACGAACATACCTGGAATATTTTTCATTCTTCTTTGGAGGCAGTGTTGTAGTTTCTTGTGGTCCTTTGTTCTTGATTGATTTTGTCTTGTTCTTTGGAGTTGCAACATTCTTCTTTGGCTTTTCACTTTGATCAACTTCCTTCTTAGAATCATCCTGCAAAGCTGTGGAGCTTGCACCTTCGTCAACTGGATCTTTACCATCTTTAATTGCCTTCATTTTCGCTTCTTCATCTATCTTATATTGTGAATATTCTTTTTGCAATCCCTTGAGTTTGTTGATATCATCACGAGTTGCATCAAGTTCTTCTTGCTTTTGAGAAAGATCTTCTTGAAACCATCTTTTCAAGATCTTCCTTCTTTTTTCTACCTCCTCAACTTGTAGCTTGAGAAGATGGTCTTCTCTACTTCTCTATTGAGAACCTATATGTGTTCCTTCTGCTTCTCATTTTCAATCCTGAGCCTGCTTATTTCTATGAAAGATGTTTATAATTCCTTTTGCTTTTGGTCAACAACGAATATGTATCTTTGATCAGATTCCTTCCTTTCAATTTCTGATTCCTGCATATGTTGGGTGATCTTGCTAATCTTTGCAAATGTTGTGTCGAGTTCTTGTTGCTTCTGTTGGACTTGTCCCTTGAGGTCTCGTGTCACTGTATTATTGATTTCTTCCAACTTCTTTTGAAGTGACTCTTCAATACATTTGTGTTCTTCAACTTCAATTTTGAGACCTTGAACTTGTCCTTCAAGAGTATTGGAACAGATCTTCTCAACCTTGAGCTCTTTTAAAAGCTTGATTGCATCCTTAGAAAATTCTTCTATGGTCAACCCTTCTTCAACATTCTCAGAAGGATCCGAATTTTCAATAACATCTTGACCTGATTTCTTTGTTGAATAGAGATTATGAAGCTTTTCCCAAAGAGCTTTAGCTGTTGAACATTGACCAACTTTTGTTTTCAAGGAATTTGAAAAAACATTCAAAATTACATTCATGGCCTTTGAATTGTACCTTTTAGCTTCGCCGGTAGATGTGTCTCCAGAAAAAATTGATTCCCATACTCCATGAGCCTACAAAGATACTTCCATCCTGGATTCCCATATCCAGTAATTATCTGCATCAAAATCAGGGGTTGGTACACAATACTCACTTTCTTGAGATTTTGTTGTACCTGTACCTTCCTTTGAAATCCTTGTAACCCACTTCTTTGACTTTCCCATCTCTATGCTCTGAAAATTGACTTCCAGTGGTTAAGCTATTACTGAAGGAACCAAGATCTAATTCCAAGTGTTGGAAAATACTGAGAGGGGGGGGGCCGTGAATAAGTATTCCTTAGCAATTAGCACTTTTAAATATTTTTAGAGCATTAGTTAATCTTCAATTATTATTAACGTTTATGCAGTAATAACAGTAAATAAAACAACACAGGAGGCAAAAAGATTTTAGGTGGAAAACCCCCTTTGGTTAAAAGACCACCGAACGCTTTTCTAATAAATTCTTAAATCTTCAGCCCCAACTGAAATGAAAGCAACAACTTCCTAGAATTCTAGAAAAGCATTCTTCTCCAGCTCCCACAAGATGGATGCTCCAACGCCCAAGATTCTTTAGTAGTCAACTGAACGTATGCCTCAACAACCAATGAGCTACAACTCACCCTAGCACCACCATACTACACTGAATTTTTCAAAGGCTTAAACCTATTAGTGACTTCATGCACCAGCTTAGCACCACCCTACCACCCTTTAGAAGAATAAAAGAAGAATGGACTCCCGTACTAGGGAAAATGGTCCACTTTACAATGATATAGAATTATGTAGAATAAGAAGACACACTATACCATAACCCAAACTATGACACAACCACCTAATGATGATCCTAAACCTCTCGACACTGCCTCTTCAACTCTTGGCAGATAGACACTTGTACAACTTTTATGATGATTCTTTTACAATGACTCTATACAATGATACTTTTACAATTTCTCTATGCAGTGCTGCCCACTTGAAGACTTCATGTGGTGAACTTCTTGTTGTTGTTCTGCGCCTTGATTGCAACTTTTGTCATGCTACCTTTTCTCACTCTTGAGAACATTAGATTATGCATTGAGTCTTCTCTTGATGAATATATAATACCTGCAAAAGGTCTTCAAGGAAATACCCATGACATGATAATAGCAAAACTTACTTCATCATGTAGAGCATATGTCAATGCTAAACAAAAAAAACAAATTAGAATACAAAGAACCTAATGCAATTAAGAGATGAACATGCATATACAGAAGATTATTACCTGTAGCTTACCTCTGCTGCATCATTTTGCTGCACCTTGCTCTTTGCTGCCCTAGAAAGTATTGGTCCTTTGCACCCCTTGACAACACTTGATCTAGGCTTTTTCTTGCCTTCTAGGAGCACGATATTTAATCTGATGTATCTCTATGATTTCAGATCCCCAATCTATGATCTTCGATCTTGTAGTATCCCTCTGAGTCTTCATTCCAATGCCACAGGTCTCACCCGATTTGGACTCTTCAAGGAAAAGTTATGCCCAATCTCTCACAATAACCTAATTATGGACTAGTTCAGTAGAGAGAACTTGTACGGCATGCCACGTGTCATTGTTTCCTCCTTCAGCTCTGAAATTGATATACCAAAAATTGCAGTCCGTGCACGATCTGCCACTTTTTACAAAATTCCAATCCTCTTCTCATAGAGAGAGTTATGATTATTTTCCCAAGGTCACTTTTTCAGATGAAATTCGGGAGCCTGCAAAATCCCTAACTTCCATAGATCATATCTCCAAAAATATAGAAAACCAAGATCTGAAATTCGGTCACAACATTCATTAGGATTGCGAATAAAATGGGTTTTCATTTTAGAATCTAAGACTTCGCATAAATTAATTTATAGTGAAAATTCCACGATCACGACTTTTGGAGGGTATATGAGATTTCTTTTTATAGAGTTGAGAGGGGCTTCTATAGAGAATGTTGGGGGATTTTAGGAGCTAAAAAACTCATTAATTATTGAATATTCAATGACCAAAACCAATTATGAGTGCCATGCCACAACCCCATAGGGTTTTAGCCCACTAACTGGGGTTACTAACTTCAAATATGAATATCTCTCAAACTGTGAAGAATTACTTGGTGTGCGGTTGTGCCATATATCAACGGAAACATCTCGATGAGTAGAATCCATATAGAAGATACTTGACTCAAAATAGAGTAAGTTTTCAAGTCAAAATTCCTTGCAAGATCAAGGTAGGCCCTGGTGCTACTTGGGTTGACATCAATGAAAACCTCAGATCATCTTTAGATCAACAGGGTGTGCCTTAAAGAGTTTCAATCTTGACTTATGGTTGGGTCTTCTTTACTTCGCTGAGGCTTTCCACTTGTGGCGGTCCTTCTTTAGAGTTTTCAAGCTTTTCATCATCCTTTTCTTCCTTCTATGGTGGCTCTTCATCGGTACTTGGAGTGACCTCTTCTTCTTATTCTTTGCCATCAAAGAGTACTTCGATGTAGTGAATCTCCCCCTTTCCTAAACAATGATGACGAAGTTCCCATGGTTCCCTACAAGTAAAACATATCTTTTTCCTCCTTATTTCACTTTGAGTTTCCTCATCTATTATGTCTCTTTTGGGCCCATCACGTTGGAAAGGATTCTTCTCCTTATCTTTTGGAGGGATGAATGGCTTGGACAAAGCCTTAGCTTTAACGACTGCATTACCCAAGTCTAGAGTCTTCTTGATGGCTTCTTGAAGAGTGATCGAATGAATTCTTTGACCCATCCTTATAGGGGCTTAGCTAATGCTTCAGTTAGAAGAATAATTAGTTGCTCTTTAGATATATTTGTTACCATAACTGCAATGCGTTCAAATTCTGCAATAAACTCTTCATTTGACCTTGTTTTCTTAAGTAGTGTTAGTTCTTTGAAGTGGATTTATGGGTTCTTTCGGTCAAATCTTTCAATCAACCTTTATGTAAAATATTCATAGGAGCTAATGTTAGTATGTCCTAGGTTTACTAGACCATGATACAACCATTTATGTGCCTCCACTTCTAAATGTAATGTGACAAACTGAATTGCATTTTCTTCGTCCGTAGGAGTGAGAACCCAAGGCCTTTTTGTACATTTAGATGATCCATCAAATGAGGGTAAAGGAAGTTTACTCACCTTGTGGGATAATTCTTCATTAAGTTATCCCTGGGGTCTATTCATGTATCAAAATTTTTTATACTCGTTGAAGGTCATAGTTGCTCGAGTATTTTCTTCCAATATTACATAATCCTGAGCACAATTGTTAAGCAGTTGATTTGTCTCAACTTCTTCTTGGGCTGCTAGCACGTGATTATCTATGAATTGTGGTAGAATTGGTCAACTTCTCTTTTTGTTGTTTGCTTGTTTGTTGGGTAGACCAGGATTATGGTTTCCATTTCCCTCCATGGTAGTATTATTGGCAGCGACATTTGGTTATCCTGTGAGGTGAGCAATCAACATTGTGATGTGTTGTTGCCGTTGGGTCAACACTTGTGCTATTTGTTGTTGCCCTTGAATCATTCGTTTCCCTTGACAATGAATTTGTTGATCCATCTGTTGTTGTCCATGTATCAGTTCTTGAAGTAGAATACAAGGGTCATGTTCTCCCTTACCTATTTTATCTCCCATCGCAGAACAATGTTTATTCCTATTTTTTCTTACAGTGGCATTGCTTGTATCTACAGGGAGCATGCAAAGCTCATGTACTCAAAGCTAGATTTTCTTTGGTAACACCGTAATATACTAAGATTATATATATATATGTGTGTGTGTATGTTAGGGTTTTATCAATTTTCCCAAATACACCATATTAGTAGAATCTATACTCAACCTTCTCATTAATTCAATAATTTAAACAAGTTGAAAAAATATGACCAACCATATATATATTTCTTTTGTTCACAATGTCGTAATCCCACGCAAATGTAGCATGACTACTTCAAAGCAATGTACTAATCCCACATAGTGACCCCACACTAATAAAGACATCACAAATAATTTTGAACATAAATACTATTCAACGTCCAACAGGGACTCTATCCACAAGTCACTCTAAATTAATGACAACGGTTCCGCTATAGAAAACATCCCACGTCTTCGAACATAGCTGCCATGAATTTGCTCGAACCCTCGGGGGACCTTCAGGATGAGTTTGATTCTAGAAACAAAGGTTTCTGCTAGTGTGATTCTTCTCCACTCACAACGAGAATTCCTACAACTTCTGAATTGTATTCAATGTCTGCATCCACTCTGCTCTTGATCTTGAATATGGCCTCGCCTTTGCTGATTATTAAATTCTAAATCAACCCGATCGCCCACAGTATTCTTGGTGTCAATTATGGGTCAATATAATTTGTGAATTTTCTTCAAGAGAAAAAATACCTTCGCATAATTTTCCGGGATATGACATAGCTGCCTTTCCGAGTTTGGTCTGTTCAATGAAACCCTCGACGATTTTCAATGACCACAGACCATAAGTAGTGATGTCACAGGTAATCTTCCCTGCCTTTGGTTTTTCATGCCCAGGTTTACGAGCCACCCTAAATGCAAGGAATTCACTATCGTGGATACTTTGTGCCCAAACCTATGATCTACTCTTAAACCTAACACTTGCTACTTTATAAAATGATCCTATGCCCAAACAAAAAACCACAAATAAATTTTTTGGTCAGAATGCTTTCTTGTTCCCATAACATATAAATAAAATCAAACACTCTCAACTAGGGTGAAATATTTCACCATCGGAATTGATAAAAGAAAGGGGTCTTAAAACCCTAAGATCTAGTGCTAAAAATTAGATGAAATTATCTTCACCTGATGATCCAAAATGAATCCAAGTTTCTTTTATTTATAGATTTCCTTAAAGGGTTTCATTCTCTTAAGTAGTTGAGTGTGTCTTACTCAAAACCCCCAGATTTGGGTTTTTCACCCAACTTACCCAAAACTCGCCCACAATGGGGGTTTTGGGGTTTTATCCCCTTTTTTTAAGGATTATAGCCTACGGCGAAAAATAGGCTACTAATTCCATTGTTCATCAATACGTTGAGGACATCACATAACCATGGTGAATCACAAACTCATTGGAGCAATGAGACCGAAGATCAAACCTAGCGGCTGCTAGATATACCAGGAATTTATGACCTAACAAGAGTTCAGACTCCACAAGGGTTGCAGAGCCTACTCCTTGATCCTTATCTCAATGAGCCAAATATTTCCCCTCATGGGATTTGAAATTGGGTGGAGGGGTTAAATCCCATTGTGCCAGCCACTCCTTCATCCCATGAGGAGACCTCATTAAACAATATATTTTATTTTATTTTCTCTTTTACCATGGTGAATTAGTATCTTGCTGGAGTAATCTGGGTGAGGCCTAAGATCAAAACTAATGGTTACCACCATAACACCAAGAGCATATCCAACATTTTGTAAGCCAAACATGTTAGAAATTTATGATTTAGCAAGACCTGACATTCCATGAGGATGGAGAAACCTACTCTTTTAGCTTTCTCACAATGAGCCATAGATGTCCCCTTGTGGTATTTGTAACCATGTGGATGGGATAACATCCCATTGTGCAAACCACTTGGTCATCCCATAAGGAGACCTCATTAAAGAAAATATTAATAACAAAAGAATATTTAAATGTTGGTCATTATTTTTCAATCCTACCACGCTGATTGGATTTTAAGGGTATCCTTTTGTAAGGAAATCAAGGTACAAATCTAAAAAAAATTCCACCCATGTTAAGTGTTGGTGTGAAACACGAGTCTACCTATAGTAAGGGTTGGTGTGCATGAGGTTATTTTGACATCTTAGATACCCCTGGGTCATGGGAAAGGTTTGCACCTCTATGGACCATGAAATAAACTCATGTTTTTGTTTGTTGTGCATTATGAATCTAGTCATGTTAAGGGTTGGTGTGCACTAGGTGACCTTGATGAATTAGGTGCCCTTATGTCACGAGAAATGTTTGCACCTATAGGAATTTTTAGCACCTAAATCTGCCTTAGGCTGAAGGAAGGCAAAATTCAGGGTAACCACAAACCATGCTCAGTCTGGTAGCTAGCCCTACGAGAACAGGAGGGGGCTCTCTCCAACTCACGCTCAGCGAATAAGTAAACGGAATGGTCTGAGATGACTAACAGTGAAATATTGATCTTAGGATAGTAAGTAAATATGGATACAAGAAGCAATTTTTTATGAATGACTGAGTTTCTGGGATGGTATGGGACCAACGGACAACAATGAGCAGAGAATTTAATACAAAGGCACAGATTATTTCGTGAGGCAAGATAGGCGAAAAGTCTAGCAATTTAGTTTGAAATAACGCGGAATGGAGGAATTTGCTTAGGAGGGTGAAAAGGGCATAAGTATATGAATCCTTTTCGACAGAAGAAGAACACTGAACATGAAATTTTCCCACAGGCAGAGCAATAAAAATAAATTCTACCTTTTCTAACTTAGAAAATTTCACTGGAAATGAATATGAAATGAACTGTGAAACATTACGAAATACATATGAAACATAAGAGACACATTTTCTACACTCACAACCACATGAATCTCATGAAACAGAACCGTTTCATTTCATTAATCCTCTGTCAAAATATACAATGAAGAACTGAGTTTCTCTCCCATAGTCTCCCAGAAATTACAAGCCAACCAACCCTTTGCAAATAGTTTTCATACAATATATAGAATGTGCCATGAAGAGATAGAATGCCCAAGGGTTGGGGAGTTACTCGAATCATTACAAAATGGAGGTGGAAAGCCAACCATTAGCTACAGGTGCAGCGTTACAAACATGACAAATGCCTTGGGTGACTGTTTGCCTTCCTTTGCCACTTGGATACAAGCCAATCTGGAGTGAAAATAATTTAAATGTTGCCTTAGGTGCCAAAAAAGTGAAATGTAGATGAGCGGGCCCACTTGGAGAAGTCGTGAATCGAAATTTCGCGAAACGGAGGTGAAATTGGCCTTTTTCCCTATATGTGCCGCGCCACTTTCTATATGCACCGCACCACTTTGGATCCTGTTTTGAGGCACTTGTAGGAGTCCAAAATGTGCCCAAGTGTGCTTTTTGGAAAGCTTGGCATGTTTACTTTCCAACCGAAGTGGAATTTCTGAATTTGGTGCTCATTTTCCCCTCCAAATCTTCATTCTCCCAAGACTGTTTCCTGTGTGTCAAAATAGGGGCAGAGAGGTCATTTTTTGAGTGTTTTTGACCTCCTGGAGACTCAAATCATGCCCAAATTTCTTGTCCAAGCACCAGTAGTCGTGATTTTGCATGCTAAATCCAAAAATGCAAACCATTTTTGATTTGGAGTTCCCAATCCTAAGCGCCACGCCACTGGGAGAAAAAACCTGTGTTGTGCCCAAAAATTTGTCATGTGACCAAAATTGCCCCAAATTTCTTGAAATTTGGGATGGAGGTTCTCTATGAAGTGCTATGGTGGGCCAAATAGGCTTCAGCCAATATCTGAAGTCGATCGAGCTCCCTTTGCCTCTTTTGCTTCTTGATTGCCTTCCTCAATTTAGCCTTCAAATTCCTGATTCGGGCCTTACACACTTTTTTTCGCGCCATGTAGTGGAAAGCCATGTGTCTTAGCAGTGCATGATCCTTGTTAGCCTTGTCCAGTAGCCTCTCCAAGTGCATGTTAACTCTCTCAAGGTTGGCCTCCCGATCCTCATTAATCTCTTGCTCCAATGACGTGAGCTCAATCCTCCTATGTTGGGCAGCTTGGCGATTCTGACGGATGTTTTGCAGCTCCATGATCTCATGCTGGTCCTCGAGATGTTTGTTCCTATGCTCCAAATACCTCATGTTCCACTTAGCCCTCTCCAAGTCAAGGGATAAGGCTTCAATCTCTGATTGCTGCTCCTGGATGATCTCTTTGAGTTGTGCACTTGTCGGTTCTGTATCTGTATCATCATCGTGAAGGAGAACGAATTCGGTCTCTTGTTCACCTAATGGCTCACCTGAAGGCCCCTCATCATGCATTGGCTCCTTACCTCTGTCATGTACCTGTAGTGCTGATGTCGGAAGTGAGGCCCCTTCCACCCCAGGTGGAGATAACACTTGCTTTGTTGCCGCAAACAAATGTCTAACACCCCTCTGATATGTGATGAATACTGGCATAGCAGTGGTCTCATGGCGCTCATACTGATGAGAAGGACCACCTATCTCATGTTCAACCTTTGACTCTACCTGTGAAGTGCTGAAGAGGTCATGGGAGATGAAATCATCCCAAGTAATGCCCTGCAATCCCAACTGATGATCCACCAAAATCTTAATAAGAGCAAAGTGATAAACACTGTTAAGATGCTGCTGAGGGGTCTTGTGCTGCATGAAGGTTTTCATCCTCTCTATGTTCCTACAAATGAAAAATGGGATGTTCATCATCCATACCCTGGTAAAGTGCATGAGCAACCTGATGTGATAGGCGTATAGACGAGAGAACCTCCCCTCACAGCGGAAATACTTCATGATCAACTTCATGAGTGGAGCATATTCATCTTTCAAATATCTGAATGGAAAGACTCTTGTGAGATGCCTCAAGCAACTGGCCTTAATGTAAGGTTCATAATGCTACCGATCAACTTTTTGTTTCTTGTGCCATGGTTCTCCAACATTCGGTATATCGGTTGCTAATGAGACAGTTTCGGGTGTCAGTGTGAAGGTGACCCTGACCAAGATAGAGTGACCTCCATGTAGGTGAAGCACAAAATGACGGACCAACTCATGATGAACTCGAACATTAGCCACTCTTTGACAAAACTCAAAACATGATAGATGCTGGAAACATGACATAGCAAGAGGGCATGCCTGCAATTCTATGAGGGTGGTTGGCTCATCCCTAACATGTTTTCCACTCTTGTGATGTCTCCTAGGAGCCTACTCTTTCAAGGATGAGTCACTTTGTGTCTCCATCTCATACTCTGATGAATGTTGTGATGCCATGACTGCTGTGTGTACAGTATTTAGGCTTCCCTTTGATGATGGTGTGAAGCTGGGTGCTTTTGTGATATCTGCCACCAAGGGGAACAATGAAACAAAAGGGAGTATTAGGAGGGGAGTAATGTGATGGGAATAGGGGTTATGGAGAGAAGTTTGTTTAGGGATATGTAGGGGGTTTGGGTATTTGATAGGGTAGGTTTTTGGGGTGTTATGTTGACAAATAAGAGGAGGGGAAAGAGAATAGGGTTTGGTAGTGTTTTAGGGTAGGGATAATAGGAAAAATGAGAAAGGGAGGATAGGGAAAAATGGTAGGTGAGGGAAAAATGGTGGGTGAAAATGGAACCTTGGTCTCAATACCACAATTATGCAACCCTAGTAACAACGGCCTTTGGTGTTTTCTTGTGGTTGATTTTATGAGTTTTGTTGCATTCAAACATAGCCATAAACCACCATATCATTTATAAACTTTGATGAACAAGTCATGTCATAGAGCCTACCTTTCAATTTGATGGGCTTCACAAGAAATTTGAGGAAATTTGGCACAGTTTTGGCCCTCTGTGGGTGTGTGCCGCGCGCAAAACCCAGTGCGTCGCGCCCGTTATATGCATTGCGCCCGTTGAAAAAATACACTGAGGGGTGGCTCTGTGTGCGTCGTGCCCTCTGTGTGTGCCGCACCCCTGTGTATATGCGTCGTGTCCTAAAAACTGCCTCCAACATTGATCCAAACACACACGATGCACACTCAAACACTTTGCAATGTTTCCCTATGCACTTGATTCGCACAATGACTTTGATTTTTGTGGAAACTTGTATATAAAGGCTTGGCAGTCATGGGTTAAATTTTTGCTTTTTCAAAAACCCATTTTTCTAATGTTATGTTTCGACACTTTTTCATTGACTTAAAGCAACACTGATTTTCCCTTTCCCTTTGAAATTTTAGCTCAAATGATGAAATTTTCAGCACTCTTTGCAGGGATTGCATGACAGGACATTTGGCCACGGAAACCATGCCTGCACCCGAAGAAATCAACTGACAATTTTTTGAAAATTTTATCACCAATGACACTGTTTGACTTTTCTTCAAAATAGAGTTTTGAAGAATAGTCGAAGTTTATCAATATGAGGATGAAACTCTCTGAATCATTACTTTGTAAGGGGCTCACTCTAGCTTGCACGGCTTTACTGGACATATTTAAAGACCAAATTGATTAATCCCTATACCTAATGATCGAAAATGACCTTTATCCTTTAAAGGACCAAACCTTGACTGTCGTGGACTTTGGTGATCATTGAAAAAAGACCTAAGCCAACAGGAGCCAAACATGGCGGGAAATGACTAGCAATGACCTTTTCCGTCAGATTATGGCATGCCCCTAGTAGAATGCAGCTGAGTGAATGGAGCAGGACTCCTAAAAATGAAATGCATAAAGAGTTTTGATCTCTGACGGAGGACTGACCAGACCGACTCTAACATTGGCTCCAATGGGGGATGGTAGCTCCTTGGAGGTGCCAAGAATAGCAGATCTCTAGAAGAGCTAGACAGTGCCTTCATCCATTGGGCTATGGAGTCATTTTTTCGACAAAAAACATAGCACTCTGACTCATTTATGAAACTAAAATGACCAAAAATTGACTCAAACTTGACCTTGAAATGACTTGAAGACTAACTTGACAAACTCAAACCAAACTGAAATAAAAATGGTATTTACAATGACAGTGGAAGCAGCGTTAATAACTCAGAAATGGTACCGCTTGAGCAGCCGACCATTGATCGGCCCTCCTGGACAATCTTCTCTGTTCATTTCCTTCAGAAGAAAGGCATTCTAACCCTGATATGCTGCAATCTTGAAAGGACCTTTCCAAAGATTCTCGAACCTACTGTGCTTACCTTTTTCCTCATTCCTTGCATCCCACTTCAGCACCACATCATCCAACTGAAATTTATCTGCCTTTGCTTTTCTGTCATAAATTTTCTTGATATTCTCCTGCAATTTGGATGTGTTCTTGAAAACTTCTTCTCTGGTCTGCTACAAGTGGACCATTTGATTCAACCTTCTCTGCATGGGATCTTCTTCACTGCCAACCTCCTGAAGAATTTTGACTACCGGGGCAGTCAGAGAGGTAGGAAATACTGTATCAACTCCATAAACAAGCTCAAACGGTGACGTACCAATGGATTTCTTCTGGCTGACCCGATCTGCCCAAAGTGCACTGACCAACCTCTTATGCCAGCTCTTCTTATTTATTTCTGGTAGCTTCTTGATGATGTTGACCAATGATTTGTTCGAAGACTCCGCCAATCCATTGCGTTGCGGATGATAGGTAGTTGAGTGACCCAAAATGATGTGATATTTATGACAAAACTCTACCTTCCTTTTTTATTTGAAAGTTGCTGCGTTATCAGTGATTAACTTATTTGAGCAACCAAAGAGAGACAAGATGTTATTTTCAAGGAATGAAATGATTATCACATTAGTAGCTTGCCTGGTGGGAATTGCCTTGATCCATTTCGTGAAATAATCTGTCGCTATGAGGATCCATCTATGCTGACTGGAAGAAGCGGGATGAATTTCACCAATGAAATCCAATCCCCAGTGCTGAAAAGGGGCACTCACCTCAATAGGCTTAAGTGGCAAAGGCTGTAACTTCTGCTTTCCTTCGAAAATCTGACACTTATGACAGCGCTTGACCATCTTATATACATCAGCGAACAATGTCGGCCAATAGTACCCTGCTCTCAGAATTTTATTTGTTGTTGACTTCCAAAAAAGGTGACCACCACAGTCTCCTTGGTGGCAGTCCTCCATGACCTGCTTTGCTTCTTCTTCCACCAAACAATTCAAAAGAATGCCACCGGGATCTTTCCAATAAAGTGCAGAATTAAGAATGCAAAACTTTGCAGCTTTCAACTTGAGTGTTCTTGCTTTGTTTCTAATCATGCCAGGCGGTGGTGACAAATTTTTAAGCACATATATGACGTCTGAATACCATAGAGAAAGAGCAAACATTTTCGATACCTGAATTGATGATGCTTCCTCATTCTCATCGGAAATAGCAGTGATCAGATTTATGTCCAAGGCGTGTAAGTTTGATTCGGCTATTAACTTTGCCAATCTCTGTCCTTTAACCAGCTTTGTGGGCTTTATTTCCACATCATATTCCACCAAGGCTGCAATCCATTTGCCTCATCTTCCTTCCGGATCAGTCTGCACTAAAACATATTTGACAGCAGCATTAGGAACATAAGCCAAAATATGAGAATGTAGAATATATACCCGGAAATCTTTCAATGCCTTCACAAGTGCAAGGGCTTGCTTCTCAATGATGTTGTATTTTAAGGCTGCATCTCTTATAGCTCTGTTGAAGAATGCAATGGGTCTTTCATGATCATCTCTTTTCTGCAATAACACAGCTTCCATAGTGTGCTCTGAAGCAAATGAAAACAATATGAAATCCTGAGTGTAGTCCAAGCTGACTAGAACGGGAGCTGAAGAAAGAGCCAATTTGACTAAATTGAAAGATTTTACAGCCTCCTCCATCCACTTCACTTGGCTGTCCTTCTTAAGTATGTTTGTCATCTCTCTTATGTGCTTAGCAATATTAGCTACAAAGCGGCATAGAAAATTCATTTTACCATTGAAATATTGTATCTCTTTCTTATTCCAGGGCAGATCGATTTGCTGAGTAGTTTTCCTTCCTCCATGGCCAACAAGCTCTTTTTCGGATTCAGCGACAAGCCATATTTTCTGCACTTTTGAAAGACAGTTTTTAGATGGTACATGTGCTCTTCATCAGATTTGGAAAACACCGTCAAATCGTCTAGGTACACAACCAAAAAGACATCCTTCTCATTTGCAAAAGCCAAGTCCATTGCACGCTAAAATGTGGCACCCGCATTCTTTAAACCGAAAGGCATTTTAGCGTAATGAAAGGTTCCCCATGGAGTGGTGAATGTTGTCTTGTCTCAGTCATCTTCATGGACAGAAACTTGGTTATATCCGGAATAACCATCAAGTAGTGACATACGAGATGCTCCCACTACTCGCTGAAGTATATGGTCCATTTTGGGCAGTGGATAATTATCTTTCAACAAAACTTTATTGATATTTCTAAAATCAATGCATAAGCGAATCTCACCTGTCTTCTTTCGTACGGGCACCAAACTAGAGATCCAATCTGAAAATCTGATGGGAACAATTATCCCTGATTTGTACAACCTGTTTATCTCCTTTTAAATAGATGGCAGCAACCTTGGATTTAGCCTTCTCAACTTCTGTCTGAATGGTTTTTGATTGGGCTTGATGGGTATAGTGTGCTGAATTATATTGGTATCATATGTCTTTAAGTCAAAATAGTCCCAAGCAAACACATTTGCAAATGAAGCCAGCAAACTAATGTATTTGTCCTTGATCTTTGGCGGTAATGCTTTGGACAATTTTACCAACTTAGGATTAGCAGCTGTTCCAATGTTGACCTCTTCTACACCCTTCTCTGTTGGCTGCAATGTTGGCTTGCGGGCTACATCATCTTGATCAAAAAGTTCTTCTAAAGGTATCAAGCCCTTAGGAATGACATTATTCTTCAGCTGCAACATGTCCATTTCAGTGATCTGCAACTCATCTATACCATTACCTTTACCATCATCATTTTCTACATCAATTGAGGTCTCTTTGAACTTGCCTTTGTTTTGCAGAAAATCATCAATCTCATCATCATCTTGGAACACTTGCCAATATCTCTGATTGTCTAGAATGGTTGGACGATGCTTGACATGGATTTCGAATTTATTGCTAGAGTTCATTGGGATCTTCAAACTACTTGTTGCCTTGGCAAGAGCATCAGAAATACTATTTTGTATACAAGGCACGCATGTCAAGGTGTATTCTGAAAATAATTTTAGGATGTCTAGAACTGCATTACGGTAACCCTGCATCCTAGGATGCTTTTCTTGATACTCGCCTCTGACCTGCTTAATTACCAATTCAGAGTCGCCATATACTAAAATCCTCTTAGCATTCAGCTTTCTTAGAATCTTTAGGCCAACAATCAGAGCTTCATACTAAGCTTCATTGTTTGAACACTCAAAAGCCAACTTGTAAGAGCATACCCGCACGTTACTAGGCACTTTGTTCGGGGCGGAGAAAGGACTGCGTACCCAAATTCCAATTCCAACGCCATCATTTCCCACTGCTCCATCGAAATCCATGGTCCACAAACCTTCTTCCTCCTCTTGCAAGTGCTGGAAATCTGTTTACTGTGCCTTGTCTGCTTGCTGTCCATTACTTTCAGCTGATTGCCCAACAATGTTCTGTTGTTCTTGTCCTTCTTTCTTTAAAATTTCTCTGAAATTTTCTGTTATTTCCGGAATATCATTTGCTTCAACTAACTGACTATCTATATCATTGAAACTATCTGAATACAAAACAAAAGACTCTAAATCTATATGTACATAGTTAATTGGATGATTTATTGGTTTCTCCTTGCTTGTGATCATGTATTTCATTTTTTGTTCCTGATACAATTTCCTCATTTGTCCAAACACCGGAACCATTGCATAGGAGAAATCTAGTTGTAGTGTCCCTTTCAATTTCGCTACCCAAGACCTAGAAAGAAGTATGCCAAACCTGGGAGGAATATCTGCTACAACAACATCCATCAAAACATTCTTCAATGGGAGCTGATCCAAACTCACAACCAAGTCTTTGATGAGTCCTATAGATCTTACTCTGCTGGAATCAAACGAATAGAGATCATGGTATTACCGGGTGATGTCCAGACCAAGCTTATCCATGATAGCCTTAGGCATGAGATTATGAGAAGCTCCGGAATCAAACATGGTATTATGTAACACAAAATCATGAAACCTTAAACTGATATAAAAGGGTGGCACATCACTATCAGGAGACTCACCATTCAATGCTGGCCCAAAAGTCATTTCAGGTTGATCATCTTAGACATTCACCATGTCGGACATTGGGTCCAAATTCAACATTTTAGATACTTGCCCTCTATAACTGCCATTCCTCATTATTTCGGTCAAGGGGGTGGATATCTTCAATTTATAAATCTCATTCTCTAAATTAAAAGCGAGAATATTTTCTACCTCTTTGACTGGGATTTCTTTCTTTTCCTTTTCTTTCGATGCAACTTGCTGATGTGATTGTTCTGCTGATGGTGATTTGCTGCTCTCCGGACCAACCGCCTCCTTTCCTTTCCTGTATGTAACTGATGAATCATTCTTTGATGCCTCAACATCCTTCCTTTTCTGAATTGGTTTGACCGGCACATCTCTGTTTATAAGTAAATATCGCTGCTGCTGGGCGAACAGAGCATTCATATAGCCTCTTTGGTACTCATCTAATTCTTCCTCCAAGACGGTGTCGTTGGCTAGAATGAAATCTACATCTTTGTGTGCAACCGAACTTTCTGCATACTCCTCCTCCTCAGTGAGATAAATAGGCAAATCATCAGGAGTAAAGAGGTGGTTTTCTTCACCTATTATATTCCCGTCCTCATCTGACTCCGGTCCATGCACAAAATTTTGCTGCAAAGGTGTCTGTACTGGCTGTTGTGCTGTCTGCTCTCGGGCTCACTGATCTTATCTATATTGTGGTTGTTGCTGACCACGAAAGTTAGGATTTCTAACTTGTGGCTCAGGTTTGTCGAGTTTCACCCTTTCAAACATCTGCTCTACCTTCTTGAGTAATTGATCCATCGAGGAAGACTCTTCCTTGTCTGTGACCACCTTTTCTACTTTCGCTCTAGCTCTTTTGGACAGTAGATTCGCTTCAATGCTGACCGCTATCTTCTGCATGTCTTCCATCGTGGCTGGTTCTCTCTCTCTTAATTGATAAGCCATGTCAGCATCAAAACCATCCGGGAACTTCACCATGGCTAGTCCCACAGGTGGCCTTAGATGATCTGGAATTTCGTTATAAACTGAATTGAATCTAACGCAATAGTCTTGGACCGACTCACCAGCGTTTCGTTTGATTTGCTCATATTTAGCCAGAATTTGAAGAGGATTCTTTTTCACTTCCCATCGGTTTAAAAATTGTCTTTGTAGGTCAGCCAAGGTAGCGATACTTGCCGCCGGCAAACCTTTGAACCATTTCCTCACATCACCTGCAAATGTCTGTACAAAGAGTCTCATTGCCACATTCTCCGCATCGATCTCATGAAGTTCATAGAAATCTGCCATTCTGTCCACATGTTGCTGAGCAGTAATGTTGTTAGGAGTGCCATCAAAAAACGAGATTTTGCTTTGATAATCTGCGGGCATATCATCTAGAACTTGAGGTAGAACCAGGGGTGAAAAACGGGCAGCCATCACTCTTGGTGGATTTGGCCTTGGAGGTGTTGGAGGAGTGTGCACAGTTTGTAAGGGGCTAGCAATTGGAGTTTGAAGTTGAGCTATAATGTAATTATCAATTGACCGGTTAGCCCTTTCCATCTCCAAGTCTACAAGAAATTGTGGATTGGGGACAGTATAGTCAACCGCCCTTTCAGATTTGGTTTCGAACAACGATAGTTCAAACTGCTCATCAAACTCAAGCTCTTCAAGATACTCAAAAATGTCAGGACATGAATGGGATTTGAACACGGGAGTTATAGTGCTCTCTTGACGATGAATTCTTGAAATCAAATTAGGATTTTCGTAGATGTGCGGAGGATCTGGATCTGGATTAGCTCTGGTATATCGTCTAGAAGCTAGCGTGTTATTGAGAAAAATCAAAGGACACAACCAACCTACTCAGCCTATCCAATCCTAAACTTATCATCCGGAAGCTTAGAATTATCAAGAAGTAAGGGGATTAATTTCGTCCCCAGTATGGTCACCACTATGTTAGCACCTAAATCTGCCTTAGGCTGAAGGAAGGCAAAATTCAGGGTAACCACAAACCACGCTCAGTCTGGTAGCTAGCCCTACCAGAACAGGAGAGGGCTCTCTCCGAGTCATGCTCAGCGAATAAGTAAACGAAATGGTCTGAGATGACTAACAATGAAATATTGATCTTAGGCTAGTAAGTAAATATGGATACAAGAAGCAATTTTTTATGAATGACTGAGTTTCTGGGATGGTATGGGACCAACGGACAGCAATGAGCAGAGAATTTAATACAAAGGCATATATTATTTCATGAGGCAAGATAGTCGGAAAGTCTAGCAATTTAGTTTGAAATAACACGGAATGGAGGAATTGCTTAGGAGGGTGAAAAGGGCATAAGTACATGAATCCTTTTCAACAGAAGAAGAACACTGAACATGAAATTTTCCCACAGGCAGAGCAATAAAAATGAATTCTATCTTATCTAACTTAGAAAATTATATTGGAAATGAATATGAAATTAACTGTGAAACATTACGAAATACATATGAAACATAAGAGACACATTTGCTACACTCACAACCACATGAATCTCATGAAACAGAGCCGCTGCCTTTCATTAATCCTCTGTCAAAATATACAATGAAGAACTGAGTTTCTCTCCCACAGTCTCCCAGAAATTACAAGCCAACCAACCCTTTGCAAATAGTTTGCATACAATATATAGAATGTGCCATGAAGAGATAGAACACCCAAGGGTTGGGGATTTACTCGAATCATTACAAAATGGAGGTGGAAAGCCAACCATTAGCTACAGGTGCAGCGTTACAAACATGACAAATGGCTTGGGTGACTGTTTGCCTTCCTTTTCCACTTGGATAGAAGCCAATCTGGAGTGAAAATACTTTAAATGCCGCCTTAGGTGCCGAAAAAGTGAAATGTAGATGAGCGGGCCCACTTGGAGAAGTCACGAATCGAAATTTCGCGAAACAGAGGTGAAATTGGCCTTTTTCCCTATATGCGCTGCGCCACTTTGGAGCCTATTTTGAGGCACTTTCAGGAGTCCAAAATGTGCCCAAGTGTGCTTGTTGGAAATCTTGGCCTGTCTACTTTCCAACCCAAGTGGAATTTCTGAATTTGGTGCTCATTTTCCCCTCCAAATATTCATTCTCCCAAGATTGCTTCCTGTGTGTCAAAATAGGGGCAGAGAGGTCATTTTTTGAGTGTTTTTGACCTCCTGGAGACTCAAATCATGCCCAAATTTCTTGTCCAAGCACCAGTAGTCATGATTTTGCATGCTGAATCTAAAAATGCAAACCATTTGTGATTTGGAGCTCCCAATCCTAAACGCCGCGCCAGTGGCGCGACGCACAGGGAGAAAAAACCTGTGTTGTTCCCAAAAATTTGTCATGTGACCAAAATTGCCCCAAATTTCTTGAAATTTGGGCTGGAGGTTCTTTATGAAGTGCTATGCTGGGCCAAAGAGGCTTCGGCCAATATCTGAAGTCGATCGAGCTCCCTTTGCCTCTTTTGCTTCTTAATTGCCTTCCTCAATTTAGCCTTCAAATTCCTGATTCGAGCCTTGCATACTTTGTTTCGCACCATGTAGTGGAAAGCCATGTGTCTCAGCAGTGCATGGTCCTTGTCAGCCTTGTCCAGCAGCCTCTCCAAGTGCATGTTAACTCTCTCGAGGTTGGCCTCCCGATCCTCATTAATCTCTTGCTTCAATGACGTGAGCTCAATCCTCCTATGTTGGGCAGCTTGGAGATTCTCACGGATGTTTTGCAGCTCCATGATCTCATGCTAGTCCTCGAGCTGTTTGTTCCTCTGCTCCAAATACCTCATGTTCCAGTTAGCCCTCTCCAATTCAAGGGATAAGGCTTCGATCTCTGATTGCTGCTCCTGGATGATCTCTTTGAGCTGTGCACTTGTCGGTTCTGTATCTGTATCATCATCATGAAGGAGAACGAATTCGGTCTCTCATTCACCTGAAGGCCCCTCATCATGCATTGGCTCCTTACCTCTGTCCTGTACCTGTAGTGTTTATGTCGGAAGCAAGGCCCCTTCCACCCCGGGTGGAGATAATACTCGCTTTGCTGCCGCAAACATGTAGGTTTTAACCCTGTACAGAAATTACCTACATACGAATTCTTAAACAAAGAAAATAAACAATGCGAGAGCATAACCCATAAAACACATATGCACAGAGATTTTTCCCTGGATCCCAAAACCGGGACTACCAGCTTGATTTTTCATTATGTTCCTTTCAATGTTACAATACATATTTATACATGCTGAAGCATCCAATACCATGGATCGAAAGCCATCGCGTCCAATACCATGGACTGAAAACCATCGCGTCCAAAAAACATGTGCGAAAATCATGCACAAAACCATAGGTGGGTCCGCCCAACCTAACATATGGTCCAAAACCAAAAGTTTCTGGGGCGCTGCCCCGGACCCCATAAAGTGGGGTTACGGGTGCCCTTCAAACCCCCTATTAACTACGTGGAAAGAATATAACACAACCCAACAATCTCCCACTTGTTGTTTTCTTTCCACAGGGGGCCACAGGAGAGCTTAGTCATTTTTTTCAGCCCTGAGATTCCCATTGCTTCTCTACACCAAGAGAACTTCTCAAAGCTCACAGATTTTGTCAATGCATCTGCAGTATTCTTCAAAGTGTCCACCTTTACCAGCAACACCTTTCTGTCTTCTATCATATCCCTCACAAAGTGATACTGAACATCAATGTGCTTTGTCTTTGAATGATAAGCAGGGTTCTTTGCCAAGAAAATTGCACTTTGGCTGTCACAGTCTATTCTTATAACTCCCTGTACTAACCCCATACTTGAACACAATCTCTACAACCAAACTGCTTCCTTGCTTGCATGAGTGGCTGCCATGTGTTCTGCCTCTGTAGTTGATAGTGCCACTACAGATTGTTTCTTACTCATCCAACTGACTGCACCTCCAAATAGGTTAAACACATACCCACTTGTAGATCTTCTCTGATCCAGATCTCTAGCCCAGTCTGCATCAAAAAAGCCATGAATATCCAACACTTTGTCCAATCCTGGTCTTCCTTGGTAGCACAAACCATAATCACTAGTGCCATGCAAATACCTAAAAACCCGCTTCACTGCTGTCCAGTGCTCCTTCCCAGGTTTTGACATAAACCTGCTCAATACTCCCACTGCATGTGCAATGTCTGGTCTAGTACAGACCATTGCATACATCAGGCTACCCACTGCACTTGCATATGGAACACGGGACATGTCCTCTTCCTCTTCTTGTGTCTTGGGACACTGTTTAGCAGATAACCTCACACCTACAGGAATAGGAACCTTCACCGATTTACTATCCTGCATATTAAACCTCTGGAGTATTGTCTCGACATACTTCCTCTGGTTTAACCAGAGCTTCCTCTTTGACCGATCTCTTTTAATTTCCATGCCCAAAATATAGTTTGCAGCACCAAGATCTTTCATGTCGAATTTGGAGGACAATTGGGTCTTCAAATCATGGATAATTTCTTTGTCATTTCCAACCAACAACATATCATCCACATACACGACCAGATAAATAATACGGTCACCAATTAATTTAAAATACACACAATGATCTGATTTGCTTCTGGTGAAGCCAAGTCCCCGTATAAATGTATCAAATTTCTGATACCACATCCTTGGTGACTGTTTTAACCCATACAGAGACTTGTTTAACTTGCATACCAGTTCTTTCTTACCCTTCACCACAAAGCCTTCAGGTTGCTTCATGTAGATTTCCTCTTCCAAATCCCCGTGAAGAAATGTTGTCTTCACATCCATCTGTTCTACCTCAAAATCAAAAGCAGCAGCAACAGATAAAAGTAATCTAATAGAAGTTACCTTGGCATCGGGAGAAAAAATATCACCAAAATCAATTCCTGGCACTTGGGAATAACCTTTTGCTACCAACCGAGCTTTGTATTTCTCCACCTTTCCTTCTGCATTTGTCTTCTTCTTGAACACCCATTTGCTACCAATGGGTTTCCTTCCTGCCGGCAACTCCACCAGATCCCAAGCCTCATTTTTGTGCAAAGATGCCATTTCATCGACCATGGCCGCTTTCCAGAGTTTTCCATCCTCTGAATCCACTGCTTCCTTCACAGTTTTGGGATCATTATCAGTAACAGACAAAGCAAAATTTGAACTCAAAGCAGATGGACTATACCTTTCTGGCTGCCTTCTTTCTCGAACTGATCTTCTCACAGCCGGAGTTTGTGGCTCTTCATCTTCTGATTCCTCCTCTACTGCAGAGTCTGATTCTTCCTCCTTTGGCTCAAACTCTATCTTCTCAAGTTCCTTTGGTTGGACTTCATGTTGAATAACATCTTTTACCTCTCTGAACAACACATCTCGGCTGTACACAACCTTCCGTGTGACTGGGTTCCAAAGCTTATAACCCTTTAAACCATCCTTATACCCAATAAAGATGCACTTTTCAGATTTACTATCCAACTTGGTTCGTTTCTCCTTTGGAACATGTACATATGCATCACATCCAAATACCCTTAGATGTGAAAGAGAGGGTTTCTTACCAATCCATACTTCTTGTGGAGTCTTATCCTCCAACGCTGATGAAGGTGATCTGTTGATCAGGTAACATGCAGTATCCACCGCCTCTGCCCAGAATTTCTGTCCTAACCCGACACCACTAAGCATGCTTCTTGCCCTTTCCATTAACGTCTTGTTCATTCTTTCTGCGACTCCATTTTGCTGAGGTGTATATGGAGTAGTCTTCTGCCGTGCTATACCACACTTCTTACAAAATTCTTCAAATTCCTTGCTGCAAAATTCTCCACCATTATCTGTCCTCAGCACCTTTCTCTTCTTCTCTGTCTGATTTTCCACCAGAGCCTTAAATTCTTTAAACCTGCCAAAGACTTCAGATTTCTTCTTAAGAAAATATATCCATGTATTCCTTGAGAAGTCATCTATGAATGATACATAGTACACAGACTTACCCAGTGATGGAACCTTCACAGGTCCAAACACATCACTGTGCACAAGCTCTAATATCTGTTTCGTCCTCTTACCACCAGAGGGGAAAATCACCTGATTCCGCTTCCCATATACACAATTTTCACAGAAATCAAAATCCAGAGAGCTATTATTCATACCTTCTACCATACCTTTACCATGAAGTATTCGAAGGCCCTTCTCTCCAATATGTCCAAGCCTTTGATGCCACAACATGGTCTTCTCTCTAGAGACCACTAGATTCTCTACTCCATTTTCAGGAACCATAGAACTATTGCACCCATCAACAACAGTGCTACCTTGCAGCTTGTACAGAGTTCCAATCCAAACTCCCTGCATTAATATCAATGCTCCTCGAACCATCTTGCAGGTATCTTTCTCGAACACCATCTTTACACCTGCATCATCCAACTTGCTTACAGAAATCAGATTTCTGGCCAATGCAGGAATATGTAGAACACCCGGAAGTGTTCTAACCCTTCCACCTTGCAACTTCAACTTTACTTTTCCCTGACCAATGATTCTAGCCTTCCTATCATCTCCTAAGAAGACATCACCACCATCGTATTTCTCATACTCGCAGAACCACTCTCTATGGGGAGTGAAGTGAAAGGATGCACCTGAGTCAATCAACCATGCCTCATGATCTACATGTGTACTTGAAGAAGCCAAGTACACATCCCCACCTTCATCTGAGGTGGTTTTCGCCTCTGCAGAAGGAGCATCATCAGATCCCTTTCCTTTATCAGGAGCTTTAGATTTACAATCCCTTCTGAAGTGCCCTTCCTTTCCGCATTTCCAGCACACCACCTTTGTAGGTTTTCCTGGAGATTTAGATCTCCCTCTAGATTTAGATCTCCCACTCGATGACTTATTTTTGTTTCTGTTCTGGGACCATCCTCGTACAGACAAGGCATCACCATTCTGGTTGTCCATATTTTTCCGTCTCATCTCCTCCGTCAGCAAGGCTGAGACTATTTCATCAAACTGCAAAGCAGTTGCATTGCTACCTATTGCAATAACCAGACTATCCCACGAATCTGGTAGAGAACACAACAGACTGATGCACTTATCTTCATCTGAAATTTTAATATCAACAGATAATAACTGACTTACCACAGTATTAAACGCATTCAGATGCTCTGTCACCGAGTCTCCATCTTTCATCCTCAGGTTATACAGCTTTTTCCGTAGGAACAATTTATTCACCAAAGACTTAGATTGGTACAAAGTTCCTAACTTGACCCACAAAGCCTTTGCCGTAGCTTCCCCTGATACATTCAGCAATACTGAATATGAGACACACAATCGTATTGTGCTCTTTGCCTTCCGATCCAACTTCTTCCATTCTTCATCAGTCACTCCCGATGGTTTAGTACCCGGATCTACCGCGATCCACTGATCTTTATCGACCAACAGATCCTCCATATTGAGTTTCCACAACTCAAAATTCTGACCATTGAACTTCTCAATCTCTATCTTTCCACTGCTCGCCATCTTCTTTCACCACCAGAATCGATCTCGCAGATCTCCCACTGAACAAGGTCTACCACAGGCCTGAGCGAAACCCCTCAGCAACAAAGGCGTCCACTTGAAGCCAAAACAGCTCTGATACCAAATGTAGGTTTTAACCCTATACAGAAATTACGTGCATAAGAATTCTTAAACAAAGAAAATAAACAATGCGAGAGCATAACCCATAAAACACATATGCACAGAGATTTTTCCCTGGATCCCAAAACCGGGACTACCAGCTTGATTTTTCATTATGTTCCTTTCAATGTTACAATACATATTTATACATGCCGAAGCATCCAATACCGTGGACCGAAAACCATCGCGTCCAATACCATGGACCGAAAACCATCGCGTCCAAAAAACATGTGCGAAAATCATGCACAAAACCATAGGTGGGTCCGCCCAACCTAACATATGGTCCAAAACCAAAATTTTCCGGGGCGCTGCTCTGGACCCCATAAAGTGGGGTTACGGGTGCCCTTCAAACCCCCTATTAACTACGTGGAAAGAATATAACACAACCCAACAAAACAAATGTCTAACACCCCTCTGATATGTGATGAATACTGGCATAGTAGTGGTCTCATGGCGCTCATACTGTGAGAAGGACCACCTATCTCATGTTCAACCTTTGACTCTACCTGTGAAGTGCTGAAGAGGTCATGGGAGATGAAATCATCCCAAGTAATGCCCTGCAATCCCAACTGATGATCCACCAAAATCTTAATAAGAGCAAAGTGATAAACATTGTTAAGTTGCTGCTGAGGGGTCTTGTGCTGCATGAAGGTGTTCATCCTCTCTATGTTCCTGCAAATGAAAAATGGGATGTTCATCATCCGTACCCTGGTAAAGTGCATGAGCAACCTGATGTGATAGGCGTATAGACGAGAGAACCTCCCCTCACAGCTGAAATACTTCATGATCAACTCCATGAGTGGAGCATGTTCATCTTTCAAATATCTAAATGGAAAGACTCTTGTGAGATGCCTCAAGCAATTGGCCTTAATGTAAGGCTCATAATGTTGCCGATCAACTTTCTGTTTCTTGTGCCATGGTTCTCCAACATTCGGTATACCGGTTGCTAATGAGACAGTTTCGGGTGTCAGTGTGAAGGTGACCCCGGCCAAGATAGAGTGATCTCCATGTAGGTGAAGCACAAAAAGACGGGCCAACTCATGATGAACTCGAACATTAGCCACTCTTTGACAAAACTCAAAACATGATAGATGCTGGAAACATGACATAGCAAGAGGGCATGCCTGCAATTCTGTGAGGGTGGTTGGCTCATCCCTAACATGTTTGCCACTCTTGTGATGTCTCCTGGGAGCCTGCTCTTCCGAGGATGAGTCACTTTGTGTCTCCATCTCATACTCTGATGAATGTTGTGATGCCATGATTGTTGTGTGTACTGTATTTAGGCTTCCCTTTGATGATGGTGTGAAGCTAGGTGCTTTTGTGATATCTGCCACCAAGGGGAACAATGAAACAAACGGGAGTATTAGGAGGGGAGTAATGTGATGGGGATAGGGGTTATGGGGAGAATTTTGTTTAGGGCTATGTAGGGGGTTTGGGTATTTAATAGGGTAGGTTTTTGGGGTGTTATGCTGACAAATAAGACTGGGGGAAGATAATAGGGTTTGGTAGTGTTTTAGGGTAGGGATAATAGGAAAAATGAGAAAGGGAGGATAGGGAAAAATGGTAGGTGAGGGAAAAATGGTGGGTGAAAATGGAACCTTGGCCTCAATACCACAATTATGCAACCCTAATAACAATGGCCTTTGGTTTTTTCTTGTGGTTGATTTTATGAGTTTTGTTGCATTCAAACATAGCCATAAACCACCATATCATTTATAAACTTTGATGAACAAGTCATGTCATAGAGCCTACCTTTCAATTTGATGGGCTTCACAAGAAATTTGAGGAAATTTGGCACGGTTTTGGCCCTCTGTGGGTGTGCGCCATGCGTAAAACCTAGTGCGTCGCGCCCGTTGAAAAAATACACTGAGGGGTGGCTCTGTGTGCGCCGCGCCCTCTGTGTTCACCGCACCCCTGTGTATATGCACCGCGCCCTGAAAACTGCCTCCAACTTTGCTCCAAACACACACGATGCACACTCAAACACTTTGCAATGTTTCCCTATGCACTTGATTCACACAATGACTTTGATTTTGGTGGAAACTTGTATTTAAATACTTGGGAGTCATGGGTTAAATTTTTGCTTCTTCAAAAACCCATTTTTCTAATGTTATGTTTCGACACTTTTTCACTGACTTAAAGCAACACTGATTTTCCCTTTCCCTTTGAAATTTTAGCTCAAATGATGAAATTTTCGGCACTCTTTGCAGGGATTGCATGACAGGACATTTGGCCATAGAAACCATGCCTGCACCTGAAGAAATCAACTGACGACTTTTTTGAAAATTTTATCACCAATGACACTGTTTGACTTTTCTTCAAAACGGAGTTTTGAAGAACAGTCGAAGTTTATCAATATGACGATGAAACTCTCTGAATCATTACTTTGTAAGGGCCTCACTCTGGCCTGCATGGCTTTACTGGACATATTTAAAGACCAAATTGATTAATCCCTAGACCTAATGATAGAAAATGACCTTTATCCTTTAAAGGACCAGACCTTGATTGTCATGGACTGTGGTGATCATTGACAAAAGACCTAAGCCAGCAGGAGCCAGACATGGGGGGAAATGACTAGCAATGACCTTTTCTGTCATATTATGGTACGCCCCTAGCAGAATGCAACTGAATGAATGGAGCGAGACTCCTAAAAATGAAATGCATAAAGAGTTTTGATCTCTGATGGAGGACTGACTAGACCAACTCTAACAGGAATTATGATAAATTTAAAGTTAAGATGGATCTACATTTGTATATTTATAGACATAAAGTAATTGAAAGTAAAAATGTTTCTCATTATTATGGTAGGTACTAAATAATAATGTGTGACCTCTTAAAAATAAACACATGCTCTAAACCATTAGGCCCAGACACAATTTAAAGTGAAAAAATTCTTATGGTTAAAACATTTTAATGGTGTGTTATTGACTTTAAGGACAATGTGTAATTGCTTCTATCCTCTACATGGAGTTTAGATATGGCATATTAAGAACCAACAAATATTCATCAAGCACATCTCTAGGGATTCGATCCCTTTTGACTATCTAGATTTAAGATGGATTTATTATGGTATAAGATGTGAACTAAAATAATCATCTTTAAGAATTAAATTATAATCAAATATTTTGATTTAATAGTATTGCAAAATAAGTTAAATATGAAGCTTCACACTTTATATATATATATATATATATATATATATATATATATATATATATATATATATATATATATATATATATATATATATATATATATATATATATATATATATATATATATAATTGTTTTATTTTTAAGCTAAAAAGAATCTGCTAATTTATATTATATATGAAATAGAATACATCAATAACTAGTGCAGGCCTATAACAAGGGACACCATGCCCATTAATATTATATCCCCATGATTATCAAAGTCTTCTTCCCTTATATATATATGGATAAACCACATGGAATATTATCATTGCCTTGAGATAGATGACATAATGACCAGTGAACTAAACCAAAGAGCATAAATAAAAAAATAGGGGAAGGTGGAATCTCCTCCACCTCCATTTCTCTTATCACATTGTTAGAGTTGGGATTATCTTTGGCTTGGTCAAAAGGTCAAGAATCCTTTGTGATATCAAATGGGGTTGGATTACATACTCCTAGAGTGATGGGGGGTATCCTCAACCATGTTTTTCCTACCCTATTGATACACCTACTTAACTGAGATGCTGATCCTAAAGACCCCTTTGCAAAAAAGTTCAAACTTTCCCTTGAATACTCTAATCATGTGTCAATATATTTTTTTTGTAGGCAAGTCAAAATTTTTATATCATCAAAAATTTACATAAAGTAAAGTCTAAAATGCTTGGAGAGAAATAAGCCCATGAGACAGGGTAGCCATCAAGAGTTTAAAGACACCATCTACCCATGAGAGGGAAACTTGATGGTCTCTCAAAAAATTATGAGCCATAGTATTGACCGTTAAACTAGCAACCTATAGTGGTCCGAGGAAAAAATAGCAAAGGCCATATACCCTTGGCAAGGAAACCAAATCACCTTTGTAGAAGTAAAAAGCCATTGTTTCAACAGTAAGACTCCAAAAAAATGAGTAGACAAAAGACATAATTGACCTTAAGTAGATAATATGACACCATGACCCTAAAATAAAAACTTATGATAAGCACACATCATACTATCAAAAAGTATGAAGATTAAAAGCTTGGAAATGAGGCTTTCCTACTTGGGATTTTCCCCTTCCTGGGGATCCTTGGCCTGGGCTGGTTGCACTTGCTTCCCTGCGGTCTGGCCTTGTTGGTAGTTATCCTTCCTAGATTTTACTTGCTACTCCAACTATATGAATGGATAATCATATCCATTTGGTGGCCATAGGGGCCACTCCCATTATATGAAGACTCCACTGAGTATGGCTCCTCCTCCTTTATGGAGGGTTCTCCCTTGGCAAACTTTGAATTCGGTGTTTATTCCTTTGGCTCAGGTGTGTTGTGGCTTTCAACCACCTTTTGTTTCTTGGTAGGCTGCTTAGAGGGACCCAAGTTAGGGGCTTTTTGTCTTGGATGAGAAGCCTCAACACCTGTAGACCTATCAATTGAATTTGAGGATGCTAGAGGAGGCGCGATAGGGGGAAACAAATTCCTCATTTCCCTAGATAAATTTCTCAAATTTGTGTGTGTATGCACTAGGTGGGTATTTACCTCTATGATTCTGCCTTCGACCTTGTCTCGAGTTGCTTCCTGCTCCCTCAATTACTTGGTAAGTTAATGATAGCCTAGAGAGAATTGTTGGTGTTGCATCATTCGTTTGCCTCCATCACAACCACAAGACATTGAATGTGTGTGTGGGTGTCCTCATCAAACTGCTCCTCCTCTTGTGCATGTCAGGGAGGCAGTGGTTGGCGTCCATGTCCCCTACCCCCCCTACGAGCTTGATTGTGCTCCCTGACAATAATGATCCAGAATGAAAATTCTTCACCTATGATATGAAGCCCCCTGAGATGATCAGCCTCTTTAGACTTTTAATGCTCCTCTGCTCGCATTGTTGAAAGTTTGAAGGAACGAATGTCGATCTGCAGCATAGTAACTGAATTCATGTTATTCTCCATGCTTAATTGTTCTGTCCGGGTGTGAAAATCCTTCTCGAAGTTGCATTGAATGTGGCTTACTATGAGATCATGGGATGGATTCCACCCATCCCTGTCTATTAACTCCTCATGCATTGCGAGTGAGTGACAATTGCCCTCCCTCATTAACACCACAGTCACCCAGATCTGTCGAATCATGTGTCAATATCTTACTCCTCCTTGTTTCTTGGTTTTAAAGGTTGAATTATCATAGTATTCACCATCTAATAAGTCTCCACCAACCTAAAAAACTCGATATCTTATGTATGCAAGTGTAAGGGATCCCTCTTCCATCCTTCTACCTCCCACAAAATATGAGCATTGCTTGTCTCCAATCATTTGATTTTAATTGTTGCCTCATGTTCTTCCAGATCCCTTTTAACACTCCCAAAATAGTGTTGTTTGATTCTAGATGCAACTTCTATCACTTCTTTCTCCACCCTCAAGTCATGCCTAAAGTTAGACTCCCCCTTTGTGGGGTGACCACTACCCCTCATCCTTTTTGTTTTCCCTCCCTTCATTTTGCACGTGATTTCTATGTACAAAGAGGTGCAATTGATGTGGAGGAACTAATAGTCAAGTCATTACCAATTAAATAACAAACTAGACCACCCACAAATCGGATTTTGTAGTCGTAATTCCAATACGCGTGATCTCTTATCCACAATCCTTGAGCTTATCCAAAATATTCTCTCCACCCTCTGTGGACCTAGTTGATACCTCCTCTCACTAGTTGATCTTGACCCCTCCACAACACAGGCTCCCTCTCCCACGGTCCTCCCACGAGCATAAATCTACTAGCACCGTTTACCACTAGAAAGCTTCCAACCAAAATAACCCCTCTATTCCCTTAAACAAAGAGGACCATATACTCACAGTCACCCATCAAGATCTTCTACCACCAACCAAGAAGCCACCCTAGGTCTATATAGAATTGAGGTATACAAAAAATTAGGAGGACCTTACCACACTTAGCATAAACATTTCCCTAATCAATTTGATGCTCAAGGATGATGGAGTCTCCATTCCCTCCTAAGAGACAATACAATCTTTGTGCAGCCCCTTGGCTCGAGCTAAGTGAATTTCTCAAGAGCATTACAACATTGTCTTGACCTTATATTGTCCTTGCGTTGTAGCCACTTCTATGAATGATGACCATATTTTCGTGACCTTCTTCATCCTTGACAATGATTAATGACAACCATTAGAATCAACTTCATCCCTATACAAATCCTCTTAAATTTCAAATCCCCTAACCACCGACTTTGTCTTATTAATACTACACTCATCATCCTACTTTATGAATAATGAAAATATATATATCTATATATATAAATAATTGAATTAATAATTTTAAATATTACAAAAAAAATATTTAAAATTATATATAAAAAAATGGTCAAAATGTAAAGGTAAAAAAATTACTAGTTGTGTCTTAATAATTTAAATATTATAATTATTTAATTTTAAAATTAAAGACATTAAACATTATGTTTTTTGTCACCATTATATTTGATGTGAAACAAAAAATTATTTTTATTTTTTCAAATGCCAAAGAAAAATAAGTTTGTATTGAGATCTGTGCGTATGTGACCGATGCTGAGACAATGCTGGGTAGCATTTTTCATTATTGGGAACAGCGAGATATTTGTGAGACCGAGAGTTTTAACCAAAAAAATAAATACACATCAAAACAAGAACAAACAAAAAATTATTATTACTTTTCTAAAGGTCAAAGAAAATCGGTTTGCTTTCAAAATTATGTATTGAAATCCGTGTGTACGTGATCGATGCTCAGACACTGGTGGGTCGCATTTTCCCTTTATTTGGAGCAGCGTTAAGATGTTTGTGAGACCCAGAAATTTTACTTTGAAAAAAGAATAAATCGACATTCCCTTTATTTCAGAGTCATTAAACGTTTTATTTCATTTCACTAAAGAAACTCACTGTGTCACGTTGATTTCGATTTCTATATATGATCGATGTGTTTTCCTTACATTAGCGATATGACTCTTGATGAACTATAAAGATGTTTAAAATGCACATTCCCTCACATTTTTGAATAACCGATCGTAATTATTAATTTTATTATTATAAAATTATAATTATATTATTAATAATAATGTTTATTTGGGAATCTTTTATATTTTTATTATATATATTTATGGGTAGGAAAAAGTTATTAATTTTATGAATTTAAAATGTATTTAATATTTTGATTAAATTAAGTATTATTGATAATTTTTATTTTATTTTATTTATTTATATTTCCTATTTTTTATATTTTATTGGTTCATTATTAGAAACAACTATTTTCTAAGAGACGCGAGAAGTTTGAATTTATAAGGAATATAGTATAAATATATATATATATATATATGACAAGTCAATAAATATTAAAAATAATACAATATTTACATTATTTTATTTATCTATTCAACATGATTGGTTTATTTTTATCTCATTTAATATTATTGAAAAATGAGTTTAAAATAATTTTTTTGTAGGTTAAAATTATTTGAAAGTTTATTTATTTTAATATGAATATTTTCACATTAATTAATTTGAGGCAGAAATCTTTCGGTATACTGTGTGTTGTTATTAATATGTTCGAAGTTTCGGGTGAACACTTCACTCATCTTTGGAGACAATAAGATATAAGATTTTAATGATGTAAGGAGTGTTAGGCCAATTTTAAATAGAAGATGGAGTTAGAATTTATCACTTAGGGAGGGTGAGAATAGTGAGACCCTTGATTAAATTTCTTTTATAAAAATATTAATAAAACTTAGAAATTGAATATAGATTAACAAACTCAAGTTAATATGGGTAAATAATTATTATTGTCCTGAGGATGAACCACATTATGGATCACAAAAGCCTAAAATCTAACAATAAAAATATTTGATAATAGTCAAAAAAAATTATTATTTTCATATGGATAGTAGTTTAAAATATTAATTTATTTTAATTAAATTAGTTAAGAGTAAGTAAAATTAAATTAATGTGAATATGGATTGAAATGAAATCAAGATTTATTAATTTGGGATAAAAATATTAATAATTAAAAAAATTAATGTTATTATTTGGAAAAATTATATTAAAAATAAAATTATTAATTAATCAAATTGATAAAAAAGATATAGTAAATATTAAAATTAATATAATATACATTGAAATGGGTATATCAAGTCATATATATATATATATATATATAGTCTAACTTATAAAGGACATTGTCTTTTTCACTAGAATTCACCAAATTTGGCCAATACAATTTCAAGATTTTTTGTTGTTTAAAATTCATTTTTGAATGCATAAATGGATTTAGTAGGCTGTAAAGCTTAGGCATTTAAACTGAAGATTTTAAAAATCTTTGTCGTATTTTGATTAAAATTGATAAAAATTAACAAGAAAAAATCTCATGAAAAAAATTCATTTCGTACCTATATGGGGATTCACAATCCCTTATCAATCACCTGCTAGGAAAATCCTACATTGAAAAACCACACCTACAAAGCTCCTTTAATCATATATTTTCTTTTAGTCCTATCTATCTTCTCTTTTAAGTCACTATATAATTTGATTGTTATCTCTCTTGGCTAATCTATATTTGTCTTGTTTAATTATTAGTCTCTTTCCTCAAACAAAATATTTTATATCATAAGTTAGTTAATTTTCTCATTAATTCTTATTCTATTTTAACCAATTTTAAATATATTCATTTTATTGTTTTCATAATCAGTTTTATTCTAATTATATTTCTTTATTATATATATATATCTATATCTATATATATAGATAGATAGATATATACCCATTTTCAATCTATATTAATTTAATTTTAATATTTACTATATCTTTTATCAATTTGATTAATTAATAATTCTATATTTAATTCAAATTTACCAAAACTAATATTCTTTTTAATTATTACTATTTCCCTAATTAATAAGCCATGATTTCATTTCAATCCATATTCACATTTAACTTAATTTGATCCACTCTTAACTAACTCAATTAAAATAAATTAATAATTTTAACTACATTATCAACATGAAAATAATACATTTTTTCTATTATCAAATTTGGTATATTTTTATCTAATCTTATTTCTTTATTATATATCATTATAATAATAGTATATATATATATATATCCGTTTTCAATCTATATTAGTTTAATTTTAATATTTACTATTTTTTATCAAATTAATATTAGTTCAATTTAATTAATTAATAATTTTATCTCTAATTGAAATTTTCCAAATAATAATATTAATTTTTTCACATAGTAGTATTTTTATTCCAAATTAATAAACTGTGATTTCATTTCAATCCATATTCACATTTAACCTTAATTTGACCTGCTCTTAACTAACTTAAATAAAACAACATGAAAATAATACATTTTTTTACTATTATCAAATTGAGTATATTTTTATTATTATTTACCTCAGTTGATTGAATGCTATTCAATTTCTAATTTTTATTAATATCTTTATAAAAAAAATTAACCAACAATCTCATTATTCTCCCTAACTGCTAAATTCTAACTCCATCTTCTATTTAAAATGGGTCTAGCACTCTTCACATCATCAAAAACTTATTGTCTCTGAAGATGGATGAAATGTGGATGAAATGTTCACTCAAAATGTTAAGCGTATCAATAAAAACACACAATATACCCAAAGATTTCCTCTACATCAAATTTACTTTTTTATTTATTATAAATTATCAATTTTTTCCCTTTATATAAAATAATATATTTATATATTATTAATTTATTGATTATATCAATAACTTTTGAGCTAAAAATTCTATAATCCATAATATTATTAAACATTTTAAAAATATATACATTTTAAATATATATATATATATATATATATATATATATATATATATAAATTTATTTACTTCTAATTCATAAACAAATTATTACAATTCAATATTTTTTCTTTACACATAATAATACACTTACACATCAAAATTTTCAAAATTTTAAAATTCTATAAGAAAAAATCCACTCCCCCTTCAATTTGAAGATTTTTTCTTATACTTACATATCAAAATTTTAAAATTCTATATGAAAAAATCCACTCACCCTTAATTTTGAACATTTTTCCTTATATCAAATATAGTTGTGCTTATTAGTTTACAATATATGTGACATTGTGCTTTACATCATCAAATATTTTTTACATGAAAGGGAGGATGTGCGGAGATATAGAAGAAAGTTTTATACTAATTAGGATAGTAAAAATAAGAGAAAAAATTATATGAAAGTTAAGATAAACCCTTATTTTCAATAGAAAGATGAGAGATAGGTGTGAAGTAAATATAACATTATTAGTGAAAATAAGAATGTAGAAAAAAAAAACAAACACTCAACCAAATATAATATGTTTACTCAATTTTTATTTATTCACTTTCTTTTTCTAATTTTATTCTAATTGAAAGAAAATAAATAAATATCTATTAAAAAAATATCCAATAAAATATAATAATCTAAAAAAATAATACTATAAAAAGAAATAAAAAAAATATAATCTCTTACTAAAAATAAAACTAAAAAAATATGTGGATCCCTTTCTTGCCCCGAACAATATTATTCACCTTCTCCCCACCGACATCCCCATCCTTTCACTTTCTCCCCAGGGACATCCCCATCCTTTAGTCTTCAATTTCAAGAGTGGCCTCCACCCATCCTCGTACAAAGTGAAAGTGATACAGTAAGCGCGCAAAGTGAGGAAATACAATATATTTGCCTTCCAACAATATTTTAGCATAAACTTTTCTCATCCACTCCGCCCTATTATAATGATAATAATTTAAAAGTAACGATCCTAATTATTATTACTAATAACAACAATTTATTCTATTTCTTTCCATCCTCAAAAAGTTTATAATATTAACATTATATTTAATCATAAAACTAAAAATTACTCAGTATTTAATTTGAAGTTAAGAGTTAATGAGTCATCATGTTTTCCGACAGCAATGAAATCCGATGTGAAGACAAACGATTTATTATCATTATTTCCCAGAGGACAAACGAAAAACAGCTGTATTGAAAATTGTGTCTTGCAAGTCGTGCGTACGTGATTGACGCTGCGACTATACATGGTCGCATTCTCCACTGTTTGCAGCATCAAGATATTTGTGAGACGTCATGCCCTCTCTAAAGCTAATTCAAATTTCAAACATGAAAATACACAATAATTTCTGATGCTTAAGAAACTTCGCAGCAAAAAGCGGAACTGTAATTGCCCGGATAAGTGAAAATAGACATTATAAAATATCACAAAACGACGGCTCTGATGTCAAATATACTGTAGATCGCGTACATATAGGAACTTCATATGTAGAAAGCTGCTAGTCTCTCCGTATTTGTAAATGTATGTATGTATGTCTGTAGCTCACTCTGCGGATAACTGCCCAGTTAAAACACGTTCAACCTTTCCTTTAATTCCTATTCGAAAACGGAATAATACACTTCGTTACTCTACGCCAAACTAATGCTGACATCGGACAGAGGAGAGGTATCGGTACTAGGTAGAATGAACCTGCCAATCAGACACAAAAATTGCATTAATTCAATGCAACATTTAAGAATTTGTGTAGAATAGTAGCTTTACTATACTGTATATTGCTAACCCTTATGCAGATTTGCTGTAAATGTGAGTTGTCAGTTTATTATTTGGCTAAAAATATCATTATCATGTATACTGTTAACCCTTATATATTATATAAATGTGAGCTGTCAGCTCAGGGTTCAGCTAAAAGATACCTTTGTCATTTAAATGTGAGTTGTGAGCTCATTATTCTACTAAAAATACTCTTATCTTTTAAATGGGATCTCATGATTCCGCTAAAAATACCATTGCCATACCTTTGCTGGAATAGAGAGTAAGAAAACTGTGATCTGACAACTACCATTTAAAGCGAGTATCTATAATATATAGACGTTGGCTGTACTCTTGTGTACGTCTTAAATAGTGTACCTTAGATGGGTGCAGGCACAGAAGCTCCCAACTCCACCAGGTGGCTGCCATACGGTCCGGGGGCTACAAATGACTTGTGATGGATGCTTGACTTTGGCTTTGAAGAACTTGACAGAGATTCCGCGATCAGCATACGAGATCTGGTTTTCTGATATTCACACATTCTCGGCAACGAAATTCCTGCAATTCACCTCGGATCAGCTATCTAAGTAATAAAGACTTATTACTGAGAAGAGAAAGTGAAAGATCTGAGGGAAGACCTTCTCCTGCAGCGAGATTGACATAGAGATCGACGATATTGGGGCAATTGTTGCGGCACTCGGAAGAACATAACTTCCCACTAAATTCTGGTTCGAGTAGAGAATCGGTGGACATTCCCACGGCCATGCGTTCCAAGCCGCAGGCATTTATGCACTCCTCGCTCTCGATCCATTCCGCCAATTTCTCAGCGACCACAACGGACGACTAAAGTTATATGCAAATATTGTTAGTCAGGACTCAGGATCATCACCGGCTATGCTAGTTGTGAAATCTCGAGTTTATGAGAAATTAATAATTAAAAGGTACCTGGCATTGAAATTGCAGGGTGCCGTCCAACATTAGAGCCTTCTCGAGCACACATCTATTACCAGTGGAAGAAACCGAGAAAGCGCAGACTTCCGCGGGCAGCTCCTCGCAAGTCAGAAAGGCGCCTGAAAAAAGCATACAGTACATCAGCTCCATCATACAAATTAAGCCTTGGATAACCTTATGAAGCCAATGACTGTTACAAACATGAAGTAATTCCTATAACAAAAGATCAATGGGAATTCAAGATGAAGATGGAAAGCAAGAAAAGAGATCAAAGAACTCACTGTGTACTCCATGCGCAGCAATGGCCAACAGAATGAGGAGGGAAAATATGTAGGAGAGTGAGCATGCAGCATGTGTGGGTTTGGCGGAGGCCATCTCTATTCAAGAAACACACTAGTTGTGAATTTGTTGAGAAAAAAGTAGCACAACTAGTTGAGCTCTTTAATGTGAGTGAGATTGTAGATCTGAGTGGGAATGAGAATGAAGCCGTGTATTTATATCGTGAGTCCATTGCGCGCCTCTCCAGTATCAAGGGACCTACGAGGAAGGAAGGGGTGTGGTGTACAATCAGGGAAGAGGTGAGTGAGACTCGAGAGCGAGGATATTTTTGAGCGTATGGAGCAGCATTTCCGTGCTTTCTCCGGCTGGTGGGGCAGGGTAGCAGTGAGGGCCCCACCCGCCTGACAGCTCCAAAAATCACGGCTAATTTACAGTTAAGGCGCACTCGGCCGACTTTCTTCGGGTTCGCGACGAGGACAACGACCGTGTGTGCCTACATGTTCGGTGATTCATTCGTTAATTGCGTGACACGTACTGCTGTATTTTTCATGACCGCAATTTTTCTCGGCTCTGTTCCTCCCAAAGTCAAAAATCAAAATAAATAAGGAGAGTTTTCTACCATGGCATTTACTTTTATGATAAACAAAACCATGGCACCGAGCAATTCGGTGGTCTGATGGGACATGTCAAAACTAAAATCCAAATCCTGGTTGTCACTCGCATTTAAATCTTAGTATTCGAGAGTCTATTTGGTTGTTAGTTATACACGAATGGAAGCAAAGTCTCTGCTACTACAGTGTAGTAATGTACACTGTACACTGTACGTACAGTGTAGTAATGTATACTGTACACTGTACGTACAGTGTAGTAATGTATACTGTACGTTTTAGTTTAAGTAATGTTATTTGTAGTTTAATTTATAGATGAAATAGATATATTTATCGGAATCTGGTAAAATAATTTTAAGAAAGAATGTGATTTTTTGTTATTTAGAATGCAATTTTGAATGCATAAATGGGTTCAACACCTTCAAAAACATTTTCTGTCACTTGGATTAAACAACTTAAACTCAAGTTTTTAAAAATCTCTACCAGATTTTGAATAAAAATAACCAAAAAATATGTCGTGAAAAAAAATCATTTTGTCTATAAATTAGACTACTCGATCATGTACTACTCCCATATTCCCCCATTACAACATCAAGAAAGTAGGGAGGATTGATTTAGATAGCGGTGAATAAGGGTGTTAACTTTCTCTACTCTACTAGGATTGGGGTCAATAAAAGGAAAGTAGGGAGGATAGGTTTACATGGCAGTGGGTGTTAACTTTATCTTATGTGCAAGAATTGGGTTCAACATGGTTTTGTTTTTGGTGGATTGTTCATTTATGATGCAATACCATTAACAAAAATAAATAAAGGCCTTGTTTAAGGAGACAATAATTTTGCCTCCATGGTATTAATTTCATTAAAATTTGATGTTTCTTATTTTGCAAAATCTTGATTTAGAAGTGTTCTAATCAGGATTTTGAAGGTAGAAATAGATTCAGCATCCTCAAAGCCCTCAACATGCCTAAAATTCTATAGTTTGACACTTATAATCTTGATTTCCAAAAATTTCAACTGGATTTTTTCAAAAACATGCCAAGAAATTTTATATTTTCATGACAAAATTGTCACCTACTTAAAATATTCTAAAAATAAAAAATGCAAATAACATATAATAAGGAAACTTAGTAAAAAAAAGTATAAACCAAGATAAGAATTTAATATATAATTTTGATATAAAGGAAGAGGACATAATAACATGGAGCATATGGATTATGTTATAGAGGAATTTGCAAGTACATGGATTATGCCATAGATCATTGTCACAGATATAGGTAACAATCAAGAATGTACATAAAATAGTTTAATCATGACTCCATGTCAAAGGAACATATAATATGGAGCAATGCATAGTTTTGGTATAAAGGAAGACAACATAATAAGATGGTGTGTGAATTATGCCATTGATGATTGTCACAAATATAAGGAACAACAAATAGTGCATATAAAATAGTTTAATAATGAGTTTAGGTAAGGCAAGCATAATATTAAAATATTATGATAAATGTTTGTGACATAAAGTAATGGGTTTTATCAAATTAAGAAATTAATTAGATGGTTGTTTTAGTAATTAGGTGACAAGTTCAAGAATTGATGAGGAAATAAATAAAAAGATCTAGGCATTTTAAGTAGGATTTACCTTACCATGAGTAAATCTAGAAAGTGTAGAGACTTAGTTGAAGTGACAAGTAGAGAATCCACAGCTCACAATTTACAATTTATAATTAATAGTGTGTTCATATTAATATATGAGATACCATTTCCCAATCAATGATTACTATAGTTTCTTTTTAGTTTTATCTATGATTTAATGTTGATGTGAATGTTGGTAACCATGTGATTTTATAGTCTGACTACTCATTTCAGGACATTACATGATAAAGGTGAGATTTGGGGCACCACACCCTAGTAACATCATTTGATATCAATTAATTAAAGTTGATAATTTTATAATAAAAAATCAATTAAGAGGTAACATTTAAAAAATATAATAAACTTTATGTGAGAGAATACAAGGGGAGAAGAGGTAGTGGAACAATAATAAATATAAAATTACAAGTGTTAAGGGAAATACTACATAAATGGAGATTAGACAACAAATAAAAGTAAAGTATCCATATTCTATAACTAATACACAATTTACCAACTATCAATCATCAAAAACACACATTAGAATACATTTTTTATAGTGGGAAACAACTCCAAGATTAAAAATAAAACATATTGTGAAAATGTAGAATACTTATCTTAGATAACATTACAATCCATATCTACAAAGTCACGCTTAGAGATAACACTATACTTATCATGTTGAGAAATCTAGGGAATCAAGTATTAGGTGATTTCTCTTCCATTAGTAATTGCTTATGAGTGTTTTTTACAACTTTAGATTATGATATTTTTATCTTTAGTTATTAGTGTTCTTCTTCATCAAACAACTAACAATGCATGAACATAAATAGACAAGAGACACATAATGTAAGTTATGAGCCAAGGCCAAAACCTCTCACTCTTTGACAGGAAAACCCACACAAATTCTTCTTATAGAGATTATAATTGATGAATACCAAGATGAAGACCCTTGACCTATTAGCCACTCCAAGACCAAGACAAAAGTCCTCTTCCTTGAGGTAGCACCGAGACCTTCTTCATGTAACAACACCGAGACCTTGTCACACACTTGTGACTTTCTTCCTATGGTAGCATCGAATTTTCTTTGTTATGGTGGCATTGAATTCTCTTTTTTTGTGGTGGCACCGAATTCTCTTTGCTGTGAGACAGATATTACACCAAGGTCCTTATTGTGATATAACATCAAGATAATGAGGGGATGTCACTGTGATATTACCGAAACTTTGTCTAACTTCTCTGCTCCAATCCGCACCGTAACCTCTACAATTACGCCGAAATATAACTTTTATACCCTTGTCTGAACTGTGCTTCTTTGTTGTGAAACTGAAACCTTTCTTCTCTGAGATCCGAATGCATCACTATAATCTCCAATCTGAATTACAGAGGTATCTAAACTTGTCATTGTACTTTGTCACCCAAATTTCAGAGAGATCTGAACTTCTTCACTATGGAAATTCGAAGACCCCATCCACATATATATAGTAGTTGTCCAATACAAAAAAGTCGACATGAGAGTTCAAACATGTGTGTCTCCAGATTAGGTGAGCCGACATGAGTTTCTTACTTCATCTTGAAATTGACTTGCAGAGGAGTAACATGTGCTTGTCTTGGAGGGCTATTTGACAATCCTATAGACTTAAATACATTTGTAACATGCCCAAGAAGGGTTATTCATCATGACATTGAATCTTGTTAACAAATCCTAAAGGATCAAAATTGGAGCCATCTAAAAAATAAAATATCTTGCTCATGAAACCCATGAAGTAAGAATTACAATAATAATTTTATTTTATTTCTTTACATAAGTTTCAAAAATCAAAATTACATGTAATTATGAAGACCGAACCTAGTTACACTTTTCAACACACCCTCTTAACTAGGGAGCTATTCATAATGGTACTTGGTCATTCTCAATCTGAAGAATTAGATTGGTAACCCATCTGTATAACATCATATCAAGCATCATTTTTACATAGCAAGGCCTTGACTAACAAGTCTATCTCTCCACAATATATGAGCTCGATGCTAGCGAGGCCAATGATTTATAGACACCCTTATCATTGTCTCTCCTAAAACATACCCCACCCGAGTTCTCAGGGTATGTTCCACCACGACTATTTGTATATTGGATTCCAGTCCTCAAAGAATATTGGTCCTTTACGACTACACTTGTCCTGGATTCCCTATCTCATCCTCAAAGAGCATCAGATGCTAGATGTTTACCTAATCCTCCATTCTTTCTTCCCAGTGAAGACAAGAATGATGGGTTTATCTCTCCCTCTTAATTAGGGAGGACATACAATGCCAATAAAGGAATGTAATCATGCCTACGGAAGGAATGTACCTAAGCTCCCCCTTGGCTTAGGAATTTCCAAGTTTCTTCCAAGTAAGAAACTTGTGTCCAGGCTCCCTCTTAATTAGGGACCTACAGCAACTCCTTAGGTGGAGATGAAAAGACAAATAGCTGCTTGAAGAGCTCCTTCCTTCGCTGTCATGAATTTCTTTGTCACAAAGTCTTCATCTTTGAGAACTTCTTCATAAGGCACAAACCATCCATCAATTTCATCCATGAGTCAATCATGTCATCATTCCTTTCATCAGAAATTGATCCATCAGCCTACATCCGGCATTGCTTCATGTCATGCCGCCTTCTTCATACTATCTTCTTTAGAAGGGTCTTACATCCTTCTACATGGTCCTCTGGCAAGACATCCATAGTTCTTCCTTTCGCATTCGTGCATAATCCCATCGAGATATTGTTCAAAAATAAGAAATTAACACTTAAATCAAAATTACCTATGTGATGGTCTTTCATCATGGCATCTTCCAGATTGCATTAGCAACTTGCATACATGTACATATCTCCCAAATATATGCATTGTCAAGGGTCTCCATCTTTCTCAGACTTCCATTAGAGCCTTCATATATTTTCAGGAGATTTCCTAGTCAAATCTTCTAGTCCTTGGATGTTGATTTCCTTTTTCCATGGTTGTATAGTCGAGAGTCTCTTCCTTCCTTTCTTCACATATTTCATTCCTATGAACTTTCAATCAAAGTTCCACTAATCACTGTCAACCACCTCATTTTCATATTAGGACATATTATGTTGATTTAATCTAACATGACCTATTCCTTCCTACATCCTTTGAGAGGAGGAGATCATTTTCTTTTTATCATGGTTCTCAATATAGAGCAGAGATCCATGTTACCTGCAACCATACGACATGACTTTATAGTATTGAATACAAGCATACATACCTCATTTACCTTTAGGTCATCTAGGATTATTTTAGAAACTTCCTTAATATAAAATAACTTCAATACCTTGATTTGCTTCCATCTATCATACCATCATCCCATGAATTCCACAAATTGGAATTCCTGATGAAACACTTTTCTTCCTCTCTAGATCAGTGAACCTTTCGATGAATATTTCATTAGAGAAATTTGAGGATATTGAATATCCCCATCGGCAGATGTTTCCCTTTTTACTGAGGTATGATGAGACTTGTCTTGGATGACTCTTATTTTCCTTAAGTTTCTAATGAGGTTCCCAAGAGATATAACCTTCATAGTTGACTGCCATAGATTTTGTTCCAATTGTCTTTCATGTTTCCCTATGGAGATGTCACGAGCTCTTTCTTTTAATGCTTCTATGATGCCATGATGCATGCCATCATTTAAAATAGCCATGTCTTATGATAGAAGATTTAGGAACTATGTGAGGAATACTATCACAGTCATAGTAGACATCTCTTACTTTTTCTTTCATAGATTTCTTCTTTTCAGCTTCCTCCACTTCTTCAGTGATATGGGATTCTTCTCTATCTTTCTTGTTATTTCCTTTCTTGAGCTTAGGACAATATTTCCTGTAATGATCATAGAATTGAACCGTAGCTATGCTCTTCTTTCTTTCCGACAAATGTTTGAGAAGTTCTTCCCTCAACCTGTATTTTTCTATCTTGCATAGAAACCACAAGTTGTTGAATGGAATAGATTTCCTATCCTCATAGGTAGTTGTTACCTTGTTCATCAGTTAGTGCATTTGGAACAATGAATGTTATCTCCTTATCCGATATGATATCTCCCATATCTTGCAGTTGAGATCTTATGAAGATATCCCTTCATCCTTTGATACCTTCAATTTGTGTAGATCATATATAAGTGATATAAGTGAGGGGACCTTTGACTAATTTCATAAGAATCCCTTGAGCCCTTTGGTCCCTTTCCATGTATTCAGATAATGTTTGACCTTCAGATGGTTTGGATACTTTTCCATTGATATGATCAATGACTTCAATTTCTTCGCGTACTATGTCTATCCTCATTTTCCATGCAAGGAAGTTCGATAACCCAATCAACTTATAGATCTCCTTGCAAAATGAATTCATTTTACTAGATTAGATTATAGAAGAAAAGCTACTTACTTGTCCAGTGAAGATAAAAAATTCAACTTGATCCCTTTGTTGAGGGTTATTTATGAGGATGTCTTGATGCTTCCATGGATGATCTTCTTTAAGGATAAGGGAGGGTGTAGAAATTCCCACTGTAGATCAACAGATTGTGCAATATACTAAAGCAAAATACAAGATCTACTTCTACAACAAACTTTGCGGAAGCTTAGTCAAATATGAGCAAGATCAAATAGAACACATATAGCTAAGAATGAGAAATCAATCACACATGAACACAGAAGAATAACCCCGGGAAAGCCTCAGCCTAAAATCCCAATCTTTGTATTATCATACAAGTGGAAAATATGTTCAGATTACAAAAAGAATCAACTCACAAGCTATCCTGTTCTCTTTGCAATCAACAATGTTGCTCATAGATAGTAAAAGGCTCTCACAACCTTCTCCTATGCCCTCCAAGCCTCCTATTTCCTTGCACAATTTTTCCCGGGATCCAATGCTTCCACTTGTGTGAATTCCCACCTCACACTGCTCACTTGGCTCAGAAATAACTACACAAACCTGAACGAGATAATTCCTTCTACATGGATGAGTTTCCTTTATAGGAAAATTCCTCCAACTGATGGTACACTATCCCTTCCTTTGATCTCAATTGGGTCTCTGACTGAACTGACATGCATCAGTTATTTATGAGAGAATATTCAGTTATCTGGAGCAACAGTTGCATGCATGCAAGCATTAACTAACTGAACTCACAATTAATTCCACAAACTGTTGGAACTAATCTAACTGGAATTAACTCAGTTAACTGAGCTAACTAATTACAACTCAAATTACAACTCATAGTTATCTCTTTAACTAATGGATAAATTCCTCAATCAATTGATAAACTATTGCATGTCCCCACATAGACTTCATGTTTGATTTTCTACAACTAATTAACTCAAGATGAATTAATTAATTATTTTACAAACAACTGCTAAGATCAAATTCGAATTTTACTTCTCAATTTTAGTTCAGGGACTAACTAAAATTGGAATCCATCCCGAAATGCTATTTATAGCAATGCTATTTTTAGCACTTCCATTTTTCATTCCTTGTTGCTATGTCCAACACTGGTACCTGAACTGCTATTTATAGCAGTGCTATTTTTAGCATTTCTTGTTGCTATTTTCAACACTCCATCTCAACAGGAAAGGCATTCAACTCGAACCCGGTCCTGAACCTTTGGAATGTTCTGCATGCAATACTTCTCCCAAGTGTTATTGCTCCAGAAACTCTAGAAACCAAAAACCTCCCAATTGACCTCTATGTTGGGTTAGAAACGTCCTCTGATGCTGAAGCTTCCTCTGTCATTGACAAGTTCTCCCTCTATGACCTCTAAGCTGCTACAACACTCCATGCATCTTGCATCATTGCACACCTCTCTGTGCCATCTTGCACTGGTGCAACACTCCTGTGCCTCTCGCATTGTTGCAACCTGCTAACTATGCATTGTCTTGGGATTCTTGCACTGTAGCTCTCTCTGCTGCTCCATCCGCATCTGTCTCTACCCACTTAGCCAGTCCTGCTACTCCTCATTGGGGCTCCTGTAGCAAGGTCTAATCAAAGAGGTTGGGTAACTTAATGATCCTACCTCTATTCTAGCCTTCTTGGGACTGTCACTCCACATCACACCACCTTCGACCTGGAGGTATGGATGCATGTAATCCCTCTGCCCACTTGGCTCGAAATTTCCCCTACTAGAGGTGTCTGCATGAGTAGATGTCTCTACTTGATCTCCTCTCGACTTCTCTAGTTGTGGTTGCTCCATAACCTCCTAAAGCTGCTTCACCAATTTGGCTCCTCCACAATTGTCTGAGACTTCTTTTGTGGTTGCATGTTGAGAGGTAATTTACTCTCCCTCTAAACCACAAAGTATCCAATAGTTTCCTTGCTCCTCAAGGATTTGAATGCATCTTGAACCTCAAGAGCATATAGGTTCTTGACTCATGAACCGATCTGCTTCACCTGTCTAGTGGTGATGTGTCAAAGGAAAACCTTTCCCTTACTGAAGACTAAATCATAGCCTTTGTCTTCCAGCATTGTGATCGACACCAAATTTTTCTTTAGTCTTGGTACATACTTGAAATTGGTCAAGGTAATGCGAGCTCCATGCTCCCTTTGAAAAACAACCATGCCTACACCTGAGACACTATACTTTTCGTCATTACCCATCGCTATGAGTATCTGGAGATCTTTCTCCTCCAAGGTACTGAACAAACTCTTGTCACCGGTCATGTGGAAAGAAGCTCCACTGTCAAGAAACCAACCACATCCCACCATGGATGAAACCATGCATGCGAAGAGTGTGAAACCCAACTCGAACTGCGAGGCCAATGCCTCACCTTCTGATCCTTCCAAGGATCCCTTCTTGGAGTTCTTCAGTGGACAATTTGTAGCAAAATGGCCCACCTCATGACAATGAAATCATCGCACTTTCGATTTGTAAAACTTCTTCCCACCATGGGAAGAACTCAATTTGAGATGAGAAACCTTCTCCTTCCCTTTCCTTGCCTTACTCGCTAAGGCACAATTTTCTTCATCCTCCTTGGATGAAGAACCATCTCTGGTGCTTCTTCTTATCTCCTCCTGCATTTGATCTGCCCAAAGTCGTCCCTAATCTGGTAGTTTCTCTCTTCCATTTACCGAGTCTTGCTAGCTATGCCAGCTCTTAGGAAGGCCGAGGAGCACAAGACTCACCATGTCATCATCAGCTGTCGTGATCCCTACACTTCCAAGCTCATCCTTGCTGGTGGTGAGCTTGTTCATATATGTAGAGATCGTGTCGCCCTTTTCACACTTGATTTTCCGAAGCTTGTCTTTCAGCACCAGCTTCCTCTATTCGCTGCTATTCTGATATAGATCTTTCAATGTTTTCCACATCGAAAATGGTGTCTCCTTCCCATGGAGACTCGAGACTATGTGGTCTCGAACTCCCTCCAGAAGGATTCTCCTTGCTCTAGCCACACATTTCTTCCATTCCACCAATTCTGTAGCATTAGCCGCTGTCGGCTTGGGGACTTCTTGATCAATGGAGTCCTTTAGACCGTTATCCTGTAATACTGCTTCCATGCGATCCTTCCATGGCTATATAATTCAAGCTTCCATCAAGGGCATACTCGAGTCTTAAACCGTTGAATGCCATTGGTGAAATTGAGACGTGATAAGAACTCGATTTCTATATTCAGGAACCTCAAACTTTGAACTTCTCCCTTCTTGTATATTGTTCTTCACTTTGATCACCTTTTCTCTGATACCATGTAGAAATTCCCATTGTAGATCAACAGATAATGCAATATACTAAAGTAAAATACATGATCTACTTCTACAACAAACTTTGTGAAAGCTTAATTGAATATGAGCAAGATCAAATAGAACACATATAACGGAGAATAAGAAATCAATCACACATGAACACAGAAGAATAACCTGGGGAAAGCCTTAGCCTAAAACCCCAATCTCTATATTATCATACAAGTGGAAAATATGTTCAGATTACAAAAAGAATTAGCTCACAAGCTATCCTGCTCTCTCTGCAATCAACAATGCTGCTCATAGACAGTCAAAGGCTCTCACAACCTTCTCCTTTGCCCTCCAAGCCTCCTATTTCCTTGTGCAGTTTTTCCTGGGGTCCAGTGCTTCCACTTGTGTGAATTCCCACCTCACATTGCTCACTTGGCTCAGAAATAACTACACAAACCTTAAGGAGATAATTCCTTCTGCATGGATGAGCTTCCTTTATAGGAAAATTCCTCCAGCTGATAGTACACTATCCCTTCCTCTGATCTCAACTAGGTCTCTGAATGAACTGACATGCATGAGTTATTTATGAGACAATATTCAGTTATCTGGAGAGCAATAGTTACATGCATGTAAGCATTACCTAACTGAACTCACAATTAATTCCACAAACTGTTGGAACTAATCTAACTGGACTTAACTCAGTTAACTGAGCTAACTAATTACAACTCAAATTACAACTCATCCTTATCTCTTTAACTGATGGATAAATTCCTCAATCAATGGAGAAACTGTTGCATGTCCCCAAATAGACTTCATGTTTGATTTTATACAACTAATTAACTCAAGATGAATTAATTAATTATTTTACAAACAACTGTTAAGATCAAATTTGAATTTTACTTCTTAATTTTAGTTTAGGGACTAACTAAAATTGGAATCCATCTCGAAATGCTATTTATAGCAATGCTATTTTTAGCACTTCCATTTTTCATTCGTTGTTGCTATGTCCAACACTGGTACCCGAACTGCTATTTATAGCAGTGCTGTTTTTAACACTTCTATTTTTAGCATTTCTTGTTGTTATTTTCAACAAGGGGTCCTTTCTTCAATGAGAGAGAAATTACCTTATAGCCTTTTGAAGATGATGACAATTCCTTTAGCCTTCTTTTCCTTAAAGAGACTTTGACTTCTTTGGTGGTGAATGAGTGCAGATCCCAGAAATTTTTCTAGAGTTTCAGATTTCTCAAAGACGATGTGATATGTGTCATTGAAGTGCTTCTCTTGGATGCCTATACTTTCGGTACCTTTCTTTGTAGATCTCTTCAACTTGATGAGGGTATTTGTGGTCTTTTGATGATGACTAAAGGATCCAAAATTTTTGTTGGTGTAGACTTATTCTTCGATCTAGGGTTTGATACTTCAATGTAGATCTCGACTTCACTTTGATATCCTTCTACTTTATTTGATGCCTTTCGTGAAACTTGATCCTTGAGAGTCTCTTTGACTAGATGCCCTTCCCTGACTTAGTTACCTTAGCTCTGACACCATGTTGAGAAATCTAGCGCATCAAGTATTAGGTGATTCTCTTCCATTAGTAATTGCTTGTGAGTGCTTTTTACAACTTTAGATTAGGATATTCTTATCTTTAGTTATTAGTGTTCTTCTTCATCAAACAACTACTAATGAATGAACATAAACATATAAGAGACACTGAATGTAGGCTATGAGCTAGGGCTAAAACCCCTCACTCTTTGAGAGGAAAACATGCACAAGTTATTCTTATAGAGATTCCAATTGACGAATACCAAGATGAAGACCCTTGACCTATTAGCCACTCCAAGACCAAGACATAAGTCCTCTTCTTAGAGGTAGCACTGAGACCTTCTTCATGTAATAGCACTAAGACCTTGTCACACACTTGTGACTTTCTTCCTGTGGTAGCACTGAATTTTCTTTGTTGCGGTGGCACCAAATTCCCTTTGTTGTGTTGGCACCAAATTCTATTTGTTGTGAGACTAAGATTACACCGAGGTTCTCATTGTGATATAGCACCGAGACAGTGAGGGGATGTCACTATGTTATGACCGAAACTTCGTCTAACTTCTTTGCTCTAATCAGCACTGTGACCTCTACAATTACACCGAATTGTACCTTCTATACCCTTGTCCAAACTATGCTTCTTTGTTATGAAACTGAAACCTTTCTTCTCTGAGATCTGAAAGCATCACTACAATGTCCTATCTGAATTACAAAGGTATCTGAACTTGTGACTGTAATTTATCACCCGAATTTCAGAGAGACCAGAACTTCTTCATTGTGGAAATGTGAAGAACCCATCCACATATATATAGTAGTTGTCCCATACAAATAAGCCAACATGAGAGTTTTAACAGGTGTCTCTCCATATTAGGTGAGTCGACATAGTTTTTTAATTCATCTTGAAGCTGACTTGCAAAGGAGTAACATGTGCTTGTCTTGGAGGGATGTTTGAAAATCCTATAGACTTAAATACATTTGTAACATGCCCAAGAAGGGTTCTTCATACATGACATTGAATCTTTTTGACAAACCCTAAAGGCTTACAATGGGAGCCATCTAAAAAATAAAATATCTTGCTCATGAAACCTATGAAGCAAGCATTACAATAATAATTTTATTTTTCTTCTTTACATCATTTTCAAAAATCACAATTACATGTCGTTATGAAGATCGAACCTAGTTACACTTTTCAACATATCACAATATCATATCTCAAAATGAGTCTAACCTCTCTTATGAGTCTACTTATTTATAGCTAGGGGTCACCTAAGAATGTCAAATTTCATCAAGCATTCCTTTAACGATATGTTTGATAAAGTTATCATTGATCATTAAATATTATTACATTATTTTCCATAAAATTATGGGCATTTAGTGAAAAATAATGATGTGTTCACACCCAACAGTATTCTACCTTGGAATGCTAGGTAGCATCATGACCACATCAACTTGTTTGATTAGATGGGTTGGGATCTTTTGTTGACCTATTACATTGTCATTAAATTTCATATTCCTTTTGTAGGCTTTTCCCTGGTCCTTGGTACTTCCCTTGTTATTTTTTCTTCTTTCAAATTTTAGTATTGGACCCTAACCTTATCTAAGTCATCTAGTTGATACTCTATCCAATGGTTATCATCACTACCTGGTGATAGTGAGTTTCTCAACCCATTATTATATATAATCCTCATCCCATTATTCTTTTGTTAGTAGATTCTCCTATAAACTAAATTGGAATGCTTGTTTCACTTCTTCAACTACATTTTTAAAATTTTCATAGGCTTGTAGCTTATTTATTTTTCCTTGGGTTCACCTCTATGAGGTATAGATCTTGCAAGGAATAATCTCATGGGGGAACCCTAAAAGGATGATGCTAGAAGTACTGCCATTACCACCTCAATAATAATTCGCTCACTTTAGGATTGGTTTTTTTCTATGCCAAGGGAAGTATCTATAACTATTATTATATGTTTCATTATAGTTGATGTAATTTAGATTTATCAATGTATATCATAAGATAATAGATTGGAAAGTCGAATGATGAACACCGAAGGGAAGCTTTGGGGGGATTTACACAAGTTTGCATCTTGCTACAATCATTGGGCTATGGAATCAAGGTCTAACATGGCGATTAAGAAATATAAATAGGTTTGTGTTTTTTACAAATCCTACTATTTTAAGGTTCTCAAATTACTATTCAAAGCAATGAAGAAGGACAAGAAATGGTAGTATATTAAAAAGAAAATATAACATAATAATCAAGTAAATAGAACATTGAATAACTTCATTACACAAAGTTGTTTACTTTTAGCATAGTATGGGCAATTAAATATCAACCATTCAACTTTTACAAATAAATATTAAGTGATTAAATGAGTTACTTGGTTAATTTCTTCTCTAGTTACACATTTTGGGGATACAATCCATGAGAAACATATAAAATAATGATACCCTAGAATCTTTGTATGTAGTATTGAGATGGAAAGTCTAAGATACATAGGAGGAAAGAAGAGAAGGGGATGCTTATGATTATAGATATAGATAATAGATAGTAGCAAAAGCCTCCAAGGAAGGGAGGTTTAAATTTTTCCTGTGTTCTCCCTATGTACACTATATACATGGACCTTCGAATATTCTTAAACTTAGTGCAGATAGCCATCTAAATTATTTAGAGCCACTAACTTCCCCAAATCAATTTTCTTTTTATTAAATTTTTCCCATGTTGATTTTGTGTCTTAAGGAACCTGGAACAACACCCAATTTATCCTTTGCAAGAATCAATATTCCTACTTTTCAATGACTCTCATGAGGTATGAACACATTTAAGGGTGATTTCATGTTTTATTTTTATGTGGAAAATGTGTGCATTCTCAGATATCCTATCCTTGTAATCTTCTTTATTTGCATAACATCATTTAAATCCATGAGCTTGCATATAGCATAACTACTTCCATGGTAATGGACATAGAACCTTTCACTCAAATGAAATGCACCATAGGGTGCCATCTTCCCATATCTCTATTACTTCTTCCTAATGACCCATTGGTTGCTTCATATACATGAGGTGGTGCTTCTCCAATGCTTCATGTGCAAATAACTAAAAATTTTAATTCCCCCCATTATGTTTCATCTCTAGATTGAATAAAGCATTATTTTCATTTTTGGTGGCGGGCTTCATCCACATATACACCAAATGATGCTTATTTTTGCCTTTATTGCCTCATTCAGATTAACCTTCATGGATGTGAGTTATCTCTAGTGAATCATTAATGTATTGGACCCAAGATCGGTTTGGGCCATTGGTTGCGTGCAATTATGATTTACCAACAAGGTTTCTAGAACTCCCCACATGAACTCTTCCAAACATACCTAGAATTTGACATCCTCTCTACTTTTCAAATGAATTTTTGATGACAATTGGATGTTTTACACAGCTTTCATTTTTAATTTTATGTAAATTCTCAAGTGTCAATTTCATTTATTTTTAAATATTTGTTTTCCAAATCCACCACATCAATGTATTGGTTGGTTCGAAACATGTCGACAAACACTACAATGATGTGATGAATCCGAAAGATAGAGATTTAAATAATTCTACTCACAAAGTCCTTCATTTAGATATTATTTTATGTTCTTATGATCTGTAAATTGTCATGGATATTCCATTGAGACAATTCGTCACAACATATATGTTAAAAATAAATTGAAATCTAAAATTTTGTATTATGAGGATTAACTTTCCTTAGATTTCTAGATTTATTAATTACTGAATTTTCTATTTTTTATGCAATAGATAAAATGTGGAAAATAGAAAATAGTGAAATATAAACACACACCAAATGCTATGAAAAAAAAATGATTTGGGAAACCCTTTTAGGAGAAAATCTAGTTGGAAGGTGAGGTTTCTTTGTTGTCATTTGTCTAAATTGAAAATGATTCAAACACAAAGGAGAAGTAACTTGATATGGAGTTTCCTGATATCTATGGTCTCTGGGATGCTACAGAACATAAAATCCCTCCCTCTCTCTCTCTCTCTCGCTCTCTCTCTCTCTCTCTCTCTCTCTCTCTCTCTCTCTCTCTCTATTCAAACTTAGTTACTCTCTTCTACTATGAAACAAACTACAAGAAAATATAATGGAATCCATTTTCCTCCTAGTGGCTTGATTATGACACAACCAAATAGCCAACAAGGAGCTAAAATTGAGCCATTTAACCCTTAATATGAGCTACAATTTCATCCTTCTATATTTTTATTCATCACCTCCACGGGGCTAGCCCATTTTCCATGAGTAATGGGGGTCTACATGACATCCTCTAGAATTTTGGTGGTCAATCATGACATGTGAAATTCTAGGAAGCATATATTTTGCATCCAAACTTTGTTTGGAACTTTTATTGGACCATTAGAAAGGTATCTATGTGTATAATACTATTAGGGGGTGAGGCGATTAAGTGGCAAGTTTTTACCCCAAAAAAAACAACATTTAAGGCCTCAAATTGCCCCATAAGATTTCAAATCACAATGCTCCAAATTGTGTCCCACCATTAAAACTACTCATGTAAGTTGATTTATTTGAATTTTCCACCTTGAAATCATTGAGATAGATGATAAACAATATATTAATCTAATATGAATCAGAAATCCCCTTTTTGGATGCTTTTAGTCCCACAAAGGTTTTACTAAATGAGGTGAGGAAATTTTTCCTCTACCTTCACCTTAGAGTGTCATTTAGCCTTGCATGGATGTTTTCCTTTCAATCCAGTCTCCCAAAGGTCACACTTCCCATATATTTTAGTTCTATACTTCTTATACAAACTACATCCTCTATCAACTCTACCTGAGCATCTAGATCTAAGGACTTTGTGGAATGTAGGACCTACTCCTCTTCCCAATTCAATATCGATGGCTCATAGGGTTTTAGAATTTCCACATCCACCACTAGGTAAACGTGCATGCATAGGTGCATATTAAGTTGGTAAGCATTATCTCCAACCTTTTTGAGTATCTCAAAATGATCATAAAGTAGAGCCTTGGTTTTTTTCCCAAGACCCTATAACCTCTCCTTGTTCAACTGCAACCATACTCTATCTCCCACTCTGAATAACTTCTTTGTTTTATGTTCATCATGTCTGGAATTGTACTTTTCTTGTGACTTCTTCAATGTCTCCTATAATTGAAAATGGATCTTCTTGATCATATCAACAACGTTATCTTCCCTAAAAGCATCCCATGTGAGATCCCCCCTCTCCTCCTTGTTATCCATATGGAATATCCAAAGTTGAAGGTGAGAAAAATCCAAAACAAGTTTCAAATGGGGAATTACTAGTGGAAGTATGAACTACTCCGTTATAAAAGTGTTTTATATATACAATAGTTTCATCCCAAGTATTTGGATGCTTCTAATAGTAACCCCTCAAAATTTGTACCTAAGACCTGTTTAATACTTCTATTTTCCCTTCTGTCTTTCGATGGAATGCTATAAACCTATTCAACTTTGTGTCCATATTATCCCATAATGTAGTATCCAAAATGCACCTATACTTATCAAAATGCACCTATACTTATCAAAATACCAAATGTGTTGCTTCTTTCCTACTAATGGTCATTTTATAGTGTAAGAGAAGGTGCATCTTGCTAAACCTATCAACTAGTACCACAAATAGGTAGTCATGTCCCCTCTTGGTTGTTGGTAAACCTCCCACAGAGTCCATGGAAATGTTATCCCAAAGGTGAGTGGGTACAGGTAAGGGATGGTATAGACCATGTTTCTATTAGGCTTGTTGATACAACAAATAATACATCCTTTTATGAACATAGCTACATATTATTGCATTAGGGGATAATACATATCTTTATAAGTTGGCCATTGTTTTCCCTACAAAAAAATGTCCTACAACCTTGGAGGTGTGATGTTAGGCCCCTATACTACTAGTGTAACCCCTTATTGTTATTAGTATAACCCCCTTATTATATTGTTGTACCCATGTAGTCCCCATATTGTTACTATTGTGCCCCATAGAAGCCCACTATTGCTATTATTGTGCCCTTACATTATTATTGCTATGTCGGCTCTGATTATATTATGACCCCTTAGACTCCTATATATAGAAAGGAGGTCTTGTAATTTGTATCATCAAAGAATTGTTCATTTGTGTAATGTAAATGAGGTTGCCCCCTCGAAGAGGCTTATTTCTAAGGCGTTCATTTATCTTTTCTATCTTTTTGTGAACTAGTTTCATAACATTTGGTATCAGAGCTTTGAATTCTAGGGTTTCACTGCTCCAAACAGGTCATCGTGGCATTTGCGCTATAACTTTTTTTCTGCGACGTTTCAAATGCTAAAAACAAAACCCATTTGGGTTGAAGTCGTTATAAACCTCGGGTCTGAATTTCAAAGCTTTTCGCGCTATATTTTCGGAGATATGATTTGAGGAAGTTGGCATTTTTGTAGACTCTCGAATTTCATTCCAAATAGGTGACCTGGGGAAAATCGTCATAACTTTTGTTTTGAGCATCAGATTGAAATTTCATAAGAAGTTACAAAAAGAGGATAGATTGTAGTTTCCTGTATATATTTTTTAGATACTAAGGTCAAAACAGTGACACGTGACACTTCATACAAGTTTGCTCTTCTAGAAAGGTCTATAATCGGTCATCTTGGGAGATTTTGCATAACTCTGCCTTGGAGAATATAAATTCGATCAGACTGGTGAAATTGGAACGAGGACACAGAGGGCTACTGCATATCGTGATTTTAGAATTGGAAGATCCAAAATTAAAAAGTTACAGTAGTTTCAAGATCGAGCTCCAAAAATTAAGAAAAAGCAAGATGAGGAAGTATGATGGCAAGGATCCGGTAAAGTGGATACTACAGATGGAGAAATATTTTGATCTACATGGTGTACCACTATTACAAAAGGTATGTATTGCATCTAATTATTTAGAACCAAATCAATTTTTATGGTATAAAGGGCTTTGTTCTCCTAAACCACTTGTCACGTGGTGAAATGATAACACATTATGAGGATACATAGAGAAACACCTTCTTTAGCCAATTGATAAATCTCAAACAAAAGGGTTCAATGGTAGAGCACATTGAGGACTTTCAAAAATTGAATATAAGGGTAAATGGTATTCCAGAGAAGCAAAGGATTGATGTCTTCATAGGTGCTTTAAAGGATAACATTCAACATGAGGTTTGTCTTTGGGAACCTGATTCATTGGAGAAGGCATTCAGGTGGGCAACAAAAATTGAAAGTGAAATTATGGAAATAAGGAATCCCACCACTCATGACTATAATTATGGAAGTGTTTCTTCTCCTAGACTTCCACAACCTACAAGGGTGACACCACAACAATTGGAAGAAAAAAGAGAAAAAGGGGTTTGTTACAATTGTGATAACAAATGCACTAAAGGTCATAAGTGTGCTGAGAAGAAATTATTTTACATAGATTATGAAGAGGAGGAAGAAAAGGATCAAGAAACATCAAAAGAAGAGGATATACACCAGGAACCAACCCCAGAGAAAGAAGAAATGAATCTGACCATATCTTGTAAAGCAATGGCAAGAATTACCACTCCTCAAACTCTCAAGATAGAAGGACATATCAAGAAGAAAAAGGTTCAAGAAGTGAAAGATCACATCAAGAAAGAATAAATGAATCCAACCATATCTTATAATGCATTGGCCAGAATTACCACTCCTCAAACTATCCAGATAGAAGGACATATCAAGAGAAAAAATGTTCAAGAAGTGAAAGATCACATTGAGCATCAAGAAATGAATCCGACCATATCTTGTAAAGCATTAGAAGAAATTACCACTCCTCAAACTCTCAAGATAGAAGGACATATCAAGAAGAAAAAGGTTCAAGCAGTGAAAGATCACATCGAGCATTAACAACAAGTTCTCCAACTTTTGAAGGATAACGCCACTTTGGTGCAAAATCGAATAAAACAACAGGTAGATCAACATCGTAGTGAAAAATGTTTTGATGTAGGTGATTGGGTATTTTTACTGCTACATCTCAAGCAAGCTATTTATAAGAAGGAAATGTTGGCAATACTACATGCACTTAAGAAACAACGACCTTACCGAATGGGAAGACACTTCAAGGTAAAAATGGATCATGATAGTCTTAAATAATTTTTAGAACAACTATTATCTTTAGCAGAATAGAAAAAATGGGTCACAAATATGTTGGATTATGACTTTGACATCATCTATAGAAAATGGAAGAAAAATTTTGTTGTAGATGCACTCTCAAGAAAGGATGAGGATGTGGAAGCATTGTTTTGTGCTATTTCTATTATCCAACCAGATTGGATAAATGAAGTAATGGATGAATGGAAGAAGGACGAAGAAGTGTGGCCACTCATTCAAAATTTGCAAAAGATCCCAATTCAAACAATATTGCCAGAACTTGAAGAGGAAGGAAAAATCATATTGGAACCTGGAGCAGTCATAGAAGCAAGAACCCGACAGCTACAAAATCGATCAATTTCAGAGTATCTCATCAAGTGGAAGAACTTACCTACTGAATATTCCACATGGGAGGACAAGAATTTTATATAGAAGCATCAAGAGCTACCCAAGCATTGAGGACAACACTTTTTGAAGTAGAGGGGCATGTTAGGCCCCTATACTACTAGTGTAACCCCTTATTATTATTAGTACAACCCCCTTATTATATCATTGTACCCATGTAGTCCCCATATGTTACTATTGTGCCCCATAGAATCCCACTATTGTTATTATTGTGCCCTTACATTATTATTGTTATGTCAACTCTGATTATATTATGACCCCTTAGACTCCTATATATAGAAAGGAGGTCTTGTCATTTGTATCATCAAAGAATTTTTCATTTGTGTAATGTAAAGGAGGTTGCCCCCTTGAAGAGGTTTATTTCTAAGGCATTCATCTATGTTTTCTATCTTTTTGTGAGCTGGTTTCATAACATGTGAGCCTCTTTGATTAGTTGAAGTCACTCGGCTTTAAGAACACATAATTTTTCTATCCTGTAATGTAACCTATTTCACAGATGATATTCATTTGTGTTATCTTCCTTGTCTACATGAATCTAGCTCTACAACAGTTGAAACAACTCCTTCAACTCCTCATCCTCTATATATTTGTCTTTATATACGTCATAGGTAAAAGGATCTATGTGAATTAGAGTTCCCTGAGTTGTAATTTATGATGTGGGTGGCTTTGAAAGCATGTCTTCCAATCTGCATACTTTTTTCTTCTTTCAATTTATCATTAAATGAAAATGTTGTAAAATCCCCATCCACTTGTAATGCTTAGTATTTTGTAGCGTACTTTGGGCCTGTAGGTACTATAGTAGTTGGAGATATGTGTGAATGACCATCTCCTTTCCCATCATATAGTATTTCCACTTCTTGATAAATTGTACCAGGGAACTAGTACTTGGTAGGTAAGATAGTTGAGAAGCAGCCCATGAGTCACTTTAGAGTGGTAACATATTGGCCTCGTCCCTACATCAAGATTACTTCCATAACATACCCACTTGAATTGAAAGTTTGGTAATGCAAGAAAATGTGTTTGACTTATTTTATTCTTCAACTCCTCAAAGGCCTTTTGTTGACCCTTCCCCTTAAAATTTTTCGACTCGTTGTTATGGTATGAAGTGATGCAAAAAATGCTAAAAATGAGACTATGAATTTTCTCAAGTATTTTTTTGCCTCAATGATACTCCTAAAATTAGAAACATTGATAGGCACATACCACTTCATGAAGGCCTCCATATTGGTAGGGTATATATTGAGTTCCCCTCCATTAATTATATAGCCTAAATGTATCAAATACTACTATGAAAAATCACACTTCTTGATATTTGCTAGCAATTGGTGCTTCTTCAATGTCTCTAAAACTTGCAACAAATGTGATATGTTCTCTTCCCAACTAGAAAATTATACCAATATATCATCTAAATAAATAATAATAAATGAATCTTGATATGGGCACAATATATCATTGATTAATCTCATGAATGTAGTTGGTGCATTACATAGACCAAATGGCATGACTAAGCACTCATAAAAACCTGTTTTGGTTTTAAAGGAAATCTTCTAGGCATATTATTATTTGAATTGAACTTGGTGATACCTTGAATGTAAATCCAACTTGGTGAAGTATTTTCTTCTTGCAATTTGTCCAGTAGATCATCAATCCTAGGCAAGGAGTACCTATTCTTGAGCATAATTTTTTTAATACCCTGTAATCAATTTACATTCACCAATTCCCACCCTCTTTGGCACAATTATGACGGGTGACCCAAATCGTTGAGGTACTTGGTTGACTAACACCCTACTCCAAAGTTACTAAAACTACTTATTCACCTCATTTTTTCTAGAATGGTCTACTCTATAACCCTCGATGTTTGGTAATGGAGAATCTATCAATGGTTGGATCTCACGCTCCACTTCCCTCTTGGGAGATATCCTTTTAGGCTGATGGAACAATCCATTATATGCCTCTAGAAAATATTATAGCTTTTGTATCTATTCCTTTGTGCACCCCTCCAAAGATATATTTGCTCTCATTGGACCTTCTACAGACTAAATTTCTCTTAAAATAAGTAAAATTTACTTGTTTCGAACTAATCAATTTCTTGGCTTTGTTGGCACTTAATAGTGAATCCAAAATAAGAAACTAAAATCAAGTCCAAAATAAGAGGAATCTTTCTAAAATCAAGTCCTAGGAGAGATACTTCATGAATAGATAGAACAATCTATTCTATTTTACCAAAGAGTCCAACCCTCTTTCCTTTGTAACATTTACTCGCATAAATAATTCCTATTCCTTTCTATGAGTGATTTTCCTTTTTCTTCATTTCATAGAAAAGAGTGCCTATCCATGAAAAGTTCCTCAAGAAGAGGATGATGTTTATTTTCCATCATTCTCTCCTTTAAGATAATTGTCCCACTGTTTATATAACTTATCTATTAAGGGAAGATGTGGTGGATTGAGACTCGCCAATGTATTTTCACATTGGTATATCCTTGGTTTTATCTTAGACTTTGTTTTCCTATATCCATAAAATAAATTCGTAATGGATTTAGAAAATTTTGTAGGTTGAGATAAGAGTTTCTTATCTAACTCGTTGTTCCATAGATTTGTCTTTAGAATTTCTTAATTACTCTCATTTCTCTTGTCTTCAATACTTGTTAAATCCAATTGGTGTGGAGGGGCTTTCCCAATTGGTTCAAAGTATGAAAGATTGTAATATTCCATGGTAAATCCATTTTCCATATTTTTGAATACCATTGATTTCCTTCATAAACATGGTCATTTACATTTGAGCATTCAACAACACAACTGTCTAAAGGTACCCCAATTTGTCTCAATTAGAATTTCTTTAATTTTCCATGTGATGATTTTAGCAAAGGATTCCTGAGTGGTTTTATTATCATCAACCTGTAATTTAAGTTGATCTGTATACCTAAAATAATGATGAAAGTTGTGTATTTTACAAAAATTATGATTAATTTTCTAATGAATTGTTTTTAACCACGAATTAATCACAAAAGCTTCCTAAATTTTGAAGAACTCAGTATCTTTTCGCTTAGTTTGAAATTGTTTTAGATGTTTCTGAAGAGTATTAATTTGTTGTTGGAAACCAATAGATATCATTTCCAAATTTACTTCACTCTATTCTCTTACTTTCCATTTCCTTAGTATGTTCCAATTTGATTCCTTATAGCTCCTGCTTGTGCTTGATATTTTTCTCTATAGGACTAAGAGTAAATTTCTTCTTTAATTGATCAATCTATCCTTGATATTCTTTTTCTAGTTCTTCATTTTGAATAAATGATTCTTTTGTAGTCGTTGCAAGTTGGGATTTTCATTTTTCCAATTCATATATTAATTCATTTACTAACCATGCATTTGCATTTACAAAATCCCCTATGGATGATGATGTTTCTTAGGATACGTTGTTAGTTAGTCTACTAGTTGCATTACAAAGAAAATATTGTTAAGACAAATCCTCCTCAAGTGCTCTTGCTTTTTATTTTCATTGATATTTTCTTAATTACTACTTTCTTCTCCTCATTGAAGAAATATTCTCCTAAAGAAATCATAGTTTCTTCAACATGAACCAATTGATTCTAGTTAAAAAAAAAGGAGTTAGGATTCCACTCCTTGTAGCTAAAGGAGTAATAATACATATAAGAGACACTATTTTAGTAAATTAAATAATAACACTTTCAGTATTAATTCCTTGTGAAATAACATTACCAATATTACCTGAGATCTCTAGTTGATCAACCATAGGCCATGGAGTTTTCTCTTACTCCAAATTATTTTTTTTAACTTCATCACTCTCGTATTCTAAATAAATATCAACTAAAATATCCATGAAATTCTCAATGTTTTATTTTTTGGGGGGATTTGTTGAATATCTTGAATTTCCTAGATAATAATAATATGTTTAGTTGTTGGTGTTGCAAAATCAACATTTTATTCTCCAGATGTCTCTCTTGTGGGAACATACTTATATTTTTATAATATCTATTTGTTAGGTCCCTATAATACTATTGTATCCCCCATATTTTTGATGCTGTGCTCCATAAAGGCCCATTATTGTTATTGTTCAACCCTTACATTATTATTGTTATGTAGGCCCTAATTATATTTTGACCCTTTAGCCTCCTATATATACCTAGGAGGTCTTTTAATTTGATTCATCCAAGAATTGTTCATTTATTTGATGTAAAAGCAGGTTCCCCCTAAAAGAGGCTAATTTTTAGGTCATTGATATATCATGTCTTCTGTTTTATGATTTGGATACATAACATTTGGTATAAGAGCTCTAGATCCTAAGGTTTCACTGCTTCAAACATGCCATTTTAGCATTTTTATTATAATTTATTTATTTATTTATTTTTTTCCTGTGAGGTTTAAAAAGATTAATTTTGTACCACATGGAGTAAAAATCTTGATTAATATCATGTAAATATTTTAGATATTGCTTCACTATATTCTCTGAGATATCATTCAAGGAATTCAGGGTTTTTGTATGCTCCATAATTTTGTCTCAAACATGTGTCTGAGGGAAAATTGTCATAACTTTCACTTCGGACATCCAAATTGACTTTTGTAAAAGGTGGATGAAAGTGCACAAATTTTTATTTCATTGATATTTGTTTGAGGGCTAAAGGTTAAAACAGTGGCAAGTGGAATTTCGTACAGGTTCGCTCTACTAAACCAGTCCATAAACATGTCATCTTGGGGCATTTGGCATAACTTTATATTGAAGAATCCAATTATAGTTTAACTAGTGGGGTTGGAAAGAGGACATGGAGAGATACTGTAAGACGCAATTTCTGGCCTTGGGAGGCCAAAATTATATAGAAACAATAGTTTCAAGTGTAAAAAATCTTGTAGATTCACAAGTTCATGCAATTTACGAAAGCACATGACAAGAATCTACTTCTACTTTCAACTAGTGGAAGCTAATAGATCGATGAAAACAATATGAACAAGAAGAAGATAAATCAATGGCACATAACACAATAAGTATCTGTGAAAAAAGCCTCAACTAAAAACCCCCACTATCTGTATTGCATTAAACCAGAAATCCAAGGTGATAAGACAATGCATGTTCTCACAAGAACAATCCCAACACTTAGTATGATCAATCTCCCTGCTCACAAGCAAGCTCAAGCCAATCTCTAACCTCTTATGCTACTCTCCAAGCTCCTGATTCCTTGCACCCTTAGTAAAAGAATTTCGATGAATACAATATGCTTTTCTCAACCTTGAGCTTAACCTGCACAATTATTTCCTATCCTTCACCCGATGACTTCCTTTGGCTAATACTTAGCCAAATTTCCAAGCATCTAAGCTTCTAATTCTTTGCACAATTCATGAGATAATTAGCCCATATTTAAAGGGAAATTCCTCATCCATACTGCGCAATCCAAAATTAGGTCATTCTCTAATTGCATGCATGATATTTACAACTTAGTAAATCATACAACTGATAGTACATTGTCCCTGCACTCTAGTCTCAATTGGTCCTTTCTCTAAATGGACATGCATGAGTTTCTGATGAGGGAATCTTCAGTTAACTGGAGTAACAGTTGTTGATGCCCTAGTGCACCAACTAACTTTTAACTCTCTATTAGCTCCACAAATAGTTTGGAACTAATTTAACTGAACATAACTCAGTAAACTGAGTTATCTAATTACAACTCACAATTAAACTCATCCTGGACCCCTAAAACTTAGGGAGAACACTTACATTACTTCCAAAAGGCTTCCAACTCGAAATTCCTAAGTTAATTAAGTCAACTTAACTTAGTTAACTATTACAAGTTGTTATGAGAAACGAATTACAATTGTAATTCACAATTTAATTCAAGGATAAATTAAATTGGAAATTCTGGATTTTATTTTTAACATTTATTGTTGCTATTTTCAACACTCCCTCTCAACAACAAAGTAATTCAACTTGATCCCGATCCTGAACCTTTGGAATGTTCTGCATGCAACACTTCTCTCTAGTGTTGTTGCTACAACAACTCCAGAAACAAAACAGTAAACATCCAACCTGAATCAGTGTGATGAATCTGTCATCAAATTCTCTCACTACTATTGCCTCTCTCGACTGAAAACTCTGTGCTTTTGCTGACTTTGTCTTTTTGCACTAATGTCAACCTTTCTTTGTGCTCTTTAGTATTTGACTGCTCTAGCCTTTGTCACTTTAATTTTTGACTGCATCAATCCCAATGATTTCTCTTGCTACAATGTACTTTGGGCTCCCGTAACAAGGTACGATCCATGAGATAAAACCTCTTAATGGACCCTGCCCAATTTATCTTGTAGAAAATCCCCTTGTAGAATTTCCTGTAGATTCACAAGATCATGTAATGTACTAAAGCACATGAAAAGAGTCTACTTCTACTTTCAACCAGCGAAAGCCAATAGATCGATGAAAATAATATGAGCAAGAAGAAGACAAATCAATGGCACACAACACAATGAGTTTTCCTGGGGAAAGCCACGGCTCAAACCCCCTCCTATCTGTATTCCATTAAATAAGAAATATGAGTGAAGATAAAAAGCTTGTTCTCACAAGAACAATTCCACACAAGTATGCTCAACTTTCTCAGCTCACAAGCAAGCTTTTGGCCAACACTTAGCCAATTCTACAACTCTCCAAGCCCCTATTTCCTTGCACCCCTGGTTAAAGAATTTGGATGAATACAATATGCTCTTCTCAAACTTGAGCTTAACCTACACAAGTATTTCCTATCCTCCGCCTGATGACTTTCTTTGGCCAATAATTAACCAAATTTCTAAGCCTCCAAGATTCTAATGCTTTTCCCAATCCTTGAGAGAAATAGCTCATATTTAAAAGGAAATTCCTCATCCATAACTGCAAAATCCAAAATTAGGTCCTTCTCTGATTGCATGCATGATATTTACAACTCAGTAAATCATACAACTGATAGTACAATGTCCCTTCACTTTTGTCTCAACTAGGTATTTCTCTGAACTCACATGAATGAGTTTCTAATGAAGGAATCTTTACTTAACTAGAGTGACACTTGTCGATGCACCATTGCACCAATTGACTATTAATCCTCTATTAGTTCCATAAATAGTTAGAACTAATTTACCTAAACATAACTCAGTAAACTGAGTTATCTAATTACAACTCATAATTAAACTCATCCTGGACCCCTAAAACTTAGGGAGAACATATACATGACTTCAAAAAGACATCCAACTCAAAATTCTTAAGATAATTAAGTTAATTAAACTTAATTAACTATTTACAAGTTTCTATGAGAATAGAATTTGATTTTAATTCACAATTTAATTCAAGGACAAATTAAATTGGAATTTCTTGATTCTATTTTTAACATTTCTTTTTGCTATCTTCAACACTCCCTGTCAACAATAAAGGAATACAACTTGATCATGTTCCTAAACCTTTGGAATGTTTTGCATGCAACACTTCTCTCTAGTGTTGTTGCTATAACAGCTCCAGAAACAAAAAAATCATCAAACCTGAGTCAGTATGATGCATCTGTCATCAAAGTCTCTGACTGTTATTGCCTCTGTCAACTGACAACTCTATGCTTCTACTGACTCTACCTTTATGCACTATTGTCAACCCTTCTTTGCACTCCTTAGTATCGGACTGCGCTAGCCCCTGTCACTTTGATATCTAACTACATCAGTCCCACTGATTCCTCTTGCTACTATGTACTTTGGGCTCCCGTAGCAAGGTATGATCCATGAGATATGTTATCACTCCTCCAGATCTCCAAGGCTGAGGAAGAGTCCAGCTGAGGTAACCACAGACCAATATTTTGACTTGGTAGCTAGCCCTACCAAGCCGGAGAGGGCTCTCTCCAAAGGATCACAGCCAAGAGGGCTGGATATATTACGGTTTTAGGCTAGGTATAGTAGCTTAGGGTTTGTTTGATTTGATTTGATTGGGGTAGTCATTGGATGAGTGAATTAGATCAGAAAATGAACTAGGTCAAGGGAAAGGAGAATCAGAATTGCAGACATCTGATGGGGAAAGGTAGGAAAGTTACTTTAACACTTTGCAATATAGTGATGAGATGGTTTAGACTAGTGAGGTGCTAAAAATAGCATGAAGATCATGAATTATTTTTAAACAAAGAAATGAAACAATCTATGATGATTTTCCCAAAACAGAGCATACAAGATGAATTCTGCTTATCACACCTTGAAAATCAAACATACTTAGAGTGAAATGGATCATGAGAGGTAAAAAACATTCATACATATGAAACTGAAGAAGAAACAATATCAAAATACCATGCCATAGGAATCCCACCAAAATAGTTGCAACTCATCCAATATATTTCATGCCAAAGTCTGAAACACTAATACAACATCCAATAGAGTCCAACCTGTAGAATGACTGAGAAATTACATAATATAGGCCTCAAACCAACTCATCCTAGCCTCAAGGGTTGAATCCATGAGAGGAGGAGCAGTTGCAACAAAGACTGAACTGATAGCTAGAGTGTAGGGTGGTCAAAGTGACTCATCCCTAACTTAAGCAAACTGATTCATTACAAGTCATAGAGGCCATTTACCTAATGTATTTACCCTAGGTAAAACTAAAAACATAATAATTTCATCATACTTATCAATTACATCAGTAAAACACTAATTTCCCATAGGTAAAAATCAAATTGGAGAGAAACAGTGAAAATTTGGGCTGACTGTCAAATGCGAAGTGCCAGTGTCAAACACATAACACCATGTTCAGACCCACTTTTTCCTACCTTCCTGGTGTCCAAATTGAGCCCAAGATAGCTCGTTGGAAAGATTATCCTAATTAGTTTTCATATCTACCTTTATTTTGCAAAATGGACTTGATTTGACCCTCCAAAAATCGATTCTCCCAAGAATCATTAAACGCGCAGCACCTGGCCCAAAAATGAGGTAGAAACATGATTATTTGGTAGTTTTTTGCCTTTTTCACCTACCAGGTTTTCTTTCTAGGGTTGGAAACATGGTTTTACTAGATGTCTTGGTCCTTCTAAATCCAATGATGGTGGCCATTCCTCCAAAATGTCTCTCCAAAAAGTGTGCAGTGCCTAAGGCGCTACGCGTTTAACTAAACTGCTGATATAAAAGTTGCCTTAAAAAGACAGGAAAACAAAGATGACAAAAATTGAGTCAAGGGTCTTCAAAATTGTTCAAGAAGCTAATGTTTGAGGTGGCTAGGCATGGAGTGAAGCCTCTGTAAGTATATCAATCTTCTTCTTTTCCTCATGGTGAGTTAGGGCTTCAATTCTTGCCCTAGCAACTTTGAGCTTTGCCCTTGCTTTCCTTTCTCTGTTGGCATAGTATTTGGCCATTCTCGCTTAAATGATGTTGTCCTTTATACATTTCTTCAATAAATTCTCCAAGTGATCATTGATGACCTTAAGCCAACCTTCCTTGTCTTCTTTTATCATATCCAAGAATTGATCATCAAGCATAACTTCATCAACTATCTCTCTTTGCCTTTGCCCTTTAAGTTCCAAGGCTCTTTTCAAACCTCTGGTTCTAGGTCTGCCTCTTGGTGCTTGTTTATCTTTCTCTTCAAGAAAACCATGCTTCTAAAATTTTTGTTCTAACAAAACCTTAGCTTTTTTTGCCTCACTGTATGGTCTGTTTTCTTCTTCTGCCATGGTGTTTAATGTCAAACCCTAGGGAGATATTAGGTTGTTGGAATGTGGTTTTTTGGGAGTAAGGAATGGGGAAGGGGAATTGAATGAGATGGGTAAAGGGATTTATGTAATGGAGGAGGATACAAGGTATTATAGTATGATAGCTTGGGGATGGGGGAAAATGTTTGCAATGTAGGGGGTTTGGGAGCCTAAGGAATTGTGGCACCTAGGACTTAGGGTTTTGGGATAAAGGTTTAGAGGGTATTTGGGATAAAAAGTTTTAGGGCAAGGGAATGAAAAGGTAGGGTGTGTATGAAAGTGTAGGGGAGTTAATATTTAGGAATTGAGGGTGTAAGGGTAGTTTTTAGGGAGATACTAGGGTTTATATGTGAGAATAACATCGAATCTTCAATCAAATCTTTAAAATACTTTGGGAATGATTCTATGGAGGAAAAATATGTGATCTGTAGTGGTTATTTACTTGTAGGAGGTTGAATTCACTTTGGTGGAATTGAGGAGGCAATTTTGGCTCTCTTGGACAAATGCGCAATGCCTATGGCAAACGTGCAACGCCTGAAGCAGGTACGCAGTGCTGACTTCAATCTGACTTTTGAGTGCCTTCCCGAAGTCTAAATTGATCCCATGATAGCTAGTTGGAAAGGTCTCTCTTTTGGCTACACAATGGACCTATTAAGCACTGAAACGAATCAATTATAGCCCCTGAAAATCAATTCTCCAAAGACTAGTCAAAAAGTGCAGAATGAGGGTGCAAAAATGAAGTGTGATCTTACAGGAAACTTTTGGAGGTCTTCATCAACTTCAAATTGAGCTTATGATAGCTCATTGGAAATATATTTCTATCTATTTATCATTTGATGCATCAAGAAAGTAATTTGGACACTCCAACTAGGATAAAAGTTTATTTTTCCAGGGTCGCTCCAGAAATGCAGAAAACCTCTTGTAGCAACTGTAGTTTTTGACATTTCTATAAAACCATGGAACCTGTGTAAAAATTGAATTATGGACAAAAACCTTTCTCACTTTTGTAAAATTCATCTCTATTTGGTTGGAAACATACTTTGAAGCAAAACTAACCCTATGTGTGGCAAATGATTTGTCCCTTGGAATGATTTCTTGAAAAATGATGGAGACATGATGTTTGTGACTTGGAATGACCTCATACTTGCTAAGATGATCTTCCTTATTCCTCCTCTACATGAAATGGAGTGGAATGTTATTGAACCATGAAAACCCTAATGACCTAATGGAGACTTTGAGTGGTTGTGACTATGATGAAAGTGACTATCATGATGAAGACAAGTCATGACCAATGGTATACTTCAACAAAAGGTGAAATGAGCCAGCAAGGGGTAAGCTTCTAAAAGGATTAAAGGAAACCCTAATTCAACCTTTAGTGACCAAATTTTTTGCATGATGACCTAGTGGAATGACAAAAACTTCAGAATGGGACCCTAATATGATATGGAAAGAGGATTTTGATCGCTGATGGCAGTATGCAAATACTGACACTAATAAGATAAAATCTCTCAATGGACCTTGTCCAATTTCAGCCCTCTTGGGACTATCACTTCACATTGCCCCACCTCACAGTTGGAGGTATGGCTGCATGTGATCCCTCAACCCACATTTCTCGAAATTCCCCCCTACTGGAGGTCTTCGCATGAGTAGATGCCTCCACTCCGTCTTCTCTCAACTTCTCTAGTTGTGGTTGCTCCACAACTTCCTAAAGCTACTTCTGAGGCATCTTTTGGGGCTGCATGTTGAGAGGTAATTTACTCTCCCCCTCAACCACCAAGTCTCTAACCTTTACCTTGATCCTCAAGGCTTGACATGCATCTTGTACCTCAAGTGCATACAGGTTTTTGGCTAGCACACCAATTTGTTTCATTTGTTCTGCTGTCATGAAATTTTCTGGTAAAAACACTGATTTTAAATCAACGATAGCTTCTTCATCTAAACTCTTATTCGACCGATTTTTTTTTTTTTCAATTTGGGTATTTTTTTGCAAGGAATCCAGATCTGCTATTTGTTTTTGATGCACAAAAAATTTCAGATATGCTCTGAAAAATCATGGCCCCAAAAAAATTCCTGCTCCGATACCATGTAGAGATTTCTACATATTTAGCTCTAATACCATGGTGCCAGAGCATGATTTTCTTTTTTTTGGCGAATGTGTCAGGTAGATATGAACATTTTTGTGACAAATTTTCAGAAACAAATATTATATATGAATTCCTTGTAGAAAACTACACAAATTCAAAAAATGAATCATCTGAATCAGAGTTCAGATGAGGGAGATATCGTCGATTTAAAATCACCTCCTTTTTCAGAAAAAATTGTGACGGAGGGATAAATGAAATAGATTGGTGTGTGAGCCAAGAACCTGTATGATATTGAGGTACAATATGCATGAAAATCCTTTAGGATCAAGGAAAAGGTTAGAGACTTGGTGGTTGAGAGAGAGAGTAAATTACCTCTCAACATGCAGCCCAAGAAGAAGACTCAGAAGCAACTTGAAGAAGTTATGGAGCAACCACAACTAGAGAATATGAGAGGAGACTGAGTGGAGGAATCCACTCATGTAGACACCTCTAGTACGGGGAAATTTCGAGCCAAGTGGGCTGAGGGATCACATGCAGCTATACCTCCAAGTGTGAGGTGGGGCAATGTGAAGTGATAGTCCCAAGAGCGCTGAAATTGGGCAAGTTCCATTGAGAGGTTTTATCTCATGGATCATACCTTGCTACGAGAGCCCAAAGTACATAGTAGTGGGAGGAATCAATGGGAATGATGCAGTAAGAGATCAAAGTGACAAAGGATAGAGCAGTCAAATACTAAAGAGCGCAAAGAAAGGTTGAGAATAGTGCAGAAAGGCAAAGTCAAAAAAAGCACAGAGTTTTTAGTCGATGGAGGCAATAACAGTGAGAGACTTTGATGACATATGCATCATACTGATTTAGGTTGAATGTTTTTTTTTTCTTTTTTTTGGAGTTTTTGTAGCAACAAAACTAGAGAGAAGTGTTGCATGCAGAACATTCCAAAGGTTCAAGATCAGGATTGAGTTGAATTTATTTCCTGTTGAGAGCGAGTATTGAAAATAGCAACAAGAAATGTTAAAAATAGATTCTAGAAATTCCAATTTAATTTGTCCTTGAATTAAATTGTGAATGAAAATTGTAATTATTTTCTCATAGCAACTTGTAATAGTTAACTAAGTTAAGTTGACTTAGTTAACTTAGGAATTTCGAGTTGGAAGTCTTTTGGAAGTCATGTATATGTTCTCTTGCTCCGATACCATGTAGAAAATCTTGTAGATTTACAAGCTCATGCAATTTACTTAAGCACAAGACAAGAATCTACTTCTACTTTCAACTAGTGGAAGCCAATAGATCGATGAAAACAATATGAACAAGAAGAAGTCAAATCAATGACACATAACACAATAATTTTTCCTGGGGAAAGCCACAAATCAAAACCCCGCCTATCTGTATTGCATTAAATCATAAATCCAAGATGATAATATAATGTTTGTTCTCACAAGAACAATCCTAGTGCTCAGTATGATCAATCTCCCTGCTCACAAGCAAGCTCAAGCTAATCTCTAGCCTCTTCTGCTTCTCTCCAAGCTCCTAATTCCTTGCAACCTAGGTCAAAGAATTTGGATGAACACAATATGCTCCGCTCAACCTTGATATTAACCTACACAAGTATTTCCTATCCTCCACCAGATGACTTCCTTTGGCCAATACTTAGCCAAATTTCCAAGCCTCCAAGCTTCTAACTTTTTGCACAATTTCAAAGGGAATTATCTCGTATTTAAAGGGAAATTTTTCGTCCATAACTATGCAATCCAAAATTAGGTCCTTCTCTTATTGCATGCATGATATTTACAACTCAGTAAATCATACAACTGATAGTAAAATATCCCTACACTCTAGTCTCAATTGGGTATTTCTCTAAACTAACATGCATGAGTTTATAATGAGGGAATCTTCATTTAACTGGAGTACCACTTGTGGATGCACCGTTGCAAAATTATCAGGAACTTTTACATGGTATCAGAGCTAAATTTGTAGAAATTCTACATGGTATCGGAGCTGAAGACAAATTAAGGAGCATGAATTTTATGGGCAGCGAGTTTACAGAGCAGATTGGAAGAATACAAAGACATATTCTCCTCACCCATAGGGGTACCTTTGCACTGTCAGGTAAATCATTCGATCGGTCTCAATCCTGGAGTATGTTAGGTCCCTGTAATACTAGTGATTACCCCATTACTATTGTAGTTATACCCCTTATTAATATTGTTGTGCCCCTATTGCCCCCATATTGTTATTACTGTGCCCCATAGAATCCCTCTATTGTTATTTTTGTGGCTTTATATTATTATTGTTAGGTCGGCTAGATTATATTGTGACTCCTTAGACTCCTATATATAGAAAGGAGGTTTTTTCATTTGAATCATCCAAGAATTGTTCATTTATGTAATGTAAAGGAGGTTTCCCCCTTGAAGAGGCTGAATTCTAAGGCATTGATCTATCTTTTATATCTTTTCTTGAGCTTGTTTCATAACATTTGGGATCAAAGCTTTGGATTATAGGGTTTCGCTGCTCCAAACAGGTCATCGTGGCATTTTCGCTATAACGTTTTTTCTGTGACGTTTCAGAAGTCACAAAAAAAACTTATTTGAGAAGAAATCACGCTGAACCTTGGGTCCAAATTTAAGAGCTTTTCGCGCGATATTTGCGGAGATATGATCTGAGGAAGTTGGTCTTTTTGCAGACTCCTGAATTACATTCAAAACAGGTGACCTGGGGAAAATCATCATAACTTTCTCTTTGGGGATCGGATTGAAATTTCGTAAGAAGGTGCAGAAAGAGGACGGACTGTAGTTTCTTGTATGCATGTTTCAGATCCAAAGGTCAAAACATTGACACGTGGCACGTCGTACAAATTCGCTCTACTGAACTAGTCTATAAGCGAGTCACCGTGGGAGATTTCACATAACTCTTCGTTGGAGAATCCAATTTGGGTCAGACTTGTGGCATTGGAAGGAGGACACAGAGGGCTACTACAGCTCACAAATTTAGAACTAGATGATTGGAAAGTACAGAGATACATTAGAGGCAATATCAAGCTCCTACAAAGTGAAAAAAGGTGTGTAGATTTTCTTAAATTTTTGCTTAAGCTTGGTTTGAAAATTTATTTTGGAGGAATTCAAAGGGAATAGTAGAGCATTATTATCGGTAACTGATGCCCCAAGGAAAGAAAATGAAAACACCTAGTAAGGAACCTGAAAGCTCTAGCATGACTCATGAAGAAGAGGAAGAAATGCAACATGATATATCAAAATTACAAGACCAAGTGCAACAACTGTCCCTTGCACAAAAAGGAACAAAATCTAATATGGATGGTTTAAAGAAAGATGTAGAAGCTAAGATGGATGGTTTAAAGAAAGGTGTAGAAGCTAAGATGGACTGTTTAAAGAAAGGCGTAGAAGCTAAGATGATTGACGTGGAAGCTAAGATGGATGATTTGAAGATAGATTTGAAGACAGACATGGACGAATTGAAGATAAATATGAATAAGTTGCTACAAGAAATGGTCCCTAAGGGTGAAAGGGTACTAAAGGAAACTCATGATGAGAACAAAAGAAATGTTAATCATGATTCCATAGACGCTAATGTTGGATCGAAAACTCACCATATCCAAAAATCGATATGAGGAAGTTTGATGGCAAGGATCCTGCCACATGGATATTACAGATGGAGCAATTCTTCGATCTCAATAATGTGAAAAACACACAAAAGGTACGTATGGCAACTTTATATTTGGAACCAAATCAGTTTGTATGGTATCAATGGCTTTTCTCTCGTAAACCATTTATCACTTGGGCAATTTTTACGGAAGAATTGATAGCACATTATGAGGATACAAAAAGCAACACTTTTTTTAGCCAATTGATAAGTCTCAAACAAAAGGGTTCAATAATGGAGCACATTGAGGAGTTCCAAAAATTGAACATAAGGCTAAAAGATATTCCAGAGGAGCATAGGATTGATGTGTTCATGGGGTCTTTAAAGGATAATATCCAACATGATGTTCGCCTTTGGGAACCTGATTCATTAGAGAAGGTATTCAGGTTAGCAAGAAAAATGGAAAGCAAAATTATGGCAACCAGGAAGCATACCACTCACAACTATAAAGACGGAAGTGTTGTTGCTCCTAGTCTTCCACAACCTATAAGGTTGACACCACAACAATTGGAAGAAAAAAGAGCAAAAGGGCTTTGTTACAGTTGTGATAGCAAATACACTAAAGGTCATAAGTGTGCTGAGAAGAAATTATTCTACATAGATTGTGAAGAGGAAGAAGAAAAGGAGCAAGAAAGGTCAAAAGAAGAGGATATACTCTAGGAACAAAGCCTAGATGAAGAAAAAATAAATCCAACCATATCTTGTAATGCATTGGTGGCAATTACCACTCCTCAAACCATCAAGATAGAAGGAAAAATCAAGAAGAAAAAGGTAATAGTGTTGATTGATTCAGGAAGCACCCACAATTTTATTCATTGTAAGGTAGCAAAAGAATTAAATTGCTTCCTATATCCAGCACCAGAGTGTCAAGTGATGATTGCAAATGGAGGAACAATAAATTGCTCTGGAAAGTGCCATAATATCAAGCTATCCATGGGAGAATATGTATTGACTAGCCCAATGCTTTCCATTCCAATGGGAGGTGCTGATGTTGTACTAGGAGTCCAATGGCTACAATCCCTGGGTACAATAGCTTCTAATTTCCAAGAAATTTTCATCAAATTTTCTACAGAAGGAAAGGAAGTTGAATTAAGGGGTATTGCAGGGAAACCAGGAAAGATAATCAGCTCTAATAGTATGACAAAGCTTCTAAAAAAGGAGCAAAGAGGTGTAATTGCACAATTATGCTCACTAGATGTTTCCACATCGGAATCATCTATTTCTCCAGATCTCCAAAAGGTCCTGGACAATCATTCCAAGGTATTTGAGACTCCCAAAGGTCTCCCACCTATGTGTTATCATGATCATGCTATTCATCTGATTCCAAGAAGTGTTCCTCCAAACATCAGGCCGTACAGATATCCCTATGTCCAAAAGAGTGAAATTAAACGTATGGTTGCAGAAATGCTAGAGGCTGGTATAATTCAACCGAGTCAAAGTTCTTTCTCTGCTCCAGTAGTATTGGTGCATAAGAAGGATGGATCATGGCGCATGTGTCTGGATTATAGGGAGCTCAACAAGCTCACTATTAAAGATAAGTTCCCCATTCCTGTCATTGATGAATTACTGGATGAATTGCATGGATCAATTTACTTCACCAAGTTGGATCTTCGTTCAGGATATCATCAAATCAAAATGAAGACTGAAGACATTTCGAAAACAACATTTAGAACTCATGAGGGTCATTATGAATTTTTGGTCATGCCTTTTGGCCTTACCAATGCACCTTCAACATTTCAAGGTTTGATGAATTCAATTTTCAAACCATTCCTTAGAAAAATTTGTTAGTATTTTTTGATGATATACTAATATACAGCAAGTCTTGGAAGGATCATGTTGAACATGTTGACAAGGTGCTACAACTATTGAAGGAGAAACAATTATATGCAAAAAGATCCAAATGTTTCTTTGGAGTCCAGGAGGTGGAATATTTGGGTCATATTGTATCTCATGAAGGAGTTAAGGTAGACCCTAGCAAAATTAAATCCATTAAGGAATGGAAAATCCCCACATCCATAAAGCATCTGCGAGGATTTCTCGGCTTGACAGGGTATTATCACAAGTTTGTTAAGAATTATGGGAGAATAGCAGCACCTCTAACAACATTATTGAAGAAAGATGCATTTTCATGGACTCCGGAAGCAACAAAGGCCTTTGAACATCTTAAAGAGGCAATGTGCCAAGCACTGGTCTTAGCTACACCGGACTTCACAAAAACCTTTATTGTGGAATGTGATGCTTCAGGAAATGGAATTGGTGCTGTTCTAATGCAAGATGAAAAACCCATTGCTTTTGAAAGTCATCCAATCAAGGGAAAGTTTTTAAGCAAATCTATTTATGAGAAGGAAATGTTGGCAATACTCCTTGCACTTAAGAAATGGCGACCCTACCTAATGGGTAGACACTTCAAGGCAAAAGCAGATCATGATAGCCTTAAATACTTTTTACAACAAATATTATCCTCTGAAGACCAACAAAAGTGGGTCACAAAGATGTTGGGTTATGACTTTGAAATCATCTACAAAAAAGGGAAGCAAAATGTGCTGGCAGATGCACTCTCAAGAAAGGATGAGGATGTGGAAGCATTGTTGTGCGCCATTTCTATTATCCAACCAGATTGGATAAACGAAGCAAGGGAGGAATGGAAGAATGACGAAGAAGTGTGGACACTTATTCGAAAGTTACAACAAGATTCTAGTACGTCTAGTACATTTAGCTGGCAAAATGATTCGTTATGGTACAAAGATCACTTATAACTCTGTAAGAATTCCCAGCTAAAACAAGAGATTCTTATGGAATTGCACACTTCTCCCTTAGGAGGGCACTCAGGATTTTTAAAAACTTACCACAAGGTTAAGAAGGAATTTTTTTGGGATGGCCTTAAATCAGATATTCAAAAATTTGTGGCTTAATGTTTGGTTTGCCGACAAAATAAAGTTGAAACAATTAAGACACCGGGTCTATTACAACCTTTATCCATTCCAAGCCAACGTTGGGAGGAGGTTTCAATGGATTTTATCACAGGTTTACCCAAGTCTGAGGGAAAGAGTGTCATCATGGTGGTAGTTGACAGACTTACCAAGTATGCACACTTTTGTGCATTATCACATCCATTTAAAGCCAGTACAGTTTCTACTGCATTTATGGAAACAATTCAAAAGCTACATGGAAACCCAAAGATTATTGTAAGTGACAGAGATCCCATTTTCACTGGAAATTTTTGGACAGAATTATTTTCTTGTCTTGGTACTCAGTTAGCTCATAGCTCATCTTATCATCCTCAATTTGATGGGCAAACTGAGATAGTAAACAAATGTTTAGAAGGATATCTTCGTTGCTTTGTATCTGATAAACAGACACAATGGGTCAAATGGTTGCCTCTGGCTGAATGGTGGTATAACACTTCCTTCCATACAACAACAAAAATGACCCCATTTATGGCACTTTATGGGTATCAACCACCATCCATCACATCATATTTAAGAGAAAATTCTAAGGTTCAGGCAGTGGAACATCACATCGAACATCAACAACAAGTCCTCCAACTCTTAAAGGATAACCTTGTGTTGGCACAGAATAGAATGAAACAACAGGCATATCAACATCGCAGTGAAAGAAGTTTTGATGTAGGTGATTGGGTATTCGTACGGCTACAACCATATAAGCAAATGTCCCTCAAGCAAGCTAAGAAGGATAATAAATTATCACCTAAGTATTATGGTCCGTACAAGGTGTTGCAAAAGATTTGTACTATGGCATACAAATTGGAGCTTCTTGCAGCTTCTCGATTGCACCCAGTTTTCCATGTTTCATGTTTAAAGAAGGTTATAGGCGACAAGCTCCCAGTTCAAACAATATTGCCAGAACTTGATGAGGAAGGAAAAATTATATTGGAACCGGAAGCAGTCACAGAAACAAGAACTCGACAGCTACGGAATCGTTCAATTTCAGAGTATCTTATCAAGTGGAAGAACTTATCTACTGAAGATTCCACATGGGAGGATGAGAATTTTATGCAGAAGTATCCAGAACTACTCAAGTGTTGAGGACAACACTTTTTTGAAGGAGAGGGGCATGTTGGGTCCCTATAATACTAGTGATTACCCCATTACTATTGTAGTTATACCCCTTATTAATATTGTTGTGCCCCTATTGCCCCCATATTGTTATTACTGTGCCCCATAGAATCCCTCTATTGTTATTTTTGTGGCTTTATATTATTATTGTTAGGTTGACTGGATTATATTGTGACTCCTTAGACTCCTATATATAGAAAGGAGGTTTTGTCATTTGAATCATCCAAGAATTGTTCATTTATGTAATGTAAAGGAGGTTGCCCCCTCGAAGAGGCTAAATTCTAAGGCGTTGATCTATCTTTTATATCTTTTCTTGAGCTGGTTTCATAACAGAGTACCTCTACCCAAAGGGCCAATTTATCATCTCTCCATTTTGGAAAATGAAGAAATCAAGCAGCAGATCCAGGAATTGTTGCAAAAAGGGCACATATGACCAAGTTCCTCACCTTGTGGGAGGATGATTATACTTGTATAGAAGAAAGATGGGATATGGAGACTCTGCATTAACTATTGGGAACTAAAAAAAATCACTGTCAGGAACAATTATCCAATCCCACAGATTAATGACCTTCTTGAATAGCTCAAGGGGACCAACTATTTTAGCAAGATCGATTTGAAGTATGGCTTACACTAGGTGCTAATAGAACCCAAAGATGTATGGATGACTGCCTTCAAATCCAAGGATGGCCTTTTCGAGTGTTTGGTCATACCTTTTAGTTTGACAAATGTCCTTGCAAATTTTATGAGGCTGATGGATGACATATTACGGCTCTTCACCAACTTAATCGTGGTTGTATATCTGGACGACATCCTCATCTTTAGCAAGAATTAGGAAGAACACCTACAACACATTCGGCAGGTCCTTCAAACCCTGTGGCAACACAAACTATGTGCCAACTTGGAGAAATGCACATTTGGCATGAACCAGTTATAATATCTGGGCTACATCATTGATGAGGAAAGCGTGCATGTGGATCCAACTAAGATCCAAGTCATTCGGGATTGGCTAGCCCCGACGACTCTAACATAGCTTCATAACTTTTTGGGACTTGCCAATTTTTATCGGAGGTTCATGTTGGAATTCTCTCATATCACTTAGCCTTTGAATTAGGTTACCAAGGGCAGAGTGAAAGAAAAAAATTTATTGTCCAAGTCCCAACAAATGGCGTTCATAGAGCTAAAGCACCACCTCTAATCTACACCTGTACTCACATTGCCAAACCTGCAACAACAATTTGAAATTGAGATAAATGCCTCTGACTATGCTATTGGTGCAGTTCTCGCCCAATAAGGGCATCTGGTGGCCTATCACAATGATACACTTTACGATGCAATTAGGAAATACCCCACCTATGATAAAGAGATGTATTCCATCGTGCAGACATGCCGAAAATGTAAGCATTACATTGTGGGGAAGGAGCTGGTCATCCACATAGATCACCGACCTATTTATTTTATACAGACATAAGGGAAGCTGCAAAACGATCAAAATCAAAAGTGGTAGACATATCTACAACAATTCCACTTGAAAATTAAATAAAAGAAGAGAAACACCAATCATGTTACATATTGCCTCAGTCGGCCCCCAGTTGTAGCAATGACTATTATTATTAACTCTTATGGCCACGAGACCTCCAAATGGATGCAATTGTACAAAAGTGGTCAAGAGTTTGCCACCACATACTAGATGCTAGTGGATTGCAATAAAGTTCCCTATTTGATGGCCACTTTTTTTCCTTCAATCAATCATGCAAAGCTAATTTTGGAGGCACACTACAGTCGAGTCGCAAGACACTTTCATGTGGAGAAAATTGTGGTCGTACTATAGAAGTATTTTTATTGCCCAAAAATATGACAAGACATTGGAAAATATATTGAATCTCACATTTCCTGTGTCATTGCCAAGCCAACTATCAAGAAGAAATGCTTGTACACTCCTCTTCCTACTCCAATCAAGTAGTGGGAATCCATATCAATGGAATATATGTTGGGCCTCCCTTCTACCAAGGATAGGAATGACTATGTATTTATGGTCATGGAAATATTTTCTAAGATAGCTATATTGGTGGCTTGCAAGAAGAGTATCACAGTAGAGGACACTTCCAAACTCTTCTTTGAACAAGAATGTGTACATTTTGGAATCCCGCATACCATTATATCAGATCGGGATAGAAATTTCTTGAGTACATTCTAGTTGAGCCTCTAGACATTATTGGACACTAAGCTCACCAAGTCAACTTCATTCCATCCCTAGGTTGATGGCCATACATAGGTCATCAACAAGATGATAGTGCACATAATACACATGCACAAGTCCAAGCATCCACAAACCTAGGATGAGAAACTTCCTTGTGTGTAACATAGTTATAACAGAGCTCTCCATAGCTCGACTAGCTGCAATCCTTTTCAAGTGGGTTTAAGTTTTCAACCATTGTGTCTAATTGGTGTTTACATGCCTCATGCGACTACCCAGACATAATCCACACATGTATAGTCTGAGGCTAATAAAGAAACTTGGTTTATTGAATGCATACAACACATATTCCAGTAGGTGCACAACATATTGGATAATTCTAATGCCAAGTACAAGCAATGACATGACCAAGATCGGGTGCCATACAAGTTTTAGGTAGGCGAAAAAGTTTGGTTGCATTTGCAGAAAGAACGCCTTGTTGAAGCCCATTGAAAGCTCATACCACTTTGATATGGGACCTACACCATCACCAATGTTGTGGGAGACAATACTTTTGAGCTCAAAATTCCCCCATTCCTTGGCCTACACCCCTTGTTCATTGTGGACTACCTTCAGCCATACATTACCATACATTACACCATTACTCGACACATCAAACATTGCAGAACAACTAACACCAATAGAGCTAAACCCATACTATGTGGAACAGACCACAACTAATTAGATCATGTAATAAATATCAATAAAACTCATCAGAAGTTCCAATTTTATCAGGTTGCCAAATATAGCCAACTTCTGCACTAAGGCAAGTGGCTCACTAAGGACCAATTTCAGAAGAAGTTTCCCCATCTCATGGAGGCACTCAACACAATGGAGGCCATTACTTCCTAATAAGGGAGGGTTGATCTACGTGGATATTGGTGGCCACCCACCTATTCGACTTGGACCCCCACCATTGTTTCTTTTAGTTTCCTTAATTGTAGCACAATTTATTATTTTTGGCAATTTTTCGGGTCTTGAACTTTCAGAGTCATTTTGAGGCTGTAAAGGACGTTTTTTTAGAAAACAGGAAAACTTTTAGCCTATGCCATGGGTTTGTAGTTGAACATTTTAGTCCTCAGATTGATATTTCTAGCAAGGTATCGTACGCATCAAACAAATGTCATATCCCAAAGTTACGACCCTGAGAAGTTGATGTACCAATTTACCCCAACAAGGCCCACAAAGTTTTGGCACTTCATCTCCTAGGGTTAGGTTTTTGTATGTTTATGGTTTTCCATTGTTTCTCAATAATAAATATGCCTTTGAATCTCATTATAGCATAGTTCATAAGGCATGTAGCTTCCACATCTATTCTCAGAGATAAGTTACCATTGTCTGAGCTAGTTTATTTCTTTTTTGCATGTAAATAACTTTTAATACTTTTTTATTAATGAATTGACGTTATGTTTTCATTGTATCTATGTATTTCTATTTATATATGTATTTATTTTCGTTCCTCCACAAATATCGATCAATAAAAGAGGGGTTGGGTTCAATGAATGAATCAGGTCACCGTAGGGAACTCTAAGAGCGAGACCTGATTTTCTAGATGACGATCCAAATGTTTTTTAATTCTATCGAAGGAGACCAATAAAAAAAAATATTTATAAAAATTGAATCAAATATGAAATATTTGTCTAAACTACCTATCTTTTTCCAAGTAAAATTTCAACAAGTTGTTGGCATGAACTCTGACAACTAAAAATAAAAACATCATAAAACATAAACTCTTCGAGGGTATTCACAAGCCATCACCAAAAACGTGTCCAACAGGCATATCTTAAAACATCCCTGAAGTCACAAAATACAAAACAATTAAAAATTTATGTTTGAAAAGTTTCAAATACTAATGCGTAATAATCAGAACATCTGAAATGCATTCACCACCATGTAGAAAAGAGGGTTAGCTTTCACCGTAGAGCCTTCAATGGAGATTTTGTGTGTGACTTTAGACCATGCTAAAGGTGTTTACTAAAAAAGGTAAGAGCTTTCCCAAAACCATGGTACACTACTCCTTAATGTTTCGCCATTAATAGTGTGAAAACATAAGTGATCTAAAGTCATGAAAAGAACTACAAACCTTGCAAAAAACTAGTAATGAAACCCTTGAAATGGTGATGAATTTGGAATGATGTTGACAAAAATTATTAGTTTTTATTCAATAGTTAACATTGATTTGCTTTAAGTCTTTGTAGATTATGATCAAGTTAACATGCTACAATTAAATTGAAGCAAAAGATATCAAAAGATAATTTTTCCACAACCTCTGATGAATAAAATGTGATATCCCTTTTCTTCTACAATGAAAGCATCTTCAAAGCACCTTAAGAATAGAGACATACTAGTAAAATGAGCATTCAAGGGCTGAGGACATAACGTCATGCAGAGCAATAATTAAACTATACAATATTACATTAAAATTAACTATACAACATTGCATTAATAGTAGCAACAAATTACATGTATCACTTTTGGTAAGATACACATGTTGACAAGTATCTCAAGAAGGATCACATATTTAATTTGTATTATTAAATATTAATGTATATAATGTAATCTACATTTATGTGTTTGTGTTTATTTGTCATACATGCCCTCTACAAATGTCATATATGTTTATATTACCTACATGTCGTCAACATGCAGGAGGGCGGCAATGGTCTAGATTCCTTACCAACAGTTTGGCCATTACTCAGTACCGAGGCACTAACATGAGAGGATAGTTTAATCAAGGTGGTTGGATACCTACATACCTAACCCTTGCCCCTCATTTATTAGGGACATATCCCTACAATTGGTGATACTAGCTTTGTTGTTGGTCTTGCCCTCACTTCTATAGCTAGGTTAGGTGCCTCTTCCCTTGTTTATTTCCAAAATGGCTGTAACCTCTAGTGGACCCTCGAATGGACTTGAATCATGGGATCTCACTTCTGCGTTCCCTAAGCATTGGGGATATTACTATTACTAGTCTTTCCTACTAGTATATTGGTTTAAGCTACTAGTATACTAGATGGTAAATAAGTTGGAATTAGCTAAGCAACTAAATCAATGGATGGGGTCACATACAAATGTATGAACAAAAGCTGGTTATGCATCTTCATATGGAATTGACTCATCTAAATGGTGGGTTCTTCTAGTGAAATCCAAACCATTGTAGATTTCAAATGCGATGCAATCTGTTGGGTTTCCTATCATTAGTTATGTCAGACTGATATTTTCCACCCTTCTATTTGAGTCTTAGGGGCTTGCTTCAAGTTGAAAATAATTTGGGGACAAGAAAACGAGGCAATGGACGCAATGAAGGTAGAGGAAACAACACCATAAAAAGAACATGCTCTCCCTGCTTAGTAATTACATATGTACTCATAGTTAAACAAACATGTTTAGTGCTTTTGCTTTGCTTCTGTATCTGCCAAACAACCAAACATATGACATTCATAACTTAACAAGAATGCCACAATTGAACCATTATGAAGAACATGTAATATTGTACATTTGATTAAAGAAAATACATATCATGCCCACAACACGTAAAACCATATAGACCTAGGCGTCCTTCTGGGGATCCCTACTCCTTAACAACTAGATTGATAGGTTTTGTACCTTGAATTTTGAGATGATGCATTGGTTGTTTCCCCTGTTAAATAGAATGAATAAATGTTAGCTACATTTTTCTGTAAAGAGAAAACTTTTTCTATATTTTTTGAGTCCAATTAATCCATGGGGGTGAGGGCTTCTTGGTCTCGATATGGAAAGCACTTGAAAAAATATACAGGGATCTATTGAAATGAAAATTCATTAAAATACCCTACTGATAATGAAAAAGATAGAATAGAAGCTTTAAAATAAACAATTTTACCTGTTATCTAGCCTTCAATGGTTATTTCTTAACATGGTTTTCACTCTTAAGCTTAGAATTCTCAGGGAAAAAGACATGGCCATGACCATATTTCACCTTGACTGTGGATGTCCACAACTTGCCAGATAACCGAAGCTAAGAAAATACATCTTTAGCATCTCCCTCTACATGGTCACCATCTTTGAGATTGTTGAATTCCAAAAAGTGGGTGGGACAATGATCATCATGATAAATGTCACAAGAAGCTACAAGCTTAATTCCACACTTATGTTGACTGTATTCTTAACACCCATGAAGTTGTAATTCCAAGGAACATTATCTAGTACCTTCACAATGATTCGGATTTAAACAGGAACGCAAAAAATTACAGAGATAACCATAAACACATAGATGTAGTGGAAATGATACTTCATTTCATTAATGTAAAACACTGAAATATGCTTACAAACAGAAATGGAAATAAACCAGCTAAGGCGATGGTAGCTCATCTTTGAGAAGATATGTGGTGGGTACATGCCTCTGAACTGTGTTACAATGAGACTCAAAGGCCTATTTATTGTTGAGAAACAATGAAAAACCCTTAACATCCCAAAACCTAACCCTAGAGATGAAACGCCAAACTGTGGGCTCCGTTTTGGGTAAGTTGGTACATCAACTTCTCAGGGTCGTAACTTTGGCACTCGATCTTCGTTTGATGCATACAATAGCTCGTTAGAAATATCTGTTCGAGCACTACAACTTTTGCAAGAGAAACATTTCCAAAAAAACGTCATTTAGGGCTTCAAAACAGCTCCGGAAGTTCAGGACCTAAAAAACTGCTAAAAAAAGTAAATTGTGCTACAAATAAGGAAACTAAAAAACTGAAAGAGATAGTTGTGGGGGTTCAAGTGGGATAGGTGGGTGGCCACCAATATCCACCTGGATCATTCCTCCCCCCTTAGGAAGCAATGGTCCCCATTGCGTTGAGTTCCTTCATCTGTTGAACTTGGTCCCTAGTGAGCTGTTCTGCAATCTCGGATGTGTCTAGTAATGGTGGGAAGCATGGTCGAGGGCGGTACACATTGAACACTTGGTGTAGGCGAAGGAGTGGGGGAATGTTGTGCTCCAAAGCATTGTTTCCCACAGCCTTGGTAATGTTGTAAGGACCATTTCGGAGTGGTAGGAGCTTCTTATGGGCTCTTGTAAGGCGTTATTTTTGCATATGTAACCAAACTTTGTCGCCCACCTAAAACTTGTGTGGTGCCCCTGTGGGTGAGGAGAAGTTGTTCCTGTGTTCTTTCATGACCGTATCCCTCTACTGCTGGTGCTGCGTGGAGAAACCCTTCGCGAGGGTCATGGATGTTGCAACAATCTTCCCCTTACTTTGGGAGTGAACCAGACGGAAAATGAATTTCCTAGTCTAGGAGACGATCTTGTTGCATTTCTTAGTAGAGATCAAAGAGGTGGCAGTAGGTGGGGCTACCTCCAGTATCCTGTATAATGAATTACCCAAAGTAATAATAACAACGCGAGGCCTTGACTCATACACATCATGTCACCTCCACAAGTATGGGTGGCCAAATAGTACATCACAAACATCCAGATGTGCAACATCACACAATACCTCGTCTGTTAAGAGTTTGATGTTGTAGGGAAGGCGACACTACTGGCGAACTCAGAAATCTCATCCTTGGTTAAGCCATCCGATGCTATATGGTTGCAGATGTGGTATTGTCTGTAGTCCCAACTGCTTCACAACCTCTGTTGAAATGAGGTTCTTTTGGCTACCACTGTCGACAATGAATTGCAACGGTGAACCCTTCACCCACATATGTGAGTGGAAAAGATGATCCCCCTCCTCTGGATCTTTGTGCTTATTCTTCTGGATATTGGCAGTGGCAACAATGACGCTGGGCTCCACATTAATGATCTGCTTCCCTTTTCCATTCCCTTGTCAGGTTCTGACTCAGGGTCGGAACATGCATCTAATTCGAAGGCCTTCAACTCGGCCACCAGTGACTACTTGGTTTGACACTCACTTGTGTTGTGAGTGGGGCTCTTATGGAACTCACACCACTTTCCTCTGTCCTTCTCTGGCTTTGTGGTGTTTTTCTTTTCTTGCGGCTTCGACGGGTTGTCTTGGGTCACCCCGCCTTAGCTTTGTCCTTTGGTCTTCGGATTCGCAGATCCAAAGTCTCGCTTCTTCTATTTAAACTTCTACTCGATTTTGACAGCGTATCAGTACGTCGTGTCGAGCAAGGAGATGTTCATGAACTCCATCTCTTCCTAGATGTACTTGTGTAGGCAGCCACAGTATTTGAGTACCAAATGTAGCTTAAGATCCTTGATACCCAACTGTGTGCGAACGGTATGAAAAATGTTTGTGAACTCCGGCACATCTTGGTCCCCTCCCTGCTGCAACATGGTCCACTTTATGCATTTGTCCTCATAGCTTTTGATAGGGTAGTACTGCTCCTTGATGGCATCCCGAAATGAATTCCAATTGGGTGCGGCTAAAAATAGTGAGCTCGTACTTTCATCCTTCTACTCGCAATAGGTTTCCCACTAGTCCTTGATGTGGGGGGCTGCTTTGAGAAGAGTGAAAACAATCTTTTCCCGACCAGAAAATCATGAACAAAAAAAGAACCCTCTAACAGATTTAACCATTTATCGATGGCAACTGCGTCTATCTGACCCTCTAATATGGGGATTTCAAAATTAACTTGTACCTTAAATGGTGTGGCATTTCCAAAGTAGCTGTTGGAAGCCGATGCGTCGCCCCTAGGTAGTCGTTGAAGGATCTGGGCAAAGTTTTCCATCATCGCGTTCCTTTTTCGCTCAAGGGCTTCTTCGAGCAAGATTTTGATAGGATCTCCTACCCCCCCGTCTTTATTTTCATCCACCATGGGAGGTCGTCGGGATTTGCAAGGATGGTCTTGCAAAGGTTCGACCAATTCAAGCCCTAACTCCTTATATACCGACTTCGTTGGGGACATGCAAAGAAAAACAGAAAAAAAGCAGTCCACTTTAATACCACTGATCCGGATTTAAACAGGAACGCAACAAATTACAGAGATAACAATAACTAGAGAGATGCACTGGAAATAATACTTTATTTCATTAATATAAAATACTGAAATATGGTTACAAATAGAAATGGAAATAAACTAGCTAGGGCGATGGTAGCTTATCTCTGAGAAGAGATGTGGCGGCTACATGCCTCTGAATTGTGTTACAATGAGGCTCGAAGGCCTATTTATTGTTGAGAAACAATGGAAAACCTTTAACATCCAAAAGCCTAACCCTAGAAGAAGAAACGCCAAATTGTGGGCCCCGTTTTGGATAAGTTGGTACATTAACTTCCAGGGGTCATAACTTTGGCACCTTATCTTCGTTTGACGCATACAATAGCTTGTTAGAAAGATCTGTCCGAGCACTACAACTTTGGGAATAATGAATAATTCAATCAAAGATCACACAATCACGATGAAGAAAATAATGAATAATTCAACAAAGATGCTGCAGGCTACAATTCAGGCCTAGTCATTGAAACTCGAAATGGAAAATCAAGGAACATGAAATACCATGTAAAATCCTAGGAAACAGTCACTAAGAAGCATTTTTATATTCTCATAATGAGAAGGAAGATAACCATGTGGGTTGCTTTCAGTGTCTTTGTTAAGCTTCCACCACTCATAACCTGTTGCAGTAAGCTTTATATGTCGTTAAGGAGCAGGAGCAAGGAGTGAAAATACATGTAAGAACGATGCACTTCACTCCATCCCACTACTTATTATTCTCCAAGATTTGAGAATGGCATGTTAAGTCCTAATAAACCATGGCAAGGAAAATAAGTATTTAATGAAATACCTTTCCATTAAGCACACTTTCCCTAGCTATAAATGAATTCTTCTTTTACAATAATGATTAAACACTAGCCAACAAACCTAAGGTGATAACTTAGGAAGCTCATTGGGTTGTGTATGCATCCATCCCAAATGCTATAAATCATTCAAAAATTCGTGCTCCAACAAAGCCAAATGAAAATGAAAATGAACTTGTTGATGCGTCAACCATTATGGAGGCATAGCTATACAATGAATTTCCATCACCTTTGGATTGTCTGGAGGGCTTATACCATAAGTATACCCTGCAATCTGAGTCATCAGGTCATCTATGCAAATGAATTTTTTTCAATATGTCTTTTGGCCTAATTCAGGTATAACGAGTCTCCTATTCAAATAGACACAATAAAAAAATGAGCCCTTGTAAATTCAAAGAGAAACTGAGACATAAAACTTAAATTAGTGTAAGAAAACTTTAAAAATTCATTTTACTGAAATTTTAAAAAATATATAATTATTTTCTTGTCAAATTCCAGTGAAAATCTTGTGTGCATGTCTTAGTGGCAAAGATCGTGGAAAGAAAGATTCGAACCTACCCTCACTTGTACCTGCACAACAAATAAAGATTGTGGAAAGAAAAATTTGACCCTGCGTGGGCCAGGATTACTTAAAACCCTTGTACTTGCACTACCAATCTAAAATTGGAATCCACTGTAGCTCTTACATAGCATCTCTGTATCTCAATGGCTCCTCACAACACTCATTCTTCTAAGGATTAAGAGCTCAGTCAGCAAAACGTGCTACAGGAATCAACGCTCTCACTCGAGCCCTCAAGCACAACCTAGGGCTTCCACCTCCATCTTCCATCTATACACCAAAATAGAATTCCAAGTGAGAGAAAAGGCTCGCTGAAATTGGACCCGCACCAGGCTGCCCAAAGACCAAAATTTGAGTTCAAGTTATCACGTTCCTGAAATCACGAACGTGCCAACACCGCAGGGAACCTTGCATGGTTCATTGACCCATGCATATCTGTGAGTTGCAGATTTTTCAGAGCCTATTCGTCGAGTCGTCAATCTTCAATATTATTCATTAGCATCGTGTAATCATGATTCAGTAGCATCGTGTAATCATGCACATTTGGCCACATTTTATACCAGCATTTAAGCCTTTAATATTAACCTATAAACATTTAAAATTAATCAGTTAATGCTATAGTAATTTTAGCATTACTTCTTTATGAAAAAACTATTGAGAATATGTTGCCTTAAACTAAGTTTTGTGTTTCTACCTTGAGAAGAGGTCAAATAAGACCTGAAAACTCTTCATTGGCTAACAAAAAACTGGTCAATATTTAATACGCTGAAGAAAAAGTATGTGTTTTAAAACATTAGGTTTAATAGCTTGATTTTTGTTCAGAGATTAATATACAAACGCAAACGGATTACTATAGTCCCTTCTTCCTTATGGCAAAGACTAATTAAGAGACTAATAACACATTGTTTTAATGTTTTTCGAGAGTGTAAATGAATTTTCCCAAATTCACATGTAATAATTTAAAAATTGTTCAAACTGAAAATATTACAAAATAATATTTGATATTTGTGCTCAAAACAAATCTAGGTATCGAGAAGGTGTGCACTAATTTCTTTATTTCAAATTTGGATTCCATTCTCCAAATACTTAAAAAAAAAAAAAATTGAAAAATTGAAATGGAATTTCTATTTATTTTAAATTATTTCAAGGAAAACATATATGGGTATATATCTAGTATATGGATGTTAAAGAAATAATATTTCTATACAACACCCGAAATCTATATATAATTTGTAAAATAGTGAATAATAAGGAAATTTGAGATGCACTCATATGGGATGTTAGCTTGCTTAAGCGATACACATTTCTTTCTCTCGGATTCATATTTAATGTTTAAGAAACTCTAATATATTAAAATAAATGGTTATGTTTTCTTTTATGCAGGGTATCAGAGTATCTCGTCATTTCTAAAAGGAAAATACTTTGAAATGTCTCAAGATAAATGGTTATGTTTTCTTTTATGCAGGGTATCAGAGTATCTCGTCATTTCTAAAAGGAAAATACTTTGAAATGTCTCAAATGCAATTAAAAATGTTAGAAAATAAATATTCGGCTTGAGGAAACTTTGTTATACATCACACATTTAGAATTAAATCATTCTATTGAGAATTTTGGACGTAGAAGGCATTTCTTTACATGTTTACGAGCTCATTAAGGATTAATTAATGATAAGTTTTACGGAAGGAAAAACTTATTGTTGTGCGTTATAGAAAATCTAAGTTAATATATACTAATGGAAAAGTAAATATGATAACAAAATAAGAAAAATAAGTAAAATTTTAATGGGTTATATTTTTCATATATTTTTTTAAAATAATGAAATTTTGAATGTAAACTTTTGTGATTTATAATGTTCTTTGAAAATTATTTTTTTCATTAAATCATATTCTTATTATTTGAGTCGATGGATTTCGAATCACTTAGTGTGATTCATCATCAAGACTTAGTGTGGTTCACCATGAATGAAAAATAAATCATCCATTTTTTCTATGTTATTTCTAGTCGTTTTGCATGTCTATAGTATATATTAACATGATTGAATAAAAAAATTCATCTAAGTCCGGATGATGAACCACACAAAGTGGTTTAAAATGCGTAGACCCGAAAAAATGGAATGTGATTAACTGGAAGAATTCTCTTGAAAAAATAATGGTGTTTTTGTTTTAGCTACAACACAACCAAATGCTCCCAAGTTCTTAATTGAACTTGGAACCTTTCTTAAGTGAAGTTAGGCTGCACTTCCAACTCCTATGTAATGGGTCACACTAAAGCATAGTGTCTATTAGAAAAGGGTGGTAGATGACCGTCATGAAAATTTCCCTCAAGTGGTCCACTTAACTAACCATGGTATTTTTAGTGTAATGAGGCAACCAAAATATTTCCTCACCTCCACTTAATTATCCATACCATTTTAAGTGCAATGACGAAACCAAAATACTTCCATACCTATTGAGAGAGGCACATCGACACCAATGCTTCCATCACCTTCAACCAATAATATCATGATCTCCAAGCCATCTTAGAAATAATCCTTAAATTTTCATAAGGATATGCCCAAGGATCGCCCTCCCTCAACCTAAGATCATATACATGGAGGTAGAAAAACATCTTCCTTGTCAATTTGGTCTACCTTCCACTCTAGACCATCTAATTCAAATGCACATGTTTCATTGGTTTTCTCATTTGTTGTCTCCACTTTTCCCCAAATTATCATACTCCCGCTAGTAATTTTCCATTATTTCGGCATTATCATCATTGCTATACAAAGGAAATATTTTCACCTATTCCTCAAGGTTGTTAAGTTACCTCTTGTAACTCAATTGGTTCTTAAAAGAACTAATACACTAACACATCCATGCCCATTATTGTACTTGTTGGATATAAAATTTCATAATAAACCTCAATGTGAAGAAAAAGATATCTATTATGGACTATTTCCATCACAAGTTTCATCCCCTTGATAAATCAAATTTCCTTCCCTATCCACCCCTTCACCAAAATTGCCACATTTTCTAGCACCCTAGGCTCCACCTCTTGTGACTAGGTAACAAGCCGCTTGTAGCATTGGTTGGTGAAAGGAAGATGGAAAGTGGCTATCAATGCCACCACCAAAAACTCCATCAATACTTTATATAAAATCAACTATGGGCTTCGACATAGAAATATTTTGTTCCAATATCTTCACTAAAATATTGTCCACCAAAGGATTCATAGAATTCCCTCCTAAAGATCCATATGTTTATCCTCCATCAACTCCAAAATCCCTATGTCCTTCATCACAAGTTTATATAGTTCCTTGAATAATGCTTAAGAAACTCATCTTATTTATGACTTCTTATTTCCTTCTTATTGTAGGAGTGATCCATGGATCTCATCGTAAAAATATAATCAAATTGTTTAAGTATGAACTCTTGTTATTGACCTACTATCGTGAGCATGCTTCAACCTATTTTCATGGAACCCATAACCTATAACACTACCTCTGAAGTTAACTACACCTAGACTTATTCTAAGGTTATTGGCTTCATTTTCAAGGGAAAATTAATGGAAAAAGTGGTCCTAGTAAAAATGAAAACAATCAACAACATTAGCTCTAGACTTAGGTACTTTTTGTTGTTTCCTTCTTGTTATGTCATCATCATCTTGAAAACCTTTCCTCTTAAACAATACCAAATTATGATACAACTATGTCATAGCTTGCAACTTCTACACTAAGGCTTTTTCTCATGCTTTTCAGAAACTTCATTGTATTCTTGGAAAACTATCTAAACCTTTTCACCACATCTTCCACCTTGACTTAATAGACACTTCCTTTGCACCATCCATTCTACACATATGCATAGTGAAATAATTGTCAAATCCTTTAAATACTTAATTCACCTTTTGTGTAGATGAATTATCTTGACCGCCTACTACTCCAAGGCACTAAGTATACTATTTTTTAATCTTTTATGTCACCCTTGCAATTGTCTATTAGTTTTCCCAAAACATTATGTTATATCTCAATTATTTCTAAACATGGTGAAGAGTTCACGATCGTTCTCTAGAACCCACTTTGCTTCAAAAGGTGGTGAATAATATGCTTTTATACCGCTATCATAGACTAATAGTTTTCCCAAATTGTTCTTTACAAAATTGAAGTTCCCCTAATTTGTTTTTGTACATGAGTTCATACTACATTAGCTTGCCTTGGTTTTTAGGGGCTTGGCCAACTTGTGCAAATTGCAAGATTATGACTCTTCACTTAAGGTTACCCATAATTATGCCTTAAGCTACATTTTTCTAGATTTTTAGCTAAGTTAAATACAAAAAAGTTTACAATAGGAACACATCCAACTGTTCCCTTAAAGTATTCCACATATTTCACACTTGGTCATTCAATATAATGAAATAAATTCTAACATTTAGTGATGACAATGAGCCCATGGCACAAACGTATGAGTAGCACCCAATGTGGGTGGTTCCTTAACTTTATTTATACAAATAATGTTATAGATATATAATCAGGGAGCATTTCCTTCTACCTACAACTCTATAACAAATCTAGATCTAAGGAGATACTACTTACAACCCATTACCTAAAATACTTGAAAAATCCAACCTTTGAAGAATATGGAGTTGTGCTTCTTACAAATCCTAGCTCTTCCACAATTCACTTAGCTAGTGTCCAAGTAGTCTACTATGCCAACCTTAGTCTTAACAAACTCATAGAATTCCTTATATACCCTTATATCAATAACTTGTAATGGTTCTTCTAGCATATGTGCTTACACAACGTAGGTGTTGTCTTTATATAGAGGATGTTTCCTTGAGGTTTTCTTCTCCTAAATTCACTTGCAATTATTTCAACACCCAAAGTGGAACCAATATGCAATCCACCCATTCTTCCACCAAGTGTTTGAGCCCCTTGGTCCATAAGTCTAGCTTATGCAACTGAGGTGTCCCTAATGTCTCATGCATCCAATGGTCAACTATCTTTGTTGTATGACATCCAAGATGCTTTTTTTCTTTCCTTATTTTGCATGTCATACCAAGCATCTATTTTTTTACATTTTGATACAATTTTCTGTGAACTTTGACTCAAAAAACTATGTTGATGCACCCAAATTCAATGCATTGTTGCCTACAAAATCATGAACCAAGAAATGTCCACCATCCAAGTCATTGTGAGGAATTTATAAGAAATCTCCAATAAAAACTTGTATCTTGTTTCCCTAATTAGCCAAATTTATTTTCCAATCCCTATAAACATAGTTATTCTTTGCTGTTGTCAAGTATATCTAAAGCATACTTGTCCAACCTTGCAACCTATTATCACAACCAAGTAAAGCTTTCTCAATGTTTGTGATATGCCGTAATTTCATGCAGTGGTGGGCAATAGGTTTACGACATGTCTTGTTGTAATGCAAGGATGCCCAAACCAACTCAGAAATCCAACCAACCTCAATATTTCATCTATTTTTGTTGGTCAATGACCACCAAAGTGATCATGTAGTGGAGGCACTCAAGTTCCATCAATATTGGGGCCTTAAAAGAAGCCTTAGCCTAATATCACGCTTATCACAATGATGGGTATATTGTTTCCCCTCCCAAATAAAAGAACTCATTGCACATGTCTAGGTGAAAATGTATCTGTAGTTCTATTGTTTAATTCCTTGAGTAATTGTAGGTAAATTTATGGTGCATAATCTCAAGGTTTCTTTGTCAAGTTTAATGGAAATGGTCATGTAGCTATGAAGTGTAAAGATACATTTTATCATTTGTTAGTTTCCCAAAAAGTAGGATAGTGTTATTATTTATGATTTTGAATGTGTGGTTAATTTGAGTTATTTATGTTCATTTTCATGATTATAATATGGGGTACTCAATGTTCCATGGCATTGAAATTTTGTAGCCATATTGATTTTTCTCTTAATTAGCTGGTGAACCCTTTACCACATGGTGTTATATATAAATTCATATATAATGTTTTTCAAAAGCACTAAGATGACCACAATGTAATCCTCAACCCTATTACTTGTGGTTCTAAATGAAAATTGTCTTAACTTGCAACTATATTTTTACTACATTAGGTGTTATGTCAAGGTAAAAAAATGAAGCATACATATGGAATTGTGGTTCATATAGTGAGTAGAGGATTATTACGTTATGTAATTTTCAACCTATACGTATATAATCACATGCCCACCCCCCCATTCTTTCTAGATGGTAGTAACCATCACCATAACCTTGTTAAAGGATTTTTATTCACGCTGCCAAAATGATTAAGCCTTAGAAATATTGATTGCATGAAAAAGGCATTAGCACCATCATGATTATAGTGACAAGTATCAAATGGTTATTCCTCATCTTTATTATAGTAGATGTGAGGTATCTAACCTTTCAATAAGAAAGTCTCTCAGGTAATGTATGATAGTCAACACAAGATCTAAATTAAAAGGGAAATCATAGTTTTTCTTTCCTCTTACAATCTTAAATGGATTCTCACCCTCTATCTAGTGAATTTTAAAGTTTTAACCTAAAAACTACCATATTATTAATATATATAATGTTAGGAGAAAGTGATACTCAATCCATTTGAATTTGTTTATGTGATCACCATGTGGGTTCTTATATGGTTGAAGAAAAATAATGCTTGAGAAATGTAGAAGGAGATAGTTAATAGAATAGGGTTCCTTGGCCAACATGAATCACTATGCATGCCTACTCTCCTCATAATTGCAGTTTAAATTTTGTGAACCTTAGACCTATATTTAAACTCATGCCCATGAGTAAAACCATGAATGGGACTTGCTTGAGCCATCATTCACATGTGCATGTTGCAGCATACACAAATAAAGGCTCACAAATTCAATGCACTTATGATATAATTAATATGTGATAGATTATGCTCTTCATTTTAGTTTGATTAAGTTGCTCATGATTTCCTAGTTTATGTTGACCAACTGAAGGCCCTAATTAGTACTATGACTTGATAAAGGGTTCATTCACTTCATTTTTTACTACACAATGAGGAAACACTTTATGCATCTAGCATCTTGTTAATCATTCAATTTATATATGAGTCAATTACTTAGGCTTAAGGCTTGTCCCTTTGCAAAAATAAATATTTATTCTTCCCTTCTAAAATTTTTGACTAATGAGCTTAGCACCATACTAGATCATACCCTTTCTCATATATTCACTATGTATCCCAATTCAAATCCCTTCTCTAGAAAAGAATTATTAGAACAAGTTGAACTACCTTTATGGCTAGGATCTAACAATGTTAAAGGTCTTTTGAAAGTTATTTAGACCATTCCTAAATTTGGTTGCCATGACTCCCATTTAGGCCACCAAGATACTATTCCCTTCTCACTCTTTGCATAAGGTAATTCATCTCCTAATATGTCCAAGGGTTTAGCTAAAGTGGGGGAGAACTATTTGTTATCCTCCCCATGTGGGATCAATTCTTGCAAAGTGACATCTTATCGCAATGTGATAAGGCTAGAAGGGTAGATAATCCCAGGGATAAAGCTACACTCCAGTGTACTTCAAGATTCCTTGGCCCTTTCTAAGTCACAAGTTATGGGTATATATGGCTTGTGAGTTGTTGGATATACCTATGAGTTATAGTGGTAGTTAGTAGGTTTGATCTCAAGCCTAGCATAGATTAGTGCAATGAATTATTGAATCCCATGGTTATAAAAAACATCAAAAAATGTTAATGAGGATTACTTTGGCTATCTTATAAATCATGAATTGGACCGGGCTCACACACTACACTTTTAAAATGAAATATTTTTATTGTTATCAATGGAATCACATAATGGTGTAGGATAACTCCCAATTGTTCTTTATGATGTCAGTTTACATTATATGACATGTTTGTTAACAAATAATCCATTAGGGGAAATTTAATGTCTAAAATGGGCCTCCTAAATAAAATCATAAAATATTGGTTAAAGTAATAAAATAAGAATTATGAATTTTCAAAAGAAAAGAAATACTACTACTTTTTTCTAATCAAAATTTTTACTTATCTCCTTACATGCTTACTCAAATTTCAAGGCTAGGAATTAATTAGATGTAAAAATAAATTCCACATCCAATGAGTATTCACTATGTTTACTTTTGATAGAGTGACAAGGAGATAAACTAGAAATACATGAAAAATACATGAATTTTTTTAGAAATACATTTTTTCATGTCTATCCAATTTATCTCACTATATGTGTATCATAGTCAGTTCTTGTTGGATGTATAATCTAATCTCACATCCAAAAAGCACTTACACTTGAAATTTCAGTAAACCTATAGTGAGATAAGTCAAATATATGATTAAAAAAGTAAGTTTCTTCCTTTCTGTAAAAAAATATCTACTCTTATAAATGATATCATCATCTTGAATCCTAATGGTTCTTTTAGAGTTGATTAAATAATAGTAAATCTTTTTTTAAGGCATGTTTTTCCCTCAAAATCCCCCTAATGTTTATACCTTTTAGTACACCACACCATTGAAATTGCATATACTATGAATTTTTTAACTAACAATTAACGTTTGAAAAATGATTGGTTACATGTTTGGAGATATAACTATGAAAAAGTGAAAGAGGTCAAATAAGAAGGAGGTTAAAGAACCCATTACAATGGAAATTATCTGAATATATGACTACATGGATCATAGAATTCAACATCCCATATAGCTAGACCCCTTGAAATATGTTCAAGGCATATCTAAGAGAAATTTGAACAACATAATTGTATGTCGGTGTTAATAATAGTGAGATCATCATGGTTTAGCTTTCATAATTTCATAGAATTGCAACAAGAGCATAAAAACTTTGCTTTCCCCAATTAGCAAAAACGGTTAATCCAATGGGAAAAATATCAAGGAATGCAACATTTATTCAAATAAGGGAAATTGGATTAGTTCCTTCAAACCTCACATGTTTAGGACTATATACAAGTTTTCAACCCCTTAGATAATCGTAGACAAAATCTTTATGCAAGAATTCATAAATAGACACAACTCGGTGAAAGTTATTGATCATTTGTAAGGAGGATAAAATGCATTTTGAAAAATCCCATCAACACATCATATTGATCAATTACAAGAGAACATTGGAGATGTGATATGATGGTAAACATGCTTTATGGTTGGAAGACTTGCTCATGAGTGGACAAGCACTTGGTTTCCTTGATACACCATGTGGTCATTAATAAATATGCACTCAGGTGGGGGGAAATTATATTAAAAAACATCAACAATGTTGTTAAGCAATGCCTAGAGAATTCATGGAATGCATCTCCCTAATTCCACATGGCAACATTCCTAGTCAATGTAGTTTGTTCTAACAATTCATTTCTAGAGTTGTGTGACATGTGGCATCCTTTCCTTCCACCTCTTCTAATGCATAATTAAAACTATGAAAGCATAAATATTTAAAGTATTATGAGTATCTCTATGGAATATTCTTGGCTTCCATGTACAAACTTGTGTTTTGACAAGCCATGCCAAAGATTCTCAAAGGAATACCTTTAAGTATTAGGAAATATTGGTTATTGGTATGTTACCTTCACATTTATGAAAATACACTCCAGCTCCAATATATTTCCCAATCATGTTTTAGACAAATTAGTAATCTAGAAATAACATACTAGAGAAAACAATTCAGGTCAATTTCACATTGAAATAACACAAGGGCTTATTCCCAACATATTCTCCTATGATGAGGATCTTCACTAATAATTTGTTTGTATCATTAAGTATAAACAACATGATAGATTTTTTAAGTTTTAGCATGGAGCATTTAAAGTCCACAATCTAACAAATAAGATCTTTAATCATGTAAATTAGAAAGGCCTTATTTGGCCATATTGTCACCAAGTTTTTCTTGAAGAAGAATTATGCATGTGAATGGTCGATATTTATGTGGTGCAAAGATGAAGAGTAATGTGGTGGAATAAGAAAAGGCAAGATCAAATCCATCAAGATATATTTTGGACCTTATGGGAGCCTCATATCTTAGGCTTTTATCCATTGGATTGGCAAACAGTCAATCATTAGAAATGGAAAGGTAGTAGACACTTTAGGCAGCCATTATGCTAGAAGAGGATCAAATGAATGTAGGTTGGAAGGAAACCACAATGATAGTAGAAACGACATAAGCTCATTGAGTATGGAACATTGAAACTCCTAAGAACATTGTAATTTACACTTAACAACAACATAAGAAAATAAAACAAAGTAAATATCAAGGTGGTTAGTAAACAACAAACTTTGGCTTGGTAGTCTAGCATCATCCAACAATACAACATTAACCTCCTTTGATATTTGTCAATGATTATAGATGATGAATATCCATCAATGACACTTGGAATTTTTTCATCTTATAGGAAGAGGAAGGCCATCACCATGCAAGCTCTCAAATGTAAGTTATTTGATGAAAAACCTAGTAATTTCATTTCCAAGGAAAAACAAAATTATAGAAATAAACACTATATATGTTCCTTTGGCTGAAGATCTCGAAGTTCTTGACGCAAAAAAAAAAGTCCAAATGATACATTAGAGCAACTACTTGTTTTTAAACTATTTATACACTATATGATTGTTTCCCTATGAAATTGAATAGAAAACTATAAGATTTGTTATGGGTAAACATAAGCATGATCAAAGATTTATGATATAGATAAATTGTCAAAATCAAAGGACAATAGCTCGAGTGGTAGCTAGCAGCTTTAATTGCCCCTCCACTTGACTTCTACTCTGGAGACATGTTAGCTTATGTGGAAAAAAAATGAACATGTTGAAAATCACAATGAGTAGTTCTTATAAGCGCAGAGGGGAAAAAAATCTAAATATCTTGATATTGAGGTGAATAGTGGTAGCTGTTGTGATTTGATCCTAGATCTTGCTCAAAACAATCCTATAAAGCTATTGATTCACTAGTTACCATTTAAGAAAAAAACAAAAAACAAAAACAAAACATCTTATTTATACAACATTTCAAAGAACAACTTAGGTGAAATTTTGTTGTGCTGATTGACATGTGAAAGGTTCTAATAGTATTAGTGATATATGAATTCTTTTAGCATATTCACTCATGTGAGAAATTTTCTATTAGCATAGTGGTAGTAAACCAATAACGAAAATGTATAATTGCAAATATAGAAAAGAAAGAATTACAAATAGAAGAAATTTAAATTTTATAGTAACAACATAGGCATTCTCTATGAATGTGTGAATGTGTGTTTAGTAAACCAAAGTGAGACAATTATAATATCCTATGGTATCAAGCAAATAAGAATTCACTCTAGCAAATGCATTGGAATATCTATATGTTTTAGTCACGGGGCAATGATGATTTCTTGCTGAAAGCCTTAGAATTGGAAAAGTCATATAGGAGGCCAATGTTCAAAATGAAAACCAACCCTTCCCTTTACTGCAACAATATATTGAAGAGAAGAAGTAATATGTGTCATAAGTCCAATAGAAATTCTCTACACATGTGTGTTTAATCAGCAAAAGTGAGACAATTATAATATCCTATGGTATCAAGCAAATAAAATTTCACTCTCAAAGATGCATTGGAATATCTAAATGTTTTGGTCACAGGGGCAAAGATGATCTCTTGGCGGAAGCATTGGAATTGGAAAAGGCAGGTAAGACACCAATGTTCAAAATGAAAACCTTCCCCACCCATTGCTGCAACAATATACGGAAGAGAAAAAGGCATATGTTTCATAAGTCCAAACTGTCACTCATCTCTAGTTATCTAGTTTTAAAAAAAAACCGACGTAACCTAAGTCTCTTTAATAATTTATGCCCATAAAGTAAACACTATTTATAATTACAGGAGAGACAAATTTCACTTTATAAAATCAAGTAATACAAACGTAATATTTATTTTATATTCTTTTGAATTACAGTTAGTATATTAAAAAGTAAAAAGGTACGTTGAGGGTCAAGAAAGAAGATAGAGTGTCACTTTTTGTAACTCCCTCGTGGCTCCTCCGTTATATATCCTCCCTCCCTTGCATATCTTTCTTAATCAATTGCAAAGAATCATTGGTGACCAAACATGTAGTCCAAATTTCAAATTATTTCATCCAAATTATGTAGTCCAAATTTCAAATGTGTAATCCAAATTTCTACTCGCACTAAATTTGTGAAGAAGAATTATGTGATTAGCCATCCATGTTTAAGTATTTGTTTATGAATATGTATTCATTTATTATCTTTTTTTCGGGTTATTTTATATTAGAATATATTAATTTATATAAATAAAATAAATTTAAAATTGCAATATATTATAAATATATATTTAAATTTTTAAACATTTTCATCCATTAGTAGTAGTCGTCTTCATTTTTAAAATTATTATTAATATAATTAGTTATAAAAAATTAATACATAAGTTAAACATATATACATTTAAAGAGATTTAATTTCCATAGAGTATTTATAATATGATAATTAAGATTTATATATTAAAGGTAGTTATGCCATTTTTGTTTTTCAATTAAATTAAAAAAAATATCATCTCGTTTTCCAATTTTCATTCTAACATCATTTTTTTTATCGTTTATTATTACTTTATTATATTTCTATGCTCTTTTGTTATATGTTTATATGTGTGTGTTTTAACTCATATATTAATTCATTTTATAATTAACTTAAATCTATCTTAACCGTAGATCTATCAAATGTCTAGAGGGATAAAATCTCTTTTCACTCTCTCAAGAGATAAACTTTAAATATAACATTACAACATCTCTACCATACTCAAACAATTTTTTTCTTTATTTTGTTTTGTTTTAATATGATCAAAATATTTAAAAAAAATTACAAATTCACTAAAAAAATGACTCTCGTGAAAATTAATTAATAATAATCATTTAAAATAAATATATAATCTAAATAATTTTTATAGTTTTATTTTAATATCATCTAAGTCTACTCTAATATAATTTAATATTTATAAATTAAATTATAATTTTTTTCCTAGCAATTTTATTTATATAGATTCTATGAATTAGATAATTCAATATGAAAACTGACGCATCATACAATCGCACGCATCAACACAAAAAATTTGTTGGAATCCAGAGGCACAGCAAACAAAATAAACACACAGCAGAATATCAAGCACATATGAGACAGTTTTTAACGTGGTTCACCCAACCAATCTGGGCTACGTCCACCAAACATAGGCATCAGGAATTTATTAGTCAAATTGGAGATTACATAATGAAAACCTCATAAAACTCTCACCCCCTTAGCAAACCATCCGAATGGTTGCCTGTTATATAGCATAGAGAATCTAACAGCCTCATTAACTCCCTCACATCAAATATAGGAGGCATTAACTCCCTCCCAACAACCTGGAGTTAATCTAGGACCTGAATTCTATTGTTGTCATCAGCTGAGATTTTTCCTATTTTGCTACAAACAGAAAATCTCAACAATCTCCACCTTGACAACAATTCGCCTGATGCCCTGTTATTATTATTTTATCTTTTCTGCAAGCCAAGAGAAGCCAAACACCAGCGTAGCTTCTCCAACAAAACTGGTTTCGTGAACATGTCTGCACAGTTCTCCTTTGTATGCACCTTTTCAAGAGAGACTCCTCTTTCAGTGATAACTTGTCTTACAAAATGGTACTTAATTGGAATATGCTTTGATTTACTATGATAGGCCGGATTCTTAGCCAAATGTATTGCACTTTGACTATCACAAAGTAACCTGATGTTGTCCTGTAACCTACCAAACTCACCAAGCAAACCTTTCAACCAAACCGCCTCTTTGCAAGCATGCGAAGCAGCAATGTATTCTGCTTCAATAGTGGATAAAGAAACAATGTTCTGTAGCTTTGACATCCAGCTTATAGCTCCACCTGCAAGAGTAAAGACGTACCCTGAAGTTGATCTTCTCTTATCCAAATCACCTGCAAAATCAGAATCAACATATCCGCAAACAGATTCACTACTCTTATTGTAAGTTATACAATAACTACTTGTGCCTCTCATATACCGAAGCACCCATTTTACTGCTGACCAGTGCTCTTTACCCGGATTTGCCATGTACCTGCTGACAACCCCAACTGCATGAGAAATATATGGTCGCGTACACACCATCGCATACATCAAACATCCTACTACATTGGTATACGAAATTCGAGACATATAATCCTTTTCTTCATCTGTATGAGGACATAAACTTGAAGAAAGCTTAAAATGGGAAGCTAAAGGGACTGACACAGGCTTCACATTATTCATACCAAACCTCAAAAGTATTTTCTCAACATACTTCTGTTGTGATAGCCACAGCTTACCATTGCCCCTGTCTCTGAAAATCTCCATGCCCAAAATCTATCTTGCCGCTCCTAGATCTTTCATATCAAACGTCCTTGCCATCTAAGTCTTCAACCTGTTGATTTCTTCAATGCTTTTGCTTGCTAAAAGCATATCATCAACATACAACACTAAGATAATGAACATGCCATTATTTAACTGCTTAAAGTAAACACAATGATCATATTCACTTCTTACATATTTCTGACTCAACATGAAAGAATCAAACTTCTTATACCACTGCCGAGGCGACTGCTTCAGGCCATATAATTACTTCTTGAGCCTGCAGACAAATTTCTCATTGCGACGCTGAAAAAACCCTTCCGGTTGTTCCATATAAATTTCCTCATCTAAGTCTCCATGTAGAAATGCAGTCTTAACATCTAATTGCTGCAACTCTAAATTAAACAAAGCCACTAATGCTAACACAATTCTAATTGAAACAATTTTAACCACTGGTGAAAATATCTCATGAAAGTCTATGCCAGCTTTCTGAGAAAACCCTTTTGCAACCAGCCTCGCTTTGTACCTGTCTTCCGTATCATTCACACCCCGTTTCACCTTGAACACCCACTTGCATCCCACAGTTTTCCTGCCTTTGAGAAGTTCAACCAGATCCCACGTGCCATTCTTACCTAAGGCCATCATTTCTTCCTTCATGGCTGCTTCCCATTTGTCACTATTTGAACCTTCTACAGCTTCCTGATAACACAAAGGTTCATCATCATTAGCGATCAAAGCAACCGAAGTAACATGATCATCATACCTTCTCGGAGGGCGTTTGATCCTTGTAGACCTCCTTAAGAATGTTTCTGGTGCTTCCGCAATTGGCTGTCTATCAACTATAGGAACTTCTTCATGATCGCCATCTGAGACCTGTCCATCTGAGACCTGTTCATGTCCTCCATCTGAACCCTGTTCATAATCTAATTCTGAAACCTGTTCATGACTAGAATCTGAACTATGGTCGTTATGACTATCATTAGAAATGCTGTCAAACTGAATATGCTGGAAATCAGATACATCATCCTGTTTCAATCTACTATTTACATCTAACTGTACAAGAGAGGATTCATCAAACTTTACATCTCTGTTGATGATGATTTTGCGGGTAGTAGGATCCCACAATCTATATCCCTTTGTTCCATCACCATACCCAACAAAGACATACTTTTTCGATTTCGGATCTAATTTAGTTCGCTGATGTTTAGGCACTAGAGCATATGCATCACAACCAAACACTCTGAGTTTAGAATAGTCACAAGGGTGTCCTTTCCATACCTCTTGCGGAATCTTGCAGCCTATTGCCGTTGATGGAGATCGGTTTATCACATAACAAGCTGTTACCACTGCTTCCGTCCACAACTCCTTTTGCAACCCGGCGTTACTCAGCATACACCTTGCTCTCTCTAGAAGAGTCCTGTTCATGCGTTTAGCAACTCCATTCTGCTGAGGAGTATAAACCGTGGTCTTATGTCTCTCGATCCCTGCATCCTTGCAATAGCTGTCAAACTCCTTGGAAGTAAACTCACCACCATTGTCAGTTCTTAAACATTTTATAGTTCTATCAGTGATGTTTTCTACCAATGCTCTAAACTGCTTGAAAACTGTAAAAACATTAGACTTCCTTTTCAACATGTAGACCCACACTTTTCTAGAAAAGTCATCAATAAACGATACAAAATATGACGAGCCACCATATGACGCTGTAGGGGCTGGACCCCAAACATATGAATGGATATAATCAAGTATGCCTTTACTAGTATGTTTTCCTGTTTTAAACTTTTGTTTACTTTGTTTACCAAACAGACAATGTTTACAGAAATCCAATTTTCCAGATCTTAGATTAGGAAGTAACTTTCGGTCAGCCAAAATTTTCAATCCTCTTTCACTCATATGCCCCAATCTTTGATGCCATAAGTGAATGGAACTACTGTCATGTTCAGACACAGACACATGATCTGACCCAGTTCTACCTTCTAACTGAAATAGATTTCCTACTTTCTTAGCTTTCATAACTAGTAAGATACCTTTATATATTTTCATAACTCCACCTTGAATTACAGTTTTATATCCATTTGAATCAAGTGCTCCTAATGAAATCAAATTTTTCCTTAAATCTGGTACATGCCTCACATCAGTTAATATTTTGGTTGTGCCATCAAACATTTGTAGTTGTACACTTCCTATTCCAACAATACTGCAAGTGACATCATTACCCATGTATACGACTCCATCATCAACTGATCTATATGTTTTAAACCAATCTTTATGAATACACATGTGGTTAGATGCCCCGGAATCTAACAACCAATGTTGATCATGTTTTGACATATTAACTGACAATACCTCATCACTCATACCTGAACCAGATACTGAACCTGTATCTGTGGTGTTGGCTTCCTTCTTTTCTGTCGAAGAGCCTTCTTTAGCAGCCTGCTTTCGCTTCCAGCAATCCTTTTTCAGATGTCCAGCCTTGCCACAATGCCAGCACTTTACCTTTGGCTTCTTTCCTTTGGACTTTGAACGAGAGTCGCTATGCTTTCCCCCGGAGTGTCTCTCTCGTGAGCGACCTCTGGCCATCATTACCTCTGATGTAGAGGTGTCTGCATTCGACCTCTTCCTCGTCTCCTCAGCCAACAAGGCTCCAACAACATCGTCAAACTCAAGGATATCTGATGTACTAAAGCTTATGGAAGTAACAAAGTGATCCCAGGATTCGGGCAATGAACATAATAGAGTTATTGCCTTATCCTCTGAATCAAATTTCACATCTAGACTGTCTAATTGCACCAACAAGGTATTAAAAACATTCAGGTGATCAACAATTGAGGTACCTTCTTTCATCCACAAACCGTAAAGCTGCCATTTCAGGAGAATCCGATTTGTCAAAGATTTCGTCATATAGAGCTTCTCAAGCTTCGACCACAGGCCTGCGGCGGTTTTCTCTGACACAATGTTGAACAGAACATCGTCCGCCAGACATAACCGAATTGCGCTCAGAGCTCTATCGTCCATCTCATCCCATTCATCCTCCGTCATGGAAGGAGGTCTTTTGTTTTTCCCCAAAAGTGCTTTCGCCACACCTTGTTGAACCAGCAGATTGTGCATCTTCACCTTCCAGATCTCAAAATTATTCTTGCCATTAAATTTCTCAATTTCAAACTGGGCACTTTGAGTTTTCGCCATTTGTATCAACAAAAAAACACAATAATCTCCAATATCCAACCAGTAAAAACAAAAAAATTGCCTATGCCTTTTCTGCCTTTGCCTTTAAAACAAAAAACTGCCCTTTGTTTTTACACAACCAAAAAACCTGCCTATGCCTTTGTTTTTACACACAAAAAAAAACTGACTTATTGCTGTGAAAAATTGCAGTATATAAACTGAGCACCAAGCTTTTAATCTGAGGTTTGCTTATATTTTCGAAAAAACTAAGCGTCTTTAAATAATGAAGGCAGTGAACCCCTGCAAATCGCTTTGCTGGAGATAAGAATCAGCGTTTCAGTCCATCTCTAATAACCAGTTGTATCTATTTGGTAAGTGAGAGCGCTACTGTCGCACGACTCCAAACCTTACCATACGGGGAATGGGGCAATTGCTAACAGCCTCCCATAATTTTTTGCTGTTGTTTGCTAATAAGAAAGAAATGTGTCCCAGATGCACAGAAATTGCAAAATTATGGGCTTCTTTTTCAGTATGTAAACGGAGAAAATTCGTTCTAACGAGTATTAGTATTCAACAGGCTAATAGTCATCACAAGCTTCATACCCATTCACTCCAACCTGAGTGCTTGCGTTATCTCACTGAATGGATGACACTTGAAAAAACATTACATACTGCGTATACACTTGAAAGAGCATATAACTACGTTGTTTTGTTTTTAGAAATATATTCACGCTGTTTTAAACAACATACCCACGCTGTTTTGATAACATATCAACACCGTTTTTAAAACTATCCACGCCGGTGTTTCAAAACGTAAATCCGCACCGTTATAACAAATGCTCACGCAGGTTTTGGTTTTAAATTTAATTCATACCGTTTTCAATACACGCTGTTCTCCGCATCGGAATGGTTTGAAGAGCGCCCACCGAATCCAACGCTGATCATGTGCTACCAAATCACTTTACACAGCGCACCTTCAATCACAATGCACAGCAACGTATACGCAGCAGCAAACATCCACGATCACGCCAATCCACCTCTAGTATGCAAGTCTCAGCACCTCCAACATGCTCTGATACCAATTGTTGGAATCCAGAGGCACAACAAACAAAATAAACACATAGCAGAATATCAAGCACATATGAGACAGTTTTTAACGTGGTTCACCCAACCAATCTGGGCTACGTCCACCAAACATAGGCATCAGGAATTTATTAGTCAAATTGGAGATTACATAATGAAAACCTCATAAAACTCTCACCCCTTTAGCAAACCATCCGAATGGTTGCCTGTTATATAGCATAGAGAATCTAACAGCCTCATTAACTCCCTCACATCAAATATAGAAGGCATTAACTCCCTCCCAACAACCTGGAGTTAATCTAGGACCTGAATTCTATTGTTGTCATCAGCTGAGATTTTTCCTATTTTGCTACAAACAGAAAATCTCAACAAAATTTAAAATTTAAAAAAAAATAACAACAAACTTTGTCAAGATAAACCTACATTAATAAATTTAATAATTTCAAAATATATAGGCGTATATTTCATTAAAAAAAACCAAAGATTTTTTTAAAAATATATAACTATGTAATGAAATGATATTTTAATGTCTATGAGATTAAAATTAGTTTATGGGATTATTGGTTTCTTGTTTTTTGCTTTTTGTAATTTATTTTTTTCCTTATTCAAAATAATGATGAAATGGCCAAACTTTCAAGCCAAAATGAAATGTTTTTAAGAATGACATGCAAAAAATACACACTTGTTCTTCCCAAGTTTCTTTAGGTCTTTTCCATTATCTTATTTCACACCGAAGCTAATGCGAATTAGTTCTTAATTGAGCAATAAGAATCTTTGCCCTCCACTGAATGGTAACTCCAATAAACTATTTTTGTTGTAAATCACAAGTAAAGTTGAATTCCTTAATGTAATATTTCATTTTTCTACTTAGTCTTTACCGTACCTGATTACTAAATTCTCCATAAAAACCAACTATTTTTAAACCAATAACCTTGAAATATATTTTTCAAATGCGACGTTGAGTTTGGAGCGTCAAAATGAAACGTACAATTAATAACATATATGACGGCAAATGTATGTTACCGTAGCTGATTTTTATCCCATTTGTAAATTTTTTTCATGTGGCTTGAGCATATTGGTGGGTAAATTCAAAGCGTCGAAATAAGTCTAACCTTGCGGTTTGCAATTATTGAGATCGCAGTTTTACTTTCCACTGAGAATTCCGATTAAATTTCTAATTGTATTGAGAGAAGAAATTAAGGGTCGTTATATTTAAGATTAGGTGTTGTTGTTGGGTGAAATTTTGATTTTTATTGTTTAAAATTGTAATTTCAAAAATTGGAGCTCATTTTGATTGTAGTTTTCAATTATGCTGAATCTATTTCCACTATTAAAAAATGATTCAAACACTCCAACATTCTAAGTTTTTTTACAAATTCTTTTACAAAATTCCAACCAAAAATCCACCTTAATTTATAAGTTTCTTAGACCACCTAAGTTTCTTAGACCACCCAAAAAAGAATCAGCACCAACTGATTCGTTTATTTTGGCTCTTATTTGAATTAGGGAATTAGGGCACAGCCTAATTATTCTACGTTCTGCCCTACCATCAAAATGGTTTGGATGCTGTTTATCTCAACCTCCCTCGGGCACTTTTGAGTCTGAAATTGGTACTAGTATATTCTGGATTTCATTTGAATTAGTATCGTTCGACTTGTCTGGTTTATTTTTTGTGCATTTTTCGAGAACCATCAATTCCAGATGTGAAATAAAATAATTGTTATTTTTCACAAGTACATGCCACAGATCAAACCATCCATTGTGTTCCCGAGCACGGCAGTTACCATCAATATCAACACGACGAGGGCAAATCTGCAGGAGGGTGAGGGTACAGCAGGAATAAAGTCGTTGGAAAAAGCACTCGGTTAGTTCCGAACCTGTTTAGAAAAGCAACCCAACTAAATGAGCTCCTAAACGCTAGTCGGCCTGTAGGTGTGGGTGAAATGTTTTATAGCATGCCGACATTGCGCGCCTATCCAGTCTTGTCCCTACGATTCACGAGCATGGAACTGTGTAGAATGAGGGAAAAGTTTTCAAAGATGGGGACGTTTTTGTCGTCGGTATATCCCCTTCGTCAATGCAGGGTGGGGCAGGAGGAGCTGTCCAGCATTTCCAAACCGTTATGCGTACGTTGGAATCTATATGATCTCATTTGAAATATATTTTTTTAATTTGAAGTTTGGAGCAGTTTTTAGGCGTACAAGTCTTAGTTGAGATTAGATTAGGCGTACATACTTTGATTTGAGATTAGAGTGTGAAATTTTTGAAGACTAAACTTTCTTCGTTAACGGTTAGGCCACTGCGTCAGTATATACATTATTGTTTACTCCACCACAAAATACAGAATGCATAATGTTTAGTCAATTGGATAAATTTCTCTTGAAGTTTCATGCGTTGATGATTATGTTACATGTGCTGCTACATTTCTCATAACTATTCCTGTACCGAAGCAAAAATTAATGATGCTGCTTCTTTTGCGGCAATTTCTGATAAAGTTATCATGGTACTAAGGGTTCATTATTTTGCCTTTGTTTTATATCATTGGTTGTGTGGTCAAAACGAGAAGAGGAAATACAAAAGATCGGCGTTTATTTTTATATCATCGTCGTGGGGTCAACACAGAAGAATATATACAAAAAGATCGGTGGATAGCTGGATGGGATTTGAATGCGAACCCTACTGTTACTTTTCCATTTTCTCTGCACTCGAAAGTCTCGCATCATTATGGACTTACTATGGGTGTTAACCTGTGACTGTGGTTAAGCTGAGCTGACATTTTCCTTGAATAATGATTTCCTTTTTTTTTTTATCATGTAAATTTGATGGGATTAATTAATTTTAATTTTGAAATTGATTGAGTTGCCTGGAAAATCATTAAATCATCTTCTTCTTTCTTTTTTTTTTTAAAGGAAATAGTTTTTAATTTTTTTTGGATGACATTTTTCCTTTATAATGATTATTGGTTTTTTTAATGTAAATTTGGTGGGATTGATTAATTTAATTTGTGAAATTAACTAAGTTGTTTGGAAAATTATTATTTTTTAAATGGAATGGTATTTTTAATATTTATTTCTTTTAAATTTTTTTATAGAAATTAATTATTATTTTATTATAATTTATGTAATAATGTAGACAATTTAGTTAATAAAAACTATAATATATATATATAATTTTGAAATTTTCAATAATATTATATTTAAATTAGTGATTAGTTTCTTATTTTATTTAAATTAATTATAGTTTATATAATAATGTAGATAATTTAATCTATAAAAGATGCAACAAGTGGTTCAATTTCCATACATCAATATCATCTTGATAATATTTGATGTTCACTTTAAACAACTAATGGGAATGTATCTTTCCTATATATATATATATATATATATATATATATATATATCCTACCAAATGAAGGACCATCCAACTTTAGTCAAACAAATGATATATTTTCCTCTTCGATGCACACTAAAGTAAAGTTATATATATATATATATATATATATCCTACCAAATGAAGGACCATCCAACTTTAGCCAAACAAATGATACATTTTCCTCTTCGATACACACTAAAGTAAAGTTTAAGTTATTGTAACCATTGGTTCAATTTCCCTACATCATTCTCGCCTTTATAGGGCTTGATGTCCACTTTGAATAAAGGATGGGAATATCTTATGCTTAAACTTGGCCTCTATTTCTATAGCTCTTCTTTGTGCTCTAGTTTTCCCACTAGAGCCAACATTTTGATTAGAGATATTGAAATCCATAAAAGGCTTGAACTTGCTCTATAGAGATGACATTAATTTTTCAATACCCCTTGTTGAACACTTACTCTTTTAAATTTTCAAATATCTCCTCCAAGTCATCCTTTGGTATCCTAATGTACTCATTTATCATGTCTAGGGTTTTGAGAGTGCTTTCTTTACATTGATATATTGTTCCTTCAATATAGCATACAAACCCAAAAGAAAACTAATCTAACACCAATGGATCTACAAATCCTAAATAGATATGACATATATATTGAGATTATGTCTAATTTATCGAGTTTATTTATCATTAATAATATAAGCATAGCATGTTTCACATGATGAATAACTTAGAAAAATAAGAGAAAAGTTGTAATACTAATAATGAGCACAACATAAACATAGCGAACAAAACCCAATCTTGGAAAAACCATAAGGAAAATGAGGAATGTAACTTGGTATTTTTTCCTACAATTTTAATGCATGATACAAAGAAAGATTGACTTGCTATGTAGTATAATATAAATTGTTTCCTTTGATGGGCTTCCATATGATTAGATTCTTCTAGGTGTGTTCTATTTCGATATTTCACTACTTTTCTAAGTTATGCAATGATGAATCAATATAATATGAACCTAACCCTTCGCCTCCTCTCATCTCATTTTCTAACATGTCTTAATAGTTAGAATTTTTGAATGCCTAATTCCCAATTAGGTTAGGGTTTTGGACCCTCTATAATATTGTTGAACTTACATACATGACTAGATCCACATGTGTGAATAATGAGAATTGACATGGCATCTACTTGGTATATATCATAGGAGTTGAAGCATATGCCAAATTGTCAAAGCATAACTCCTTGATATGGACTTCAATTGAGGTGATCTTTGGACCACTAGAAAGTTCTCAATGATTTAAACAACTTCAAAGGGGGCATGGAAGTTTTAGACACAGTTTTACCCCTAAAAATCATTTGTTTGATACTGAAAGTAAGCAACACAATTTTTCAAGGCCCAAGATAATGAAAACACGATCAAACCCTAAAATAGGCCCTACAAAGTTATCACTATGATTGTCAACCCCAAAAGTAACAAAAAGCATAAGAAATTATATATTCATGCATCTTGGTCCAATATACTTACAATATGCACTTTCCCAATGGTGATAGAAAATGTTGAGATCAAATCTTCTTTAGGCATAACATTTATTTTGTGATCATGGGTGAATTAGTTCAATGTGTTTTTCAAAATATTAGGATTAGACTTACTCATTTACAAATGAAAACACCTTTAAGTGGCTTGAGTGAGTAGTTTGTGTGGTTATGGTAGTTTAGTAGAAACTTCTTGTACTCATAATTCACTTGGTTTCCAAGTTCTAATTAACTACCTTATCACATATGGATCATTAAATTAATTCTTGGTTTAAATTTTGTTAAAACTATTTTTATTTTTTTATTGTTTCATTTCACCATTCTTTCTACATTAAATAAGAAACAGTTATGAAAATTAGAAAAAAATTAAAAATAAAAAAATTTATTGCAATTTGAATAAATTGTATTTTCTTATTATTAAAGGGAAATGAGTCCATGAGCTTATTGAATGATATAGAAAAAGATAAATGAGGAAAATATATTTTCTGGTTACATGACAAGGAGGAACCCACATGGTTTGAGCTTGGTTTTCTCTTGAAACATACTATGTTCACATGTCAATAACCAACATTCCCCTTATCATTCATTAAATTTTTAAGAAGAGAAAATATCCTTGAGGCATTTATTTTTTCCTTTATAGTAACATCGGAACCTAATGGATTTAAATATGAATATTCTTTGTTATATGTACTATGGTTCGAATTATCACTTATAGATGTATAAAAATTGGTATTATTGTGTGTTTAGTTTACTAAATTAAGCAATCCCAACCCAAACACAATTAAATGTGGATTAGGTTAATATTTACACGTATTGACATAGATATTTAAGTAATTCCTATATCATAGTAATCATATCCTCCCAAAAAAAAGTTACTTCCTTACTTTAATAATTTGATTAAGGTAGTGTTAAAGTTTTACCTTTCATCATTTAGATACCATTTGTATCCACCAATGACTTTTACCTACCATCAATATGGTCCCATATCCACCCATTCATAATCTGGTCCAATATCCACCAACTTATCCCATCAATCTAGTCACATCTCCACCCACTTATCATCCACTATGATTGTCTCCTTCAATACTCTCTGAAGAATCCTCATAAAAAACTCTATGAGAGATTTATTAAATTTTGTGGAGAGATTTTGTTTTAGATATTACCTTGTTTTAGTTTTCAACCATAAACAATAGTTCATGATTTTTTATGCTAAACAATAACACTACTTACCTCTAACAACATATCTCCTCTTCATGCAAACATTTTACATCTAAAAAAGGTATACGACTCTGTAAATGTCCTGCTGAAAATTATATGTAATAAAAGTTAATAAAGTCAAAAATAATAACCATGGTTGATGGGACACACATCTAAGCTAAATGTTGGGCAAGACATCCTAGTGTGGGTGTTCATTTGGTTATTAATGGCTAAGGAAATTGGAAAATGCAATAGCTAAGGATTTGGAAAGATAAAATCACATTTTTGACACATTTATTTATGAAAATAATGGAAATTAGGAGAAAATGGTGGTGAAAGGTCATAGGTTGCATGTGAGGAGGAATTTGAAGGAAAATAATGGAAAATGAAGAAAATAGAGGCCTCATTCATGAAAAGGCTTTTGAGGATCAGTTGGTAACCTTTTATTAGTTCATTTTTGAAGCTCTCTCATTATTCTCTTTCTCTCATACTCTTGGATACTTAGAGTTTTCTTGGAGCACTCTTAGAGGGTGTGGCATACTTGGAAATTTAGAGCAAGAAGGAAAAAGAAGAGCAGGAATGCACAAGAGGACATCGAGATCAACAACTACATTGAATTTTTCTTGTAGGTACTAAGTTGCAGGTACGTTTTCCTCACTAGTTTTGGCATGCATGGAATATGCATGTGGTTTGTTGGTTGTGATTTGTCATTGGCATGGAGGATGGTTGGGATTGACAGTGGATTTATTAGCCTTCCCATTTCATGGATAGCCATGGTGATTGGGGATTTGTTTTGGTTGGTTCTCATGTTTCCTTAGCTTGGGTTGAGTTACTAGTCCTGGAAGCCTTGGTTGGACTAACACTCTTGAAGCCCTGGAAGGCTTAGATAAAGAAAAATCTGATGATGGTTTTGTGATGTCTGATCGTGAGGTGGAATTGTTGTTTGATGGGTTGAGGTGGATGGCCTCTAGAAGCCCTGGATGGTTTTTTATTGTTGTGTTCTATGAGATCCCACATTCATGCTTGGAATATGGCATGAGGGTGGATGGTTGAAGAGAGATTTGGCTCAGCCATTCTACAATCAGGTGGAATGTACAAGTCCCATCCTGTGTTTGGATTTTGCATCATCAATATGAGGTTATTTCTCCTTGTAATTATTTGAGTATTATACTAGTTATATGTGGTTTATATGGTTGTGATTCCAGTGGTATTTATGTTGCTATTATATTGGTTATATATATGTTTTATGATAGTACCTATGTATGGCTCTCATCATGTTTTTACTGGTAAATGAATGAACAATGTATCTATGACCTGATAGATGAAATGGGAGTTGATGTGTTGAGGCATCAATGTTTCTTAGTGATTCTCAGCTAAGTATGAGACTCCTATGCTCAGATATGTTATTTACACATGTATATTACAAATGTGTGATATGTTTTACAAAATGCCTATCATCGTTAATAGGGGTTCAAGCAAGGTCTTATTCAAGTAATTTCATTTATATTGTCATTTCTTTGTTATTTGACTATTTTGAAGATGTCATTCAATTCTGGGCAATGACCTGGGCTCCGGGCTTGAAAAGGTGGCTAAAATCCTGGGAACGTTGGCACAACACTGTGCAAAATAGTCCCTAGACACTGACTTGTAGGCCTGTGAGAGTGTCCAGAGGTCCCTGGACATTGACTGCCCATAGCATGAGAGCGTCCAGAGGTCAAGTGGTCCAGAATCTCAGTGGGACACAAGGGCTGATTGGAAGAAAGGTTGGATTGGTTCTTGAGGGCCCTAATGCTGATGTTGAATGTTTGCATGTTGAATGTTGAATGTTGAATATTGAAGATGCTGATGTTGAATGAATGTATGGTGTTCTTCCGTCGTTTCAACTTCCTTAACATGACTTAAGAGGTGAAATCATATCATAGTGGGCTCTCGTCACATGTTTAACCCAGCTAACTGGTTGCTTGGGTAGATGTGGGAGGAGGATGTTACAGAGTGGTATCAGAGCCAGGTTCACCCATCGGACTGGATGGGCTATGTGTTGGTCATGTATGCATGTCGGTTGCATGTGTGTCTCTTGCACTTGCTTTCCATGTGTTTGTTGCATTTGCATGATATTGATTGTGGTTGTATTGATGTCGTTATGTAGAGGTTGATGTTGTTATTGTGGAGTGTATCGTCATAAGTGTATGACTGGTTACATGTTGTCATATGTCACTTACATGTATCATTGTGTATGCTTGGTTACATTCTCATATGTTTGGTTACATTCTTGTATGCTTCGTTACATGTATCATTCTTGTAGGTTTGGTTAAAAGTATTGTTCGTTTATGCTTGATTACATGTGTTTATGCATGTCTGTGGTTGTTTACGCATTGCTTATGCATGTTAATGTTTGCATGTAGTCAAGTGTACATTGATGTAATGGTTATTGTCATGCATGAGGTCATGGTATGTGTTGTTGATAAAGTCATGGATTGATGGCTGGACCCTAGCTAGAATGACAGTTGCATGATCATTAAAGGAAATTTCAGCCTAAAAGTGGCTTCCTAAGGAAAAATAACAAAATAATAGGAAAATAATAAAATAAGAGTTATGAATTTTGGATGGAAAAATTTACTAAGTAAATGGGGTGACACAAGCCATGTCACATAAGTTAACATCATCCAAGTTTTTTGCTGATGTGGAAATTTAAATTTTCTCAATTTAATCAACGCAAAATCAAATTGAGAATTTGTCACTGCATTTTTCAACACCACAAAAGTTTTAGAGGGTTTCATAAGGGCACAATTCTGTGCCTAGAAATCAAAAGTGAACAAGTTTGATACCATTCGAATTCTCTTAAAGATATGAGTCCATTGGTGGTTTTTGTTTTGGGACTTGATATTAAGAGTGTAAGAAGAAAAATTTTGTGAACCACCACATTTTCCTTAATGGAAAATACGGAATTGGGGTGAGGTCTTTGCACTTTGTCCAATGCATCATAACTATGGCTTTCGATGTATAGCAATTTAGTTTTTCAAATTATCATCCACTTGTTAGAATGTTGATGGACAAGCTATTGTTCAATGTAAAATGACTACAAGGTTTCATTAGAGAAATTTAGAGGTCTAAAATGGGCCTCCTAAGGAATATTGTCAAATAATAGTGGAAATAATAAAATAAGATTAGATTACATCATCAAATTTTAGAGGGAAAAAAATGCCTTTTCAACTCGTATTTTCAACTTATCTCCCTATGGTTGTAATCAAATTTCTAGCAAGAGCACTTTTTGGGTGTGAAATTTAAATCCTAATCCAAAGAGTACACATGTTACATACTTTCGATGGACCTTTCTACCTGAAAAATGAGAAATACATGAAAAGCAAGATTGCCATCATGTATTTCTCATTCTTGTGTAACAAGGTCCATCAAAAGTATGCAACATGGGTGCTTCTTGGATGAGTAATTAAATTCCGCATCTAATGAGTGCTCTTGCTTGAAATTTGAGTAAAACCATAGGGAGATAAGTTGAAAAAGTAGTTTTTATTTTTTTATTTTTTAATCTTTTTACTTTTTTTACTCCAAAAATGGTGAATCATCCCCCATGGTTGACATCATCATCTTGAATCATATTGATTCTTATGAAGTTGATTTTAGTTATCCATTTTTTTCTTTAGTCCCATTTTAGACCTCAAATTTTCTCTAATGGCATCAAAAATGGCCCCAATGCATCATTGCTCTAACACCTACATCCAATGAACTTTTCTTATCCATGTAGTTGCTTTGATAAATAATGAAGGTGTTTTCGTTGTGACAAACACCCTCCAAAATTTTTCTTACACTTGAATTTTGGAGCCTAGTTATGATCTCATGATCTGTCACCCCAAGTTGTTCATGGTCACTCCATGATTAGTTGATGTTTTTATGAGTTTTTAAGCCTCCTTATGAGATTTTAAGTGTCAAAGCCACTCGCTTACACATGTTCATCCTTTGATGCATTCATATCCACACATTTTCTAGTGAGCTTGAAAGTCAATTCCCACCCTTGCAAATAAGAATTGTGAAATTCTCCAAAATAGTGCTTAAGAAATCTTTGGAATTAGTGCATTACGTAGAAGTTGATGACAATGTCTGCATTGTCTTTAGAGATAGTGAAGTACGTACTATGCCTAGACAGTGCATTGTGCAATTCATGTCGATAGTCAGCGCATAACTTCAGTCGATAGATTCTATCATTCTTGGTTGCAATTCTACCATCACTCGAGTGAATTTTCTTAACCATTTGCTTATGCACATTTTTTATTTCACAAGCTTCCCTTTTTGTTTTACTTAATTCCAATTTAACACCTATCTCTTTTGTGTTTGATTCACTATAGCATGTGTCACTCTCACTTTCTTTAGGTTTTGTATGTGTCATTTTCACTTTTTCTTACTGTCGCAACTATTGCTTTAATTGTTTGTACTTTTGCATGTGTTTCATTTTAGCACACAACTAAAGGTCTCTCTAGCACATTCTTCTACATTAGTTGATCATATATATCATAATAATATGCACTAGATAATTTATCACAACTCAGCGCATTTTCAAGTTTCAGTCAACACTCTTATCATAATTTGTATTATAAGTGTCGCAAAGTGATTTTCAATTTTCACACTTAGAAAAAAGTTTTTTTGTTGTTGTTTCAAGGTATGCATGCATATCTTGAGTTTTGTATATTGTTTTGGCATGGTTTGATGTTATCTAAGTGTGAGATAACAGTTTCTGGATGTTTTTTCATTTTTTGTTCTCTCTTGTCTTTTTAATCCCACACTTAGCCATCTTGGAGCTTTCACTATCTTTGCAACTTGCTCAATCTTTGACCAATCTTGTTTCCCCTTAGAACTACACACTACATAGTCCTAAGCGATAATGAGCATCCTATGCCTCTTGAAATTTTGAATTGTGCAGCCCTGGAGGAAAATTTCCCTCCACTGGTACACTGAGCAACCTTGAAGCCTAGGGCATCAATATAGGCGCCTAACCTTGAAAACTATGTAATTCATGTTCTCTCTTTCCCTTGATTGCACATTGCGTAGTTGTAGTGGCAAGTGAGGCCTCTCTTTGTAATTGACTTTCCCAACTGCGCAATTTCCTAAGCCTTCCCATCAGTTATTGCGCATTGCACAATTTTAGTGAGAAACCCTGCCTCCTTTTCTCTCTGAGGTGCTCAAATGCACAGTTCTCTTCCTTAGGTGGGCCTCCCACTACACATTATGCAATTCTAGTGAGAAACAGATAAATTTTAGGTCATTGAAGCCCTCAACTTTGCAATTCATTGATCTTGCCTCTCAATCACTCCATATTGCATAGTTACAATGACTAGTCATGCTTCTTCGGTTGTTTGAGACCCATCACTACACAATCCTTTTGACCTAACTTACTCCCTTCTATGCATTGTGTAGTTCTAGTGGACAATAAGGCCTTCTCATAGACCTTGTAATGCCCAACGGTGCAATCCTTGTCTCTTCCTTCTTAGGCACTCCTTATTGTAGATCATTAGTAAGCAAGCTCATTACCTTGCATCCTAGATCCCCTCATTGTGCAAGAAGACTTGCCATGCCCTCCTTTATTGCGCATTGTGTAGTTATAGTCAATATTGAGGCATCCCTAAGTTCTTATAGCCCTCAACTACGCAATTCCCAACCTCCTTCTCTAAAAATAACTTTTTGTTGCCTAATCTCAATCAACATCTTCCATGAGTAAGAAGAGGTAGAATAGGTGGTTTCTAGGTTGACATTGGCTTGTCATGAAATATCTCCATCTGTAGGTACCATCATTGCAACATGACAAAGTAATTCTTGAGAGAGGTCTTCAAGGAGAGACCATAAGAGAACACTTATGAAGATGAAGAAAAAGAAAATATCCATCATGAAGAAAACATCATAGTAGCAAAGAGAATATATTGGCATTGCCACATCATCATGAAGTTTCGTATCATCAATAGCAAGTCATGGTTTGTACAAGAGTCACCACAAGGTCATATGTGAATATTTCTTGCCACATAATTTTCCGAATGTAATTGTGTAATTTCCCAAAATGAGAAGATAAAAATATGTGGAATACCAAGGGTCCCACATGGAAATTGAAGGGTCATTAGAAAGTTCTAAAGTTATATATAAGCTAAAAGGTCATGTAGGAATTTGAAAAGTCATAGTAGAAGCTCAAGAGTCATGAGGGAGGTAAAGAATCACATGGGAGGTGGAGATTCACCTCATTTGTTATAAACACACCCTCATAACGCAAGCAAGGGGAGGGCTTTTGGAACTTGAAATTTCAACCTTGGATTCTCTAGTTTGGCATAGGAGAGAAGATCTTTCTTTAGAGGAGCAAGTGGTGACTTAATGTTCCATTATTGGGACTAGTGTGGCAACATTGTACTTGTATATATTGGTACTTTCACTTAATATATGAAGCTCTCAAAGCTGACACATTTTCATGCATATGTTGTGAAGGATTTCGAGGCTATCCTTTCATTGTTTGAGGTGTATGTTTATGTTAACACATACTAATGAAAATGAACTATTTCATTAGATTTGGTATGTTCTTGTTGAATGTACATTGTTATTTTCTTTTATGATTATTGTTGCCTTGTGAACTACTTTGTAGGTTAATTAACAATCCTCTTATGCTCTTGTGTGTCTCTTTTAAGATGGTACTATTACTTTTCTTCTAGAGGCCCACTCCCTATTTCCTTGTTGTGAAAGCAACTTATATACAATGCAATTTTATGCCTTGTAGTGTCAACTTACTTTATTTTTTCAAATATTGTTTACATAATCTCTTATGTTGATAATTGCAGCTAAGGAAAATCCCTAAGGATAATGGAAACCAATTGTATTTTCAATTGGGGCTCCTTCTCCGAACTGTGTGAGGTCTAATTGGAACTTCATATCCGGGAGGCCCCCTTGGTTGACGAATATCGAACATAGTCAACAGAAGGATAATGCTTCACAAAATGGTTTATGGATATCATTTTTATGTTAGATTTATCACCGTATGTTTCAAACGTGCATAAAATCTCAGTAGATCAATCTTCCTTACAAATTTCACATGGCACTATTGAGCATCACACATATGATGAGCTATCATAACTACAATGATCTATTTTGATGGAAGTTCAAGGGGTTAATTCTCCCCATTTCCATGTGGTAGTGTTTGGTTTTCAAAAGTACAATGGTGGGATTTCTATGTCATAGGTTCAATGAAACTATGCCAGTGAATCAGGTTAATTGACTTCGTTGAAATGTTGTCATGTAGTCATCGAACTAGCATCAATAAAGTGTTAGAAATTATGCCAAATTTTCTAGTAACAATGATATACTCAATATGATCTCAAAATATAACTTCTAAGAATTAAACCTTAATGGCAAGAATAACAATCATTCATCTCAACCACCTCATATAAAATCAATTAAAACAATACTTTCTAAACATTAATATTTAAAAAAATATTTAAACTTTCTTTATGACTTCAGATTTCACAATAAAAACACTTTCCATCAAATATTCACTCTAATAATAAAATGACATATATTTCCAAAATATATATAGTTTGATTGTATCTCTTTGAAAAAAAATAATATTTTTCATACGCGATCATTATTAGAAAGATACTTCTTTCACTTACCAAGTGACAATAATTAGTTTTGCTGAACAACAAAGAAAGGAGAGACGTTTGATTTTTTTTTTTTTTAAATCACTTGGACCGTTGAAGTAAGGAAGCAACGTTTTATATGGGAGGCTATTACGATTGCCACTCTCGCATGGAAATTACCTAAATACCTATATTAATATTAATATCTATAAACATTAAGGCAGCCATTCATTGTATTTGAACGTAGTCGTGTTAGGATTCCATGGATTAGTCCACTAATCACACAATAAAACGAATTTTCATGCCTTTGCAATTCATTAAAAAAACCATAGCATGTTGGCAAGAATAAGTTTATTCATCAATTATGCAAGGGAGACCCATAGTTAAATCTAGTGGGATCCCTTGCTCCATTGGGTTATAAAGGAATTAAAAATTCCTCAAAGATATTCTCCCTTCTTAAACTTGTTTAAGAATTGATAAGGTAATCTTGATTATTAAGATGTGAATTAGTATGTTGGAAAAGGAAGCTTAGGTTCGAATTCTATGGAATCAATTTTTTAAATAAGGAAATATAATTTCTCTACTCTTCTTCCTCTTTAAATGGTATCATGCGTTCAATTTCTCTCAATAAGAAAATAAAATATAAGTATATGAATTCATTTTTCTCTTTTTTAACCGGGATTTTCTTTATTGAAAATTAAATAATTCTTTTAATTTTACATTGAGTTTTCTCTCATTTAATTTCTAGAAATAAGCAATATGGAACAATGTGAAAAATAAATTAAATAAACTTCATTTTTCATAAAATTTAAGCCATATATTTCTAACAAAATCTATCAACTCTAATAAGTAAATAAATAAATAACAATGATAATCTCAATGTAATATTATATTTAATTAATTCTTGGAAACCAAGTGAATTATGTGGAAAAGTAGCTACAACAAGTTTCTACTAAATTAAAATAATCACACAAAGTACTCATACAACCCACTCAAAGGCATCGTTGTATGTACATGATTGAACATGATCGTAATATACTATCAAACACATTGAACTAGTTCACTCCTGATTCTAAAATAAATGTTTTGTCCAAAGAATATTTGATCTCAACATTCACTTGCAGTATTGGGAAAGTGCTTCATGTAGGTACATTAATCCAAGATGCATCATTGTAAAATTTCTCATCCTTTTTTGACTTTTTGGGGTTATACAACAAGTGCTTCAGGTAGGTACATTAATCCAATATGCATCATTATAAAATTTCTCATTTTTTTTTTGGTTACTTTTTGTGGTTGAAAATCATAGTGATAACCTTATAGTGCCTATTTTAGGGGTCGGTTACCTTGCATGATTTTGGGTCTTGAAAAATAATGTAGTTTGTTTATGGCATCGAATGACTTTGAGGGGTAATTTTGTATAAAATTTCCATATCTTTTTCGAATTCATTTAAATTATTAAGATCTTGTTAATGGTCTAAACATCACCACGATTCAAGTCCATATAAGGAATTTATTTTACAACAATTTATTATATGCTTTGATTTCCATGATGTATACCAATTGGATGTCATAATAGTTTTTATTATTCACATATGTGGAGCTAGTTATGCATATAATTTGAACAATGTTATAGGCTATTTGTAACCCAATGTAACCCAAATCCTAATTAGGAATTGAAACATGCAAAAATTATTTAACAATTAAGACATGTTAAAAATGAGTGGGAAGGGAATAAAGGGATTAGGTTCATACTTTATTGATTTGTCAGTGAGCAAATAATGAGATATCATAATAGAGCAAACTTGGAAGAATTCTATCCAGAAACTCATCAAAAGAGATAACTTTTATTGTATTCCATAGTGAGTCAATATTTTTTGGTAATTTGCATTATAATTTTAAGAAAATATGATCTTTTCTCTTATTTTTATCATTTTTTATAATGTGAAACATGGTACACTTATAATAACACATATTACTAATGAATAAATATTCTAAAGTAGATATAATGTCTCTATATTTTGTAACACCATTTTAGATCATATTGGTAATAGAGTAGTTTTCTCTCTCGTTTCTATGTCATATTAAAAGAGCTAGATATTAATGCAAAGAAAGTAGTGCCAAAACACTATCCATGGAATATGAGTATAATATCATATGAAAAAATGATGCAAAGGGGATATTTGAAAAGTTAGAAGAGAAAGTATCCAACATTTCTACGAGTATGGAAACAATTATGTCATCCCCAGATAGCAATATAAAACCTTTTGGCAATCTGAATAGCTCTAATCAAGATGTTTTCTATATTATAAAAACTTTAACATAAAGAAGACATAGAGAAATGGAGTCTAATTTTAAGTATCACATATTCCTATCCTTTGTTTAAAATTGAAATTAAGGTGGACATCAAGGCCTATAAAGGTGAGTTTGTTATGGGGAATTTGAACAAAAAATTGTAGTAGTTATAAGCTTACTTCAGTGTGCATGACATACTAGATAAAAAAAAATAAATTGAACTTGATTGAATTTTGATGGTGATGCCAACATTTGGTTCAAAATATATAAGACACTTGGATTGGAGGGTGATCCATAGGTAACTTTCTGAGATGTGTTTAACACTTTCATTAGTTCTAAGTCTTACCCTATTTGATATGATGAAGACCAATGGATTTGTTGGAATATTTGTAGAATAAATGATGTCAAAGTGTGAAAGGGTGCACTATGGAATTCAAAGCATAAGTCATTGAATTTGGAATATCTCCTAAGAAATTAGATGTAGTCCTTAAGTATTTGGTTGGTTGATAGAATACGTTTAGTAGGAATGTGGTGCTATATAAACCTAATACTATAGATTAAGCATGGTGCAAGAATGATATCTAGATATGGACAAGAATAAAAATTAATCAAGTGGTTCCAAGAAAACAAATCCATAGGGTGTTTCCAAGAAGGGAAAGAAGAAGTGGAGATGATAGGGAAATAACATTGCCATCACCACACACTAGTCTAAGGATACAAATAAAATGTTTTGAGAGATACATCTTAAATTAGATCCAAAAAATCATAAGAAGAACTCCAATAATAAAAAAACATTTTAATAATATATTCAAGGAACCAGTTAGAGAGAATCTTAGAGATATACAAGAACATTAATTACAATATAGTGCACAAAGAGGTGCACATGAGAAACCTCCCGTAGAGTGAAGAGAAGAAAAAGTTCAAACTCTTCCACATCAAGATACATGTGTTAGACATTGGATAAACCAACACTACCCTTGTGTTTCGTGACATGGAATAGCTGCCTCTTGTGGATCCTTATCTCTGGTGATGCAATCATTGACTACACCTACAGGTTTTGGTCTAACGACAATCATGATTCCTAACAAGTAGTATCAAAGCATAGGTCACGAGTTCGATACACACTCAACTCATGTTGGTAGGGAGATTGTTAGGCATTAGATAAACCAATTCTCCCCGTGTATTTTGTGACATGGAGTAACTGCCTTTCATCAGTCATTAGCTCTGGTGATGCGGTTATTGACTAACACCTACGAGTTTTGGTCTAATGCCAATCATGATTCCAAACAACATGTCAATGTGACCAAGGCTAATTCTATAATTGAATTTAGCTCAAAATCCAAGCTCATATCAATGGATTTAGTATGTAATATTGGATTTGAGGTTCATAATTATCCTCATCCATAGCCACAAGGAAGGGTGAAGAAGGATTTATATTGCAAAGAGAAGGGTTACTAAGTAGTGGAATATCATATTCGTCATTACGTATTGTTATATTAATTAAGTGGATGTATATGTAGGGTTTGAATTGACATGCGTAGTGTAATGTTTTGATGTCCCTATATGCACACAAGGAATGCACTCTTCATGGGGAGAGAAAGTGAACACCACCTAGTAAAAGGTTCAAAATACATAATGATTAATGCATGGAAAGGTAAATCCAATATCTCCTTGGTTGAATGCTAACAAAAACAAGAATTTGATTTTCTTAATTATGGAGTTTGCAATGTTCTTCCTGCAAAAGAAACAAGAAGGAGATGCATTAATAGAAGTAAAGGCATCTTTAGAAGTTTATGTAAAAGTGTTCTAAGGTCCTAAAGGAATACCACCTAAAAGGAAAGTAGAGTTCAATATATGGTTTTTACCATTCTCCATTACTAATAATATGATTTCATAAGCAATCCATAATTGAAGTGCAACATTTGTTGGAGAAAGGAATCATATTTCCAAGAAACTCACCTCTTGAATGAACTATTATCATACTACTCAAGAAGGATGGGACATGGAGAATGTGTGTCAACTAAAAATATCCAGAAAAGATTGCCCTAGACAATAAGTATCATGTACCTCAAACTGATGATTTTTTGGATCAAATGCAACATGCCATTTACTTCACAAAATTGGATCTCAAACTAGGAAATCACCAAGTGTGAGTGAAATAAGTAAATCCCTAGAAGACCTACTTGAAGATAAGGTAAGGCATATATGAGTTTCTGGTAATTCCATTTGGTTTTTATGATGAGAAATCTACATTTATGTGGTTGATGAATGATATATTGTGTCGTGGGCCTTTCTAAATCACTTGGTAATGTATTTTGTTGATACATTAATCATTATTCATACTTTGTAGTGTATTTAGATGATATATTAATATTTATCATTTTTCATTAATTACACTTGGAGTTTCATCTTCTATTTAATTAATTAGGGTTTTAATAGCTTGTATTATTAATTTTAAAAATATTTTTAATTTGATCAAGAATCAATCAATATTTCTTTATTTACCACTTGGACTTCCATATTCAAACTTTCCCATCATTTTGATTTTTTAACTTCTATGAGAAAAATGACATTTTGAATTGAAACTCATATTTTTTTAACAAAACATTATCAAAATTTCATATCTTATCTATGCAAAATTTCTCTTTATGTTAACCATTTCTATTGAGATGGATTCAAAAAAAGAATGTGTTATAGAGTCATGCAATATTAGCTTCCTTTTGTTGTGTTGAAATGACAAATGTTTTTTAGTTGAGAGTTAAACTTAATGATTTGGATTGGATCATTATATTATTTTTAATCCATATCGATTCCTTTATAGTGGAAAAAGTGGAGGAATCATCTTCACCGGTCAGATACAATTTGGAAAATAAGGGTCTAAAACCTTCTAGGAGAGTTTTGAGGCATCGAATAAAAAAAAAATTGGGGTAAAATTTTTCCACTTTAGCATTGCTCGTTTGTTTCCTATTCTACACACAATACCTTTCCAATGATGCAAGAATTATGTCATTCAGAGTCTGTATGCTAACATTATTCCACTCAAAAGTTGAATTTCTTGTTTTCACCACCATGAGTCGAGAGGATTCCACATCAGCCCCAATTATTCATGAAAAGGGCTAGATACATGATTATGAGGTAGAAGACACTGGAAGAGTCTATATTATAACTCTGGTTAAGAGATGAGGTAGTTAAACCTAACCACTAGTAGGGCAATGGGATCTGTTATAACCAGGCCATTAGGAGGAAAAGGAGTTCCATTATTTCAAATGCATTTGTTCCATATATGAGAAAATAACTGAGGGGAATAGGGGATAGAGAAAACACATATGGTTTTTGCATTGTAGTAGCCCACAAGCCACATGCCATTCTTAATTTTACTCGTAGACAATTTTTATTCAGGGAAAGAGAGAATAGTGGCCTCACCTTCCAGTTAGGTTTTTCTCCCAAGAGGGTTTCCTAGGTCATATATTGTTTCAAATGTGTGTGTGAGATTTTATTTCATTGTTCTCTATTTTCTAAATAATTTTAACTCACATGCATACACTATTAATAGTAATCTGCAGATCTATGAATCTAAGGAGAAATAAAATTGTAATAGTGTAGATCTTAAATTTTAAAGTATATTTTAGCACATCTGTTGCGGCAAACTATTTAGTAGAATATCCATGACAATTTACGGATCATATTGGTATCATAGAAAGTTTATTTGGGTATACTATGGAGATCTGCAAGGAATCTAGATCAGTTGGGCCAAAAGTCATAAAACCCTAATCATGGATGACAATTATGTGACTAACCCTCATGATCCTATACAGGATAGGTTTTCACAGCTAGAACAACAAGTCTCAGCTATAAATCGTAATGTAAATATCCTCATTCTAGACTTGAGTAATAAGCTTGGGATATTTAAAGAAGATAGGGGTTCTCAAGGGGATCAAGAGATCAAGAAGAAATAAAGAACTAGATGAAGAAAGGACCTAGAAAATATCAACCTAGTTTGAGTGCCATGAATCAATCATAACCCTTATTCAAAATTAAAGAAAAGGTTGATATGAAGTTGTACCATGGCGAGATCAATACTCTAAATCTAAATCACTATTTGTTGGAACTGGAAATGTATTTTAGTGTCCATCACAATGAGAAAGAACAAAAGATTTCATTTTCTTCGCTGAATTTAGAGGATCATGCCTTAACTTGGTGGGAAAGCCACACAGACACCCTAAGATCAGAGGGAAAGCCTCTAGTGGCTAAGTGGGAGGAATATAAAATGTTCATTAAGTCACATTTTACCCTTTTTGGTATGTAGAGGACCAGTGGATTCAGTGGCACTACTTAAGGAAAACGATAGGCAAAAGCATGCATGAGTATACCAGAGAGTTCAAAAATATGGTCATAATTATGATTGTCTCCCCAAAGAACCCAGATGTACTCCTTAAGTGTTTGGGGGTCTACGCCACTATTTGCGAGAGAAATTGATGTTTTTCAAACCCAAATATGTTGACAAGGCTTATGTACAGGAATAGTGCATGGAGAACATTGGCCTCGAGAAAGCACAATCAAGTGGACCAAAGTAGAAGGAGAAATAGGATGCCTCTAAGGAGGGTAAGAAGAAGCTGAATTGAGGAAAAGATAAAATATAGTAGCCATGACACACTAATGAAAAGATACAATAACCACTACAACCATTGAAATATTGACAACCATATAGAAGAGAAGTGTTGGAAGTTTCATCTTGAGTGAAACCCAAAGGACAAAAATCAAGACAATAAGAAGAATTTCATGGCCACTAATTCGAGTAACCAATTTGAGATTAGCTCAAACATGGACGAGAAGATCGTTCGTACGTCAACATAGAAGGAGGTGAATTTGAGTAGCCTTCAACAATAAGAAGATAAAGAAATGACCAAACTCTTCCATATAAATATCTAGGTCAAGAAGAAAAATATTGATGCTTTGTTTGACTTGGGTTCATAAAAAAATTTCAATGTAGTAGAGCTAGTCAAGAATTTGACATTCGAAGTTCATGATTATCCAAGCCCATATCCATTGGGATGGGAAAATAAGGATGCAAAGTTATAGATAACAAAATAATGAAAAATTAGATTTTCCATCAATGTTGATTTTATTGATGAAGTAGAACTAGATGACATTCCTCTTGATATATGGGGAGTCCTGTTTGGTAATACATACATGCACATATGAGATGCAATATTCATGCAAAGAGTAAACTAGTATTGAATCGTTAACGATAAAAAATAGTTTACAATCAATGCGCACAAAAGAAAGTTAAAAAATTTCCTGGTAAGTTCTGACCAAGTTAAGAAATTTATTAGTACTAGCAAGAAGTATGTTTTGTTATTTTTGAGAGAAAATAAATCTATAAAAGAGTTAGTAAGGGGAAAGGAATCCCTGGAGGAATATATTACGAAACAAAAACAACAACTATAAGAGTTTTTTATATAAGCATATAAGGATGTGTTCCAAGAGCTTAAAGGTTACCAGGTAAGAGGAAGTGGAGCACGAGATCCGGCTATTGTCAGACTCCCCATTGACAAACATTGGGTTGTACAACCAGTTTCTTATAGAAGCCTGTGAGGTGAAAAAACAGTTGCATCAACTACGTCTAGAAAAGGGTGACATTCGACCAAGTACACCACTATGTGGGTTGTACATCATCATTGTTCCAAAGAAGGATTGGACTTGGTAGATCTGTATAAATTAAATGGAATTGAAAAAAATCACGCTAAAGAATAGGTACCCCTATCCAAGATAGATGATCTACTACATCAGTTACAATAAGAAAAATACTTCGTCAATCTAGACTTAAAGTCTAGATATCACCATGTTCAATTCAGAGAAGGAGATGCCTAGAAGACTGCCTTCAAAACCAATCAAGGTTTGTATGAGTGTTTAGTCATGCCATTTTGACTATGCATTTCACCAACTACATTTATGAGATTAATGAATGATTTATTGCACCATTTTATAGATTCATTTTCTATTGTCTATTTGAATGATATATTGGTATACAGTGATACCTAGTATGAGCACATCTCACGTTTGACACGTGTGTTGGAGACATCAAATAAGTGCCAACTTCTATAAAATATCAATAAGTGTGAGTTTTCAAAATAGTATTTGGTGTATCTTTGGAATGTGATAGGTGGAGGAGAGCGAAAGATAGATCCTGCCAAGATGGAGGCAATCATTAAATGGTTAGTGTCTACTAATGTATCTAAGGTTAGGAGTTTTGTTGGGGTGGCACAATACTTGAGGAAATTCATAGCGCCATTTTCAATTATAGTAGCACTAATCCATGCCATAATAACAAGTGGCAAGAGTTTCCGGTGAGTAAACAATTAGTAGAGGGCCTTCGAGCAGCGAAAGAGGAAGATTAGTCAAGTACCAGTTCTGGAATTACCAAACTTTCAAAAACCCTTTGAAGTGGAGATATATGCAAGTGGGTGTGTTATGGGAGTGGTCTTGATGGAGGGATGAAGGATTGTATGCTACCATTCTAAAGTATTTCATGGGGTAGTTCTTAACTAACCTACCTATGATAAGGAGGTCTATGCCCTAGTGCAAGCTATGAAGAAGTGGAAGAACTATATGATGGGAAAGGATATAGTAATCCACACATATCACTAGCCACTATAGTACCTACATGCCTAGAGTAAGATACAACAAACCAAGCGTTAGGAGTGGATGGGGTTTCTACAAAAGTCTCATTTGGTGATCAAGTATAAGAAGGTAAACACAAAAAAGTTGGTTGACATGCTCTCAAGGCTAGCCAGATCAAGGATCATAGCTTTGGAAACCCTTATGTACATGGATCCATTCACCCATGATGCATACAAAGAGGCATATTCAAAGGATGAGGACCTCAAGGAAGTGTTTCAACAATTGCAGAGTTAGAGTCATGTGCATGATGGTGACAACATTTTTAATTACCATCTCCAGGATGAGTTACTCTATAGACTAGATAAGCTATATGTTCTTAAATGTGAGCCATTACAACTGATTAGATAGTATCGCACCTCCAAGGTTGCACGACACTTTAGTGTAGGGAAGACCATGGCCAACTTGTAGAGATATGCACATTAGCCTAAAACGCAAGAATGAGTAGCTAGGTTCATAAGAGGATGCATGCTTTATTGTACCAACAAGCCTAGCAATAGGAAACAAGGTCTATATCATCCCTTACATGTACCCACTTGTCCATGGGAAATCATTTCCATGGAATTTGTGGGAGTTTTACCAACAACCAGGAAGGGACATGGCTGCCTGTTTGTCATAGTTAATAGGTTTAGCAAGATGTGTGTTCTGATGCCCTGTAAAAATATCATTAGTGGGTAACAAGCAATAAACTTGTTCTTTGGATACGTTGGGTGCACTTTGGGATACCAAGGATCATTGTTTCAAATAGGGACACAATATTTTTCAGTGCATTCTCGACTACATTGTGGTAGAAGATGGACACAAAATTGAAGAGATCTACAACATTCCATCCATAGATAGATGGGCAGACGGAAGTAGTCAACATGAATTTGGTGCATCTTCTAAGGGGGTATAATTAGAATCATTTGAATACTTGGGATGAAAATCTAGTGTATATAAAGCATTATTACAATAGATCAGTCCACACTTCTATAGGAAAGTTCCCACTTGAAACTTGTTTTGGATATTTTCCACCTTCACCTTTGGACATTACATATGGGGAGCAAGGAGGAGTGAGGGAAGATCTTACAAGAGATGCCTTGAGGTATTAAAAATTTATAGTGAAGATAAGGAAGATCCATATATAGGTATAAGAGGCATTGCAAAAGTCACAGGAGAAATATAAGGCTAGGGATGATCAACATGGAACAGAGAAATCATTCAAGTTGGGAAACATAGTATGGCTACAATTAAATAAGGATAGGTTACAGTGGCATGGTAAGAAAATCAAGGCTCTTAGGCATGGTCCCTTTAAGATACTAGGAAAGGTGGGTGATAATTCCTATCAACTCAGTTTCCCACCATATATGCACATTTACTCAGTTGTGAATCCAGAGATTCAAAACTATGTGAACCCTCCATGATAGATTAGGAAGAGGAACATGTCCTACCTTCTGTGGCGAATTTAGAACCAAATGCTTAGGAAAAATTGACAGAAGATACAATTTTGTAAAATAGGTCCAAAACTACAAGACAATAGTAGCATGACCTTTTGTAAATTAGGTTGAAAGGACAACTTCTAGGATTAGAATCCAACTTCCTCACCTCATTCAGTAGAATATTTGGGGAACAAAATCCTACCAAAATAGGGAGGTGTGATACATATTGGATCATTATATTATTTTTCATCCATATCAATGCTTTCAAAGTGGAAAAAGTGGAGGAATCGGCTCTTAGGACTATTTTTACTGGTAGGACCTAGTTTGGAAAACTGGGGTCTGAAATCTTCTAGGAGCATTTTGAGGCATCAAACATAAAAAAATTTGGGGATAATTTTTTTTGTCTTTGGATCCACACCCTTTTTACCTATTCCACATATAGATACCTTTCCAACAACATACTAATTTCATCAATTAGAGTGTATGTGAAAGTTATGTCACTTAGAAGTTGACCTTCCTTTTTTCACCACCATAATTTGAGAGGATGCCATGTCAACACCCATTATTCATGAAAAATAGGCTATCCATGTGAATATGATGTATACGACTCTATAAGAGTCTATATTGTAACTTTATTTAAGAGTTGAGGTAGTCAAACCTAACCACTAGTAGGCTATCAAACCGTGTTATAATAGGGCCACTCGGAGGAAAAGGGGTTCCATTATTTCAAGTGCATTTGTTCCATAGTTGAGAAAATATAGTAAAGGGGGATAAGATATAGAGCACATAGAGACGATTTGTGTGTTAGAAAATTGGAAAGATAGAAAGATTTTGTCTTGTTGATAATTACTTGTGATTTCTTTGAATTATTATTTTCTTTCTTATGTTCTTTTATCTTAGTTCATCAAGAAATTACCAAACCCAAAACATGGATATAAAGGACACCAGATGTAGGTGCACAACCAAGGAAAAACCCCTATATAGGGGAAAACCAAATCAATAAATCTTACTTCAGTAATTCAAATTAGATAGATAAAGACCCTAGACCAATAGGCCTCTCTCCTCCACCAAGTCAATCCTCAAACTAGTCTTCTAGCCTTCAAATATCAACTGCAATAATATTGCATCAATGTTGCTTCAATATACATCAATACTACATGAAATACAATTTTTCAACCAACTGCATCATAAATTCGACCTAGCTTCAAGACTACAATTTCAGCCCTCCTACAACTTCAATTCCTTTGTGTGAGACAAGAGAGATGGAATTTTGACTTCTTTAGCATGATAATGATCTCCTTCTCCTTCGCTATCCCTTTCCTTCTTCTTCATTAGAATTCTTACCTTTACTACTTCCAGCTACTGTAATTCAAATTTGTTGAGTGATCTTTTCCAGATGAGTCAAGATGATGCTTATATATAGTCCTTCTAGGTGATCAAATTCTTCCTTTAAGGCCACCTGACCTTCCTTGAGGCCGACTTGGTGGAGGAGGCCTAATTGACCTAATTTACATTAAAATGATTTTCTTTCTTGACAAATAATTCCTAAGAAAGGTTCTATACACTGTGACATGGACGAGGACATTTAACATAAACCCTAGAAGTCTTCAATGGAGACTTTAACCTAAAAACAATTGACCCAAGCATGAAACCATGCTTTAATAAGTCAACTTATTTAATAAAAAAGATTATTTTTCTTACTTTTGAAAAATATAATACTTCATGACTTGAATACAATTATGAAGATAGACACTAGTTACATTCTTCAACACTCCCTCTTAACTAAGAAGGTATTCATAATTACCTATATTTATAGAGGTACATGGAAGATCTCAAAATGAACTATGAAGAGTTCAACGTACTCATTGCTATGAACTAGATACCTAACCAAGGTAATCTATTTGAGTGGGACTACGATGAACTCAAGCTTTCAACAAATCTAGGTACCATCAGGCTTACTCACTAACGATCAACCAGGGGATCTAGTTGCATATCCAAGGTCAGATATCCAATACCAATTCCACCCTCCCTCTTTGGGACCTAAACATCAAGACATAGGGCGACCAAATGTCCTCCTAAGAATTTGACATTAGATGCTTCATCTATCCCTAATAAACTAGATATATCCATTTGTCCAAGCATGCTTCCAGAGTCTTCAACCTTCTTATGGAGATATTTTGCTTATACAAACACAAAACCTAATCAATAATAACTTTCAAATATACATATAAATAAAAACAAATCTTTGAGGTCCTCAATCATTCTGATGCCACTTATTCATATTCAAAATATCGGAAACTTTTCTCCTTTCATTTCTTTAGTAGCACCAAGACATCCTCAATACATTTCAAATCTATTCATTCTCTGATTTCTTCTACAAGGTATCCATAATGACTATCACAATATTCCCTCCATCTCAACTTGGGAGATGTACTCTTCTCTTCTAACCATGCTCCCTCTTAACTTAGGGAGATTAACTATTTTCTCCTTCTGTAGCATCAGAGAAGATTAAAACTTTCACGACTTAATCAAGGTCATATTGATTATCATCATCCTTGTAGCTTCCTTCATCATGCTTATATGGACATCTTCAATATCTTACATATTATGTACATGCAAATATTTAACATCAAGTACAACCAAATACAAATTGAAGCATGAAGTTAACTATATCAAAATCACTTCAATATATTGGAAGCATCAAAACAATCAAATACTTTAGACATCAAATATCAGAACCTAGTTAGGTTTATAATCAACAAGAGACACGTATTAGATTTCAACCTCTTACTAGGTTTTTGTTACTAACCCTTAGGGTGCATCTATGAGACACAAAACCTTAGATATCAACAATTCAATCAAGTAACAATTCTACTATACATCTAAGGTTTCAACAATTTTAGACTCTACTAGGATTTGTTACAAACCCTAGATTTTATTATCAAAATTATATCATATCGGAAAACAATATCATCATATCCTAGAATATCAATCTCTAAGAGGGCTTTGTTATAAACCCTATATTTCACAAACTAAAATATGAGCATCAATAATTAAGTTAGCATACACACATATATCTAGGATTTCATTACCATGCACTAGTAGCTCACAACAATATCTACTAAGAAAATACAATACACAAACATTAATACATCAAAGTTAAATATACAAAAATTTTGACGAGACTAGTGTTTCGATGAGACATGGGAATATGTACCTAGGGTTTCATTCCTAGGATCTTACTATGAATATTCAAAGGTTTATCTTGTAAACCCTAATTCACCGAACCTTAAAGATATAGGGTTTCAATTTAGACATTGACAACAAACCCTAAAGGGATAGCGTTTCTACCATAACAATACCAAAACCCTAAACATGAAATGAATAGGTTTTCTAGATTTTGTCAACAACCCTAAATAGATTATGGTTTGATAATCAATATTGACACACCCTTACGGAAGGTTTTTACAATGAACCTTTTTAGGGTTCCAAAAGAATGATAATATAATGTGGATAGATTTAATCAGTGATCAATCACCCTAACAAGAATCTTTGTGATTCAAAACCCTAGACATAACGGTGTCAGTAATGTAGAGAAAACTTTAAAAGAAGAATGATCATACCTTTTACATGAACAGAAATTTATAACAATGTTTAAGACATACCTTGATTTGTTCCTTAGAACCCTTATAGGACATCAATTCTTAAAGGGCCTCCTTTGCAATTGAAAGTCTATCCTTTCAATTCTCCTCAATAACCTTACATTATTTAGCAAGATTTCCTATCCAAAGAAAATATAAAGAGAAAGGTTATTAGTATACAATACAAACAAGTCTTGATGTAGGGAGGAAACCAAACATGAAAATATGAAACCAAGAATAGAATACTTATATTTTGGTAAAATGGTGGACGCTCGCTCTTAACCCAATCCTTTTGAGAGATACCTACAACCTTATCAAAATGAAAAATGTTCTAACAAGACATGTTATTCCTACAAACTATAGAAGTCAAAACATAAAGGAAAACAATTCAAAACATAACATAGAAGGATATGCAAGGGATATTATCCCTAAAAGTATGTAGCAAATAGGTATTTTACTTTGTATTCTTGTGTCTTGTTCTTCTTTGGTGGAGCTTCATTAACAATATTCACATGTTCTATTTCTATATTTCCATTCCTTGGATTCTCAAGACAATGGATTTTGTAGTGACCCATCTTGTGACAATTGTAACATTCAATCTTGGATAAGTCCACTTTATTCTTTGGTCCTTTGAACTTCTTGAAGGTTACCTTGTTCTTGTGATAAGTATAATAAGCATTCAAGATGTTTTCTTCTTCCTCCTTCTTGTTGTTTACTAACGATATTTTGGCTTCTTCTTTACTACATGCATTCCAAATTTATTCAAATGTTGGAGTATCCTTCCAATTTCTAAGTCCTCATGCAAAGGCACTCAAATATATTGGTAGTCCTAGAAGGGAAGTAATTGCAAGATCCTTTACTAGGACAACTTCATCTATTTCTTGGATTTCATCTCTGATTCTAGATATCCTTATAAAATATGATGAAACCATATCATTTTTCATCTTAATCGTTCGTAGTTCATTCTTTAGGCTTGCTATTTGACCAATGTTCATTATTGTGAATAACTTGGAGAAAGCCTCATACATTTCTTGACCAAGATTTATGTTGGATATGTATGGTATTAGGTTATCCTTAACTCCATCCACTATAAGGTTCATAGCCAAGATTTTGATTTCTCTAAACTTTGTTTTCTTTGCTTCACTTAATTCATTTGTAGGATTCTTAGATTTTCCTTGAATGAGATCCAAAAATTTGTTCTTTTTTTATAATGAAGTCTATCCTCTTTTTCCAGGCCCTATAGTTAGAGGCTCCTTCTAATTTTTTTTCCCTTCATTGAGTTTGACATAGTTCCTATAGATGGTAGAGATATCTCCTTATATGATCCCCTTTAATGACCTTTTCTTGATTTTATTTTTCCTCAATAGATATTTTAACCTGCCTTTTTCTTCCTTCTTCACCTCAGCTTTGATAAAATGTTAGAAAATCATAACAGAAGAAAGATTTTCTCTTGTTGATAATTACCTTTGATTTCATTGAATTATCATTATTGTTCTTACATTATTATTTTATCTTAGTTCATCAAGCAATTGCGAAAACCAAAACATGAAGATCAAGGACACCGTATGTAGGTGCACAGCTAGGGTAAAACCCTTATATAAGGGAAAACCCAGTCAAGGACTCTTCCTTCAAGTATTCAAATTAGATTGACCAAGACCCTAGACCAACAAACCTTCCCCCTTCACCAAGTCAACCCTCAAGTTGTTCTTCCAACTTTCAAAGATCAACTGCAATAATATTGCATCAACATTACTTCAATACTGCATCAATACTGCATTAAAGACATATTTCAACCTACTGCATTAGAATTTTGGCCCAGCTTCAAGACTGAAATTTCAGCCCTCCTGTAGCTTCAATTCATTTGTGTGAGACAAGAGAGAAAGTTTCAACTTCCTTAGTAAGATAATGACCTCCTTCTCCTTCACTAGCTCTTTCATTTTCTTCCTTGGAATTCATACCTTTTATTGCTTCCAACTAATGAAATTTGAACTTGTTGAGTGATCTCTTCCAAATGAGCAAAATTGTTGCTTATATATATTCCTTCTAGGTGATTGAATTCTTCCTTTGAGGCCAACTTGACCTTCCTTAAGACCGACTTGGTGGAGGATACCTAATTGACCTAATTTACAATAAAATAATTATCTTTCTTGAAAAAAATTCCCAATAAGGGTTATTTACATTGTGACATGGACAAGGATACTTCACATAAACCCTAGAAGTCTTCAATGGAGTATTTGACCTAAAAACAATTGACCCAGCCATGAAACTCATACTTTAATAAGTCAATTTATTTTTCTTTATTTTGATAAATATAATACATCATGACTCAAATAAAATTATGAGAAAGGCACTAGTTACATTCTTCAACATTGTGCAATGTATTAGCCCACAAGCTGCAAGTCACACTTCTTTGTACTTAGAGACATTTTCTATTCAAAGAAAGAGAGTGGAGCAACCTCATCTTCCAGTTGTTTTTTCTTCCAAATGGGTTTCCATGTCATATCTTGTGTAAATTGTGTCTATGGGATTTTATTTTGTTGTTATCTATTTTCTACATAATTTTAATTAGCATACATACACTATTAACAATAATATACAAATCTATAATTCTAAAGAGAAATAAAATTGTAATAGATTAGATCTTGGATTTTTAAGTATATTTTATCATATCTACTGTGATGAATTATCCATTAAAATATCCACAACAATCTTTAAATCACTTAAAGGTAAAAATACTACCTTCTTTTTGTTATGTTGAAATGAAAAAAAAAAAAAAATTGGTTAAAACTAAACTTAAATTACCATTGTTGTTATCGACATCGAAAGTAAAATTTTATCAATATTATATCATATGCATATAACTTTAAATTGTAATTTTAAAACCTAATCAACTTTTACAAGTTATAAATTTCTTTTCATTCAATTTTCCATTATATTTAAGATTTTTAATTATGATTAAGAAAATTAACGCTAATATTTATTTTTAGTAGGAAGAAAAATTAAACACTTAATAATATTCCATATAAAAGAAATGATTCATGACAAAACTAGTGTATAATTTTACCCTATTTTTTAAAATTTAAAATTCATAACATTTAATCACTAAACTATTTCACCAACTAGAAAAAATAATATTTATCATTAAATTATTTATTTTTTATAATACTCGTTCACACTTTGAAATAGTGTTACAAAAATCGTTTATTTTATTTTTAATTTTTAATAATACCCACTCACACTTTAAAATACCCTTATAAAAATCCTTATTTTCTACATGGGTGGATCGTCAATAAGAAAACACTATATTTTCTGAGTAGTGGATGATGTTAATTGCAAGTTATCATATACAAATGATAACTTTGACCTAGTGAAAACATACCTTATAAACTTTTAACATTTAAAAGACTTTTTTAACCTTGTTTTACGACTTTCATGGGCGATTTTGAAAGGTCTCACTTCTTTCAGTGGTCGTTGGGACAATTATTGAGTTTGTGTTTTGGTCGATCACAATGAGAGGCGAGACGTTTGACTTTATTTTTGTATTCGCTTTGGTATGAAGACACACATAGCTGGTCAAATTTTTCCTCATTTTCACGTGAACTACGATTCAAGGAGGATGCTTCGTTGAAAGTAACCTGGTTTGTATTGACATCTAGATTCTCCTTATAGATTTTGGTGTATTTTTTACATATGTTTTCTATTACTTTATAAGTAAAGTGATTAAAAAACAAGGCGCATAGCTAATATTCCTTATCATTTAATTATAAAATTTTGAAAAGTATGAACTAGTTCACATAGTCCGAAGTTACTCACTTTTATTTTAAATATAATTGAATTAAAATAAAAAAATAAAAAAATAAAAAAATCACACAATTTTATATTAATATAAAATATAATTAAGAGGAAAAATAATTTATGATTACATTTATATCTGATTAGACAAAGATAATAAAAATACAAATAAAACTTTATTTGTGGATGGGTTTCTTATAAACTTTAAAATTATATCGGTTCATTTTAATTTGTGATCAAAATATTTTACTAAATTATTGTAGAAGAGAATTAAAAGGCATTGTAATCTATTTATCATAACATATCCATTCTTCAATATACATACAGATTTTTATCATTTCTTTTAATATAATGATGACATTTATTAACAACCATTGAAATTATTTTATTTTTCACTTTCAGCCACTGTTTTTGTGAAAATTGACTATTAAATTACCAGAAAAGAGAATTGAAATATGTTATATAATTTATTGGTTAGATTATTAATATTAATTTTCTTTCATTTTTAATAATTATATTGAAAATGTTGTATAATTTATAAAGAAGATTTATTGTTATAATATATGATCAATTTATTGTGACATATGTATTTTCCAAGATACATATAGATTTTCATCAGATTTATTTACAATTATTGTGAAAAAACAATGTAAAATAAATGAATATAAACTTTTAACATTTATTCCAATAAAAAACAATAAAAACACACAGCTTTATATTAATATAAAATACAATTAAAATGACAAAATAATGTATGATTACATTTATATTTGACTAGACAAAGATAATAAAAACAGAAAATATAAAACTCTATTTGTGGATAGATTTCTTATAAACTTTAAAATTATATTCGTTCATTTTATTCTGTGAACAATGTTTTTACTAAATTATTATGGAAGAGAATTAAAAGGCATTGTAATCCATTTACCATAACATATCTATTCTTCAATATACATAAAGATTTTTGTATCATTTCTTTTAAATATAAACATTAAATTTATTAACAATCATTGAAATTATCTTATTTTTCACTTTCAACCAGTTTTGTGAAAATTAACTATTAAATTATTATAAAAGAAAATTGAAATATATTATATAATTTATTGATAAAATTATTAAAATTAATTTTCTTTTCATTTTTAATATTTATATTAAAAATGTTGTATAATTTATAAAAAAATATGATAAATATTTATATTGAAAATGTTGTATAATTTATAAAAAGCTATGATAAATTTATTGTGAGATATCTATTTTCCAAAATACATATAAATTTTTATGAGATTTATTCAATAAAGAAACAATATACCGTAAATGAATATAAACTTTTAACATTTATTAATAACTTAGTGTTTGATTTATTTTAACACTTAATTGATAAGATAGGGATTGATTTTTTCTGGTCAACAACCGGGTAAGGTTCCATTGGGTGTGATGATAAGTTGATTCGAGAAATGAGGGCTTCCGGTGAACTACAGACCTAAGAGTAATAGAGAGCTTAGGGTTCACGTCCTACATTATTCTTGGTGGAATTCAATTATTTGATGAACATTCGTGTATGAATGGATTTGAGGGCTTCCGGGGAACTACAGACCTAATAGTAATTGTGAGCTTAGGGTTGGCGTCCTACGATATTCAATTATTTGATGAACATTCGTGTATGAATTGAATTTTTTTTAGTCCACGTAGGATTTCAACGAAAAGTTAAAGCCCATGAGAGAAATAAACTTGAGGAGTATTCCTATTTTTACCAAAATCTAGATAAATTTGACGACTATTCATGAAATGTTGAAAGTGAATCCACATATAGATTTTGAAAGTGAGTACACATAATTTAATAGATTCTTTTGTGATTTGAGCATTGTGTTGTTGAATAAAAATTATTGTCCTATTTCACTTGATTTAGTTATAGTCTTATACAATGACAGCGAAATAGTTGATTAAAATTATTATCCTATTTTACTTGATTTAGTTATAGTTTTATACAATGATAGCGAAATAGTTTTTTATCGTTAGAATGGCTTTATTGGTCAACAAAAACATGGTACCTTCGACGACTAAGCACCGTTAGTCAAGGGAAAAAGCACCTGAAATTCGATCCAGATCGTTCATTTGAGCTTGTACTCAAGGAAAGCAAATACTTAACATGAGAGTGTTTCCTAAAGAGTAAGGAGTGATTTGACTTTCGGGTAAGAAATGAAATGGTTAAATAGGTTGTGGTTTTAGGAAGAGATCCAGTTAAAGTTGTTAAAGTTTTAATACATATATAGATAATTATGTATTTGGAAAAAGAAAATTAAGGAAAATAGAAATAATTTTGAAATTGGAAAATTTTTATTTTTCAATTTTATTTTTGTTTTGCCTGCCAAGAAAATAGGGAAAAAAGTAAGTAAATAGTGTTAAGATTTCAACATATATAGATAACTGTATGTATTTAGAAAAAAAAACCAAGAAAAATAGAAACAATTGTGAAATTGGAAAATTTTCATTTTTGAATTTGACCGAGAAGGACAATAAAGCAAGGAAAAAAAGAATAACTGAAAATATATTATTATTCATTTTCTAAATATTTTTTTACTTTGAAAGAGTGAAAAAAATAAAATAAAATAGGATATTCTAAAATAAAATAAAATAGGATATTCTATATATTTATTTATTAGACAAGAATTTTTGACGATTAATATTTGAAACTAAACAGTTATGTTAGAATTTTTAGATTTAAGGTCTTGGAAGGAAAAACGGGTATGGGTTTTTTAATTTTTTGGGCATGAATTGTATCTTTAAAATTATTTAAAGGTATTTGAAATAATTCAAATTTTAAAATGAATTATTTCTAACTGGTCATTTTTACTGGTTCACCGCCCTCGAATGAGTAAAATATTCACCTGTTTTCCTTCCAGGTGTGGACATAATTTCTTGACTTAATTCCCTGCTGGTTTTTACTAAAGGTGACTCTCACGTGTTTTCCTTCAAGGTGTGGACATAATTTCTTAACTTAATTCCCTACTGGTTATTGAGAAGTTCGATGGCTTGGTGTGAGGGTCTACTTTGATTGTACTTTCTGTTATAATAACACAGCTGCTAGCGGAATAAGTCTTAGATTATATTTAAGAATATTCCTCATATTTCTTCAAATCCTTAGGGTTTGGATTATGCTTAGAGTGCAATTTATGAGTTATCCTTTTGGGTTTGGCCCTTACGCTGCAATTGGTTGATTTATTTATTTTAAAAAGAATTTCTTTAATTTTTTTTTGTGAAGAAAAACATCCTTTATTTAATGATTTGTGTTGAATTCATGTTATCTTGAGTTTGTTGAAGGTTACTAATTCATTTCACTATTCTACATCCTTGTTTTGGTGAACAAAATTGGTGATTTAGATTGCACTTGATACCTATTGTCAATCAATGTGCCATAGGCGGCATCTGTTGGAAGAAAACGTCCTTTACTCAATGATTTGTGTTGAATTCATGTTATTCTGAGTTTGTTGAAGGTTACTAATTCATTTCACTATTCTACATCCTTGTTTTGGTGAACAAAATTGGTGACTTAGATTGCACTTGATACCTATTGTCAACCAACGTGCCATAGGTGGCATCTGTTGGAAAATACTAAGAGGGGGTGAATCAATATTCTTTAGCAATTAGCACTTTTAAATATTTACAAAGCATTAGTTAATCTTCAACTATTATTAACGTTTATGCAATAATAACTGTAAATAAAAGAACCCAAGAGGCACAAAGATTTTAGGTGGAAAACACCCTCTGAGTCAAAAACCACTGAACGCTTTTCTAATAAATTCTTTAATCTTCAACCCCAACTGAAATGAAAGCAACAACTTCCTAGAATTGTAGAAAAGCATTCTCCTCCAGCTCCCACTGGATGGACACTCCAACGCCGGAGATTCTTCAGTAGTCAACTGAACGAACGCCCCAACACCCAATGAGCTACAACTCACTCTAGCACCACCCTACCACCCTGAAGTTTTCACAGGCTTGAATCTGTTGGTGACTTCATGCACCAACCTAGCACCACCCTAGCACTCTATAGAAGAATAAAAGAAGAATGGACTCATGTACCAAGGAAAATGGTCCACTTTACAATGATATAGAATGATGTAGAAGAATAAGACACACTAGACCATAACCCCAACAATGACACAACCACCTAATGATGATCCTCGACCTCCCAAAACTGCCTCTTCAACTCTTGGTAGATAGACACTAGTACAAATTTTACAATGATACTTTTACAATGACTCTATACAATGATATTTTTACAATGATGCTTTTACAATGTCTCTGTACAATGATACTTTTACAATGATTGTATGCAGTGCTTCCCACTTGAAGACTTCATATGGTGAACTTCTTGCTGTTGTTCTGCACCTTGATTGCTGCTCTTGTCATGCTACCCTTTCTCACTCCTCAGAACATCAAATTATGCATGGAGTCTTCTCTTGATGAATATATAATACTTGCAAAAAGTCTTCAAAGAAATACCCATGACATGATAATAGCAAAACTTACCTCATCCTATAGAGCATATGTCAATGCTAAACAAAAACAACAAATTAGAATACAAAGAACCTAATTCAATTAAGAAATGAACATGCATATATAGAAGATACTTACTTATGGCTTACCTCTGTTGCACCATTTTGCTGCACCTTACTCTTTGCTTCCCTAGAAAGTCTGGTCCTTTGCACCCCTTGACAACACTTAATCTAGTTGTTTTTGCCTTCTAGGAGCACGATATTTAATCTGATGTATCCTTGTGATTTCAAATCCCCAATATGTGATCTTCGGTCTTATAGTATCCCTCTGAGTCTTCTTTCCAATGCCATAGGTCTGACCCGATTTGGACTCTTCAAGGCAAAGTTATGCCCAATCTCTCACAATGACCTAATTATGGACTAGTTTAGTAGAGCGAACTTCTACGGCTTGCCACATGTCATTGTTTCCCCTTGAAGTCTGAAATTGATACACAGAAAACTATAGTCCATGCACTATTTTCCACGTTTTACATAATTCCAATCCTCTTCTCACAGAGAGAGTTATGACGATTTTCCCAAGGTCACTTCTTTGAGATGAAATTCGGGAGCTTGCAAAAACCCTAACTTCCACAGATCATATCTATGAAAATATAGCGAACCAAGATCTGAAATTTAGTCACGATGTTCGTCAGGATTGTGAGTCAAATGGGTTTTCATTTCAGAATCTAAGACTTCATAGAAACGAAGTTATAATGAAAATGCCACAATCGCTACATTTGGATGATATATGAGATTTCTTTTTATAGAGTTGAGAGGGGATTCTATAGAGAATGTTGGACGGATTTTATGAGCTTAAAAAATTATTAATTAATGACTATTCAATGACCAAAACCAATTACGTGTTGAAAATAGCAACAAGAAATGCTAAAATATAGAAGTGCTAAAAATAGCATTTCAGGATACATTCCAATTTTAGTTAGTCCCTAAACTAAAATTGAGAATTAAAATTAGAATTTGATCTTAGCAGTTGTTTGTAAAATAATTAATTAATTCATCTTGAGTTAATTAGTTGTTGAAAATCAAACATGAAGTCTATGTAAAGACATGCAACAGTTTCTCCATTGATTGAGGAAGTTATCCCTTGATTAAAGGAGATCAGGATGAGGTGTAATTAGTTAGCTCAGTTAACTGAGTTAAGTCTAGTTAGATTTGTTCAAACAGTTTGTTGAACTAATTGTGAGTTCAGTTAGTTAATGCATGCATGCATGTAACTACTGCACTTCAGATAACTGTATATTCCCTCATAAATAACTCATGCATGTCAGTTCAGTCAAAGACATAGTTGAGATCAGATGATGGGACAATGTACTATCAGTTGCAGGAATATTCCATTGAGGATATCTCTTACATGCAGAAGGAATTCATTCCTTGGAGATTGCGCAGTTACTTTTAAGTTTGATGAGTGTGTGATGAGGCCAATTCACATAGGTGGCAGCATTGGACCCCAAGAGAAACTGTGCAAGGAAATAGGAGGCTTGGAGGGTTGAGGGAAGGCATATGTTGTGTCTATTCAGTCTGTGAGTTGTAATTGTTGGATTATACTAAGAGCTGAATAGCTTGTGAGCTAAAGCTTTGTGTAATCTAGACATATTTACACTTGTATGATAATACAGAGATTGGGGTTTTTAGCTAAGGCTTTCCCCAAAGTATTCTTTTGTGTTTGTGTGTGATTGATTTATCATTCTCTATTATATGTGTTCTATTTGATCTTTCTCATAACCAATTAAGTTTGCACAAGTTTGTTGTAGAAGTAGATATTGTATTTTGCTTTAGTACATTTCATAATCTCTTGATCTACAGTGGGAAATTCTACATGGTATCAGAGCAAAGGTGATCAAAGTGAAGAACAGTATATAAAGAAGGGACAAGTTTGAAGTTTCGAGTTCCTGATTATAGAATTCAAATTCTTATCACATCTCAAATTTCACCATTGGTGTTCAATGGCTTAAGACTCAAGTATGCCCTTAATGGCAGCTCAAATTAGATAGCCTAGAAGGATCGCATGGAAGCAGTATTAGAGGACAATGATATAAAGGACATCATTGATTAAGAAGTCCCCAAGCCAGCAACAACTAATGCTGCATAATTGGCGAAATGGAAGAAATGTGTGGCTAGAGCGAGGAGAATCCTCCTAGAGGGAGTTCGAGACCACATTGTCTCGAGCCTCCACGAGAAGGAGACACTGTTTTCAATGTGGAAAACATTGAAAGATCTATATCAGAATAGCAGTGATTAGAGGAAGCTGGCGTTGAAAGACAAGATTCGGAAAATCAAGTGTGAAAAGGGAAACACGATCTCTAGATATGTGAACAAGCTCACCATCTATAGGGATGAGCTTGGAAGTGTAGGGATCACGACAACCAATGATGACATGGTGAGTCTTGCTCTCCTTGGTCTTCCTAAGAGCTGGCATAGCTACCAAGACTCAGTAAATGGAAGAGAGAAACTACCATATTGGGAACGACTTTGGTCGGATCTGACGCAGGACGAGATCAGGAGAAGCACCAAAGATGGATCTTTATCAAAGCAAGATGACGAAGAAAATCTAGCCTTAGTGAGTAAGGCGAGGAAAGGGAAAGGGAAGGCATCCCATTACAAATCCAGTTCTTCCAATGGTGGGAAGAAGTTTGACAAATCGAAAGTGCGATGCTTTCATTGTCATGAGATGGGCCATTATGCTACGAATTGTCCAAAAAATAAATCCAAGAAGGGATCCATGAAGGGATCAGATGGTCAGGCACTAGCCTCATAGTTCAAGTTGGATTTCTCTCTCATCGCATGCATGGTTTCATCCATGGTGGGATGTGTTTGGTACCTGGACAGTGGAGCCTCATTCCACATGATCGACGATAAGAATCCTTTCAGTACCTTGGAGGAGAAGGATCTCCAGATGCGGATTGAGATGGGCGACGATGGAAAGTACCATGCTTCAGGTGAAGGTACAATTGTGTTTCAGAGGGAGCATGCAATGCCTATCATGCTAACTGATGTAAAGTATGTACCAGGTCTGAAGAAGAATCTTGTGTCTGTTACTATACTAGAAGACAAAGGCTATGATGTAGTCTTTAGTAAAGGAAAGGTATTCCTGAGGCATATCGACACTGGACAGACCAAGAGGATTGGGATTCGAGTAAAGAATCTCTACAAGCTGGAGATAGATGACTGTGCTGCATTGAGTTCCAAAGCTGAGTTGGGGTAGATCCAAGATGTTGGCAAGCTATGGCATAGAAGATTGGGCCACTTGCAACATGGAGCCTTGAAGATCATTCAACAGAATTCTATTGGACTTCCCAAGGGAAAACTGGAGCAGACAGATACATGCAAAGGTTGTACGTTGGGTAAGTATGTGAAATATTCCTTTCAGGATCGAGACAGTAGATATGGAGCAATCCTGGAGCGAGTTCACATAGATTTTTTTGGACCATTCTCTACAGCCTCCACAGCTAAACAATCGTACTATGTTATTTTTATTAATGATTTTTATCATAGATGTTGGATCTAATTTATGCAAAAGAAGGATCAGACCTTCTTAAGGTTTTGTGAGTTTAAATCCTTGATAGAGAAAGAATCTGGAAAGAAAATAAAAGCCTTGTGTAGTGACAATGGTGGAGAGTATGTCTCCCAATAGTTTAAGGACTTTTCGTAGCAAAATGAATTAAACGGGAGTTGAAGACACCCTATAACCCTCAGTAGAATGAGATGGCCGAAAGGAAGAATAGATCGATTATGGGAGCAGATTGAGCAATGTTGCATGCCCAAAGCCTACAACTTCATTTGTGGGCTAAGGCATGCAATACAGTGGTATACTTGCAGAACAGAAGCCTGCACCGTATACTGGGAATGAAGACACCTATGGAGGTTTTTTCGGGAAGCAACCAGATGTGAGTCACTTCAGGATCTTTGGATCATCGGTTTATTGCCATGTGACCAAAGATGCCCGGAAGAAGCTAGATCCAATAGTTGAGTTGGGGATACTTGTTGGGTACACTGATACACCCCACAACTATCGGGTGTTCCTGCCTACCAGTTGAAGGACAGTGGTATGCAAATATTTGAAGTTCCATAAGCAAAAAGCCATGCTAGTATCACTTGAGAGGGAGCTCAAGTTGCATGAAGAGGAGGAACTTTTAGTTCCTAAGGAGGAGGAGCCTCAAATTAATGCGGAGCAGCCGCATGCAGAGGATCCAGGAGTGGAGGCATCCATTCATGCTGAGTCTTCCAGAGATGGGTAGAAATGCTCAAGGGAAGCTAACAGGTTGATGTTAGATGCACGAGAGAATGTGCGATAGCCATCTTCTCAGCACAAATAGAGGAGGTCACCCGAGCAGTACATTGGGTACATGGCCCTGGTTGGGGAGTGTGTAGAGACCAAACCTTCTTCATTGGAGGAAGCAATGCAGCAACCATTTTGGGTTGATGTTATGGTAGAGGAGTATGACTCTATCATTTAGAATAGTGTGAGGGATGTTGTCCCAAGACCTTAGGACAAGTCAGTGGTGAGTTCCCAATGGCTTTACAAGGTAAAGAAGGTAACTGATGGCAGTGTTGAGAAACATAATTCAAGGTTTGTTGCCCGTGGTTTCTCATAGGTTGAGGGGATCAACTACAACGAGACCTTTTCTCCTATAGCAAGGTACTCATCTATCCAAACGATATTGGCACTATCAGCTCAAATGGGTTGGAAGATTCATCAGATGGATGTGAAGACAACATTCCTCAATGGGAAGATTAAGGAAGAGGTGTACATTGAGCAGCTGGAAGGCTTTCAGACCTTCGATCATGAGTCGCATGTGCGCCAACTCAAGAGGGCTTTGTATGGGCTGAAGCAAGCACCTCATGCTTGGTACAACAGGATCGACAACTATTTCATTGGGTTGGGCTTCACCAAGAGTGAAGCAGATGCGAACCTTTACCACATCATGGTTGAAGGTAAGCCATTGATCATTGTTATTAATGTGGATGATCTGATTTTGAGAGGTGATGATCAGTTGATCAAGTCTTGCAAGGAGGACCTTGCAAGAGAGTTCGAGATGAAAGACATGGGTCTTATGCACTAATTTCTAGGCATGGAAGTGTGGCAGAAAGATGGGGAAGTATTTGTGTCTCAAGGCAAGCATGCCAATGAGATACTCAAGCGATTCCACATGGAGAAGTGCAAGCCCATTCAGACTCCTCTAGCCAGTAACTGGAGGAAGGAATATGTGATACAAGTGGATGTTGGTGGCCACCCACCTATCCCACTTGGACCCCCACAACTGTCTCTCTCAATTTTTCAGTTTTCGTAATTGTAGCACAATTTAGTATTTTTAGTAGTTTTTCATGTCCTGAACTTCTGGAGCCATTTTGAGGCCCTAAACGATGTTTTTTTGGGAAATATGGGATTGACATGGGTCCATGGACCGATGTTGCTCTTCCCAAAGTTGTAGTTCTTGGATAGATCTTTCTAACGAGCTATTATACGCATCAGACGAAGATCGGGTGCCAAAGTTACAACCCTGGGAAATTTATGTACCAACTTACCCAAAACGGGGCCCACAATTTGGCGTTTCATATTCTAGGGTTAGGTTTTGGGATGTTAAGGGTTTTCCATTGTTTCTCAACAATAAATAGTCCTTCAAGCCTCATTGTAACACAGTTCAAAGGCATGTAGCTGCCACCTCTCTTCTCAAAGATAAGCTACCACTGCCCTAGCTGGTTTATTTCCATTTTTGTTTGTAAGCATATTTCAGTATTTTACATTAATGACATGAAGTATTATTTCTGTTGCATCTTTGTGTTTATGGTTATCTCTATAATTTTTTTTGTTCCTGTTTAAATCCTGATCAGGAGGCTACTTTAGGTGAGGTAGTAGTTGCTACTATTTATCGACAGCTTGTGGGTTCACTAATGTATCTAGTGAACACATGACCAAACTTATGCTTTGCAGTGACCAGCTGAGTCAAGCTATGGTTTAGCCTACCAAGCTATTTTGGAAGGCAGTGAAGCATGTGTTGAGATACCTCAGAGGCACATCTCAGTATGGATTGTGGTACAGACGGATAGAGGGAGTGAATCTTCAGGGCTTCACAGATGCAAATTGGGCAAGGAGTCCATCAGACCAGAAGAGCACTTCTGAAGGAATATTCAACCTTGGTTCAACTGCAATTTCCTAGTACAGTAGGAAACAGAGGTCAATTGCACTTAGATTAGCAGAGGTTGAATACATGGCTGCCAGTCAAGCAGCATGTGAGGCCATTTGGATGCAGAAGATTCTAGTGGGATTGTTTGGTCAAAGGATGGATCCAATTGTGATCTACTACGATAATCAGAGTTGTATCAAACTCTCTGAGAATCCATTATTTCATGATAGGTCCAAGAACATTGATATCTGATACCATCATCTTCGAGATTGTGTGGTGAAGAGGATCATGTTGTTGTTGTATGTTTTGACCAAGGAACAGGATGCAAATATTTTACTAAGGCATTGTCAAAATGCAAGTTCGAGTTCCACAAAGACAGGATTGGGGTGACTGATAATCCCTTTCTTGTTGAGAGAGAGTGTTGAAAATAGCAACAAGAAATGCTAAACAAATAGAAGTGCTAAAAATAACACTGCTATAAATAGAATTTCGGGATACATTCCAATTTTAGTTAGTCCCTAAACTAAACTTGAGTATTAAAATTCGAATTTGATCTTAGCATTTGTTTGTAAAAGAATTAATTAATTCATATTGAGTTAATTAGTTGTAGAAAATCAAACATGAAGTCTATGTGAAGACATGCAACAGTTTCTCCATTGATTGAGGATGTTATCCCTTGATTAAAGGAGGTCAGGATGAGTTGTAATTGGTTAGCTCAGTTAACTGAGTTAAGTCCAGTTAGATTAGTTCAAACAGTTTGTTGAACTAATTGTGAGTTCAGTTAGTTAATGCATACATGCATGTAACTGCTATACTTTAGATAACTGAATATTCATTCATAAATAACTCATGCATGTCAGTTCAGTTAGAGACCCAGTTGAGATCAGATGATGGGATAGTGTACTATCAGTTGTAGGAATATTCCATTGAAGATATCTCTTGCATGCAGAAGGAATTCATTCCTTGGAGATTGCACAGTTACTTTTGAGTTTGATGAGTGTGTGATGAGGCCAATTCACACAGGTGGCAACATTGGACCCCAAGAGAAACTGCGCAAGGAAATAGGAGGCTTGGAGGGCTGAGGCAAGGCAAATGTTGTGTCTAATCAGTCTATGAGCTGTAATGTTGGATTGTACTGAGAGTTGGATAGCTTGTGAGCTAAAGCTTTGTGTAATCCAGACATATATCCACTTGTATGATAATACAGAGATCAGGGTTTTTAGCTGAGGCTTTCCCCAAAGTATTCTTCTATGTTCATGTGTGATTGATTTCTCATTCTCTGTTTTATGTGTTCTATTTGATCCTTCTCATAATCGATTAAGCTTCTGCAAGTTTGTTGTAAAAGTAGATCTTGTATTTTTCTTTAGTACATTGCATAAGTTGTTGATATAAAGTGGGAAATTCTACATTATGAGTGCCATGCCACAACCCCATAGAGTTTTAGCCCACTAACTGGGGTTACTGACTTCAAACATGAATATCTCCCAAATCGTGAAGAATTACTTGGCGTGCCATATATCAATGGAAACATCTCAACGGGTAGAATCTATACAGAATATCCTTGACTCAAAATAGAGTAAGTTGTCAACTCAAAATTCCCTTGCAAGATCATGGTAGCCCCTAGTGCTACTTGGGTTGACAACAATGACAACCTTAGATCATCTTTAGATCAACAATATCCCCCTTTGGCATTGATGACAACACAAGTACTCCCGCTGCGACCAGGGAAACTCTTCCTATTGTCTTCTCTCCCCCTTTCACATCAATGACAAAGGGTAACTCCCCTTGACACATAACCATCTTGTGGACCTATACACACTTCCACTCCCCCTTTATTTTCTGAATAAGGAAAATCTAATGAGAACTTGAGAGAATTCCAAGCTTTTGGCGAAGATATTCAAATTTTTCACAAGGTAAAGGTTTAGTGAAGATATTAGCGATCTGTTCTTTTGCACCAACACATTCAAGCTTGATATTGTTTTCAGCGACCTGCTCTCTAACGAAATGATATTTAATTCCAATGTGCTTCATTTTGGAATGCATCACAAGATTCTTGGAGATATTGATGGTGTCGGTGTTATCACAAAATATCGGAATAGGCTCATCAAACTTGACCTGAAGATCTTGAAAAGTTTTCTTCATCCAGAGAACGTGAGTACAACAAGTTGTTGTTGTGATATATTCTACTTCTATTGTGGATAACGAATTGAGGTTTTATTTTTTCTCAACCATGATACGAGACAACCACCTAGATAGAATGTTTCTCCACTAGTACTCTTACGATCATCAACACTTCCTACCCAATTTGCATCTATAAGGGCTTGAATAATGAGATTGTTGCCCTTAGGATACCACAAGCCATATTGAGTTGTGTGCTTTAGATATCGAAGAATTCTTTTGATGGCAATAATATGTGATTCTTTTGGTGCTGTTTGGAATCTTGCTACTTGTCCAACTACTTGCATAACATCTAGCTGAGAGGTTGTTACATATAGAAGATTACTAATCATAGATCTGTACAACCTTTGATCCTCATCCTTAGATGCATTGTCTATGCTCAATTTGCAACCTATTACCATTAGAGTAAGGACGGGTTTGCAATCTTCCATTTTGAGTTTCTTGAGAATTTCCTTGATGTACTTGGCTTGACATATAAATATTCCTTTCTCTTGATGAGATATTTGAAGCCCTAAGAAGTATGTCAACTCACCAAGTAAAGACATCTCAAACTCGCTTTGCATCTTTGTAGCAAAGTTCTTACTTAGTCGAGCATCATTGCTACCAAATATTATATCATCCACATATACCTCAACGATTGTTAAATTATACTTATCTATTTGTACGTAAATATTGCTATCATCAGTACCTATTTTGAACCCTTGTTGATGTAGATATCCATCAAGACGAGCATACCATGCTTTGGGATCCTGCTTGAGACCATACATAGCCTTATTTACCCTGCAAACATAGTGTTCTTTTTTTGATAGTGGAAAACCTTCAAGTTGTTTGATGTAAACTTCTTCTTCTAATTCTCCATTCAAAAATGTTGACTTAACATCCATTTGGTAGACTTTTATTTTTCTTAAACATACATAAGTGAGAAACATCCAGATGGCTTCCATTCTGGCAACTAGTGCAAATGTTTCGTCGAAATCAATTCCTTCCACTTGTACATAACTTTTTCAAACTAATCTTCTCTTGTTCTTGGTAACTTGTAATCCTTCAACTGTTTTTCTCCCCCTGAACCTTTAATGAAACTACCATCTTGTTCAAACTACCTTCTTGTCAATCATAGACTTGTGCCATATACTACTGCATAGACTCCTCTTGTACAAACATTAAGGAGTCAACAAGCCAGATTTTTCAAAATAGTGAGTCACCTAACAGGCCATCTTGACTTGAGTCATTATCTGAAGTAACTGCTAATTCCTCATGACCTTTTGCTTTTACAAATCCTGAAAGCATAACTGTTGAAACCTTATTATCTACTTTGTCTTCATGTACCTATTTCCTTTTCTAGACCTTCTTATTCTTGCAATATTGAGCCATGTGCCCATAGTTATGACACTTGAAGCATTCAATGTTGTCCATAGGCGATTCCATCTAATATTTGCAACCACAAGTGCTATGGCCATAGTTATGGCATTTGAAACATTCAATATTTGGCCCATCTAGCACATATTCTCTTCTAACAAAATCATCATGGAACTTGTCTCGTGATCCTGCAAACTTGCTTCTAGGGTTTTGTAGATAATGATTGTACCTATCAAAAACTTCACAATCCCTAGACATATGCCCATAGTTAGCACACAAAAAGATTTAACCATTAAATAAACTAACATACTTGGAAGATTTTTCATTCTTATTTAGAGGCGGTGTTGTAGTTTCTTGTGGTCCTTTGTTCTTGATTTCTTTGGTCCTGTTCTTTGGAGTTGCAACATTCTTCTTTGGCTTTTCACTTTGGTCAACTTCCTTCTTAGAATCATCCTGCAAAGTTGTGGAGCTTGTACCTTCATCAACTGGAGCTTTACCATCATTAATTGCCTTCATTTTCGCTTCTTCATCTATCTTACCTTCTAAGTATTCTTTTTGCGATCCCTTGAGTTTGTTGATCTCATCACGAGTTGCATCAAGTTCTTCTTTCTTTTGAGCAAGATTTTCTTGAAACCATCTTTTCAAGATCTTCCTTAGTTTTTTTGCCTCCTCAACCTGTAGCTTGAGAAGATTGATCTTCTCTACTTCTCTATTGAGAACCTGTATATGTTCCTTCTACTTCTCATTTTCAATCCTGAGCCTGCTTATTTCTATTGAACATGTTTCTAATTCCTTATGCTTTTGTTCAATGGCGGATATGTATCTTTGATCAGATTCCTTCCTTTCAATTTCTACTTCCTGCATCTGTTGTGTGATCTTGATAATATCTACAAATGTTGTGTCGAGTTCTTGTTACTTTTGTTGGACTTCTGTCTTGAGTTCTCGTGTCGCTGTATTATTAATATCTTCCAAATTCTTTTGAAGTGACTCTTCAATACATTTGTGTTCTTCAACTTCAATTTTGAGACCTTGAACTTGTTCTTCAAGAGTATTAGAACGGATCTTCTCAGCCTTGAGCTCTTTTATAAGCTTGATTGTCTCCTTAGAAAATTATTCTATGGTCAACCCTTCTTCATCATACTCAGAAAGATCCTAGTTTTCAATAACATCTTGACCTGATTTCTTTGTCGAATAGGGATTATGAAGCATTTCCCAAAGAGCTTTAGCTATTGAACATTGACCAACTTTTGTTTTCACAGAATTTGGCAAAACATTAAAAATTACATTCATGGCCTTTGAATTGTACCTTTTAGTTTTGTCAGTAGTTGTGTCTCCAAAAACAATTGATTCCCATACTCCATGTGCCTGCAAAGATACTTCCATCCTGGATTTCGATATCCAGTAATTATCTACATCAAAATCAAGGGTTGGCACACAATACTCACTTTCTTGAGATTTTATTGTACCTGTACCTTCCTTTTGAATCCTTGTAACCCACTTCTTTGACTTTTCCATCTCTATGCTCTAAAAACGGACTTCCAGCGGTTAAGTTGCTACTGAAGGAACCAAGCTCTGATACCAGTTATTGGAAAATACTAAGAGGGGGGTGAATTAGTATTCCATAGCAATTAGCACTTTTAAATATTTTCATAGCATTAGTTAATCTTCAATTATTATTAATGTTTATGCAGTAATAATAGTAAATAAAAGAACCCAGGAGGCACAAAGATTTTACGTCGAAAACCACCTCTAGGTCAAAAACCACTGAACACTTTTCTAATAAATTCTTTAATCTTCAGCCCCAACTGAAATGAAAGCAACAACTTCCTAGAATTGTAGAAAATCATTCTTCTCCAGCTCCCATTGGATGGACGCTCCTGAGATTCTTTAGTAGTCAACTAAACAGATGCCCCAACACCCAATGAGCTACAACTAACCCTAGCACCACCCTATCACCCTATAGAAGAATAAAAAAAGAATGGACTCCCGTACCAAGGAAAATGGTCTACTTTACAATGATATAGAATGATGTATAAGAAGAAGACACACTAGACCATAACCTCAACTATGACACAACCACCTAATGATGATCCTGGACCTCCCAACACTGCCTCTTCAACTCTTGGCAGATAGACACTTGTACAACTTTTACAATGACTCTGTACAATGATACTTTTACAATGATTGTATGCAGTGCTTCTCACTTGAAGACTTCATATGGTGAACTTCTTGCTGTTGTTCTGCACCTTGATTTCTGTTCTTGTCATGCTACCCTTTCTCACTCTTCAGAACATTAGATTATGCATTGAGTCCTCTCTTGATGAATATATAATACCTGCAAAAAGTCTTCAAGGAAATACCCATGACATGATAATAGCAAAACTTACCTCATCCTGCAGAGCATATATCAGTGCTAAAAAAACAACAACAAATTAGAATACAAAGAACCATATGAAATTAAGAAATGAACATGCATATACAAAATACACTTACCTATAACTTACCTCTGCTACATCATTTCACTGAGCCTTTCTCCTTGTTGCCCTAGAAAGTCTGGTCCTTTGCACCCCTTTACAGCGCTTGATCTAGTTATTCTCGCCTTCTAGGAGCACAATATTTAATCTGATGTATCTCTATGAATTCAGATCCACAGTATGTGATCTTTGGTCCTGTAGTATCACTCTGAGTCTTCTTTCCAATGCCATGGGTCTAACCCGATTTGGACTCTTCAAGGCAAAGTTATGCCCAATCTCTCACAATGACCTAATTAAGGACTAGTTCACTAGAGAAAACTTGTACGGCGTGCCACATGTCATTGTTTCCTCCTTCGGCTCCGAAATTGATACAAAAAAAACTACATTCCATGCGCTATCCACCACTTCTTACAAAATTCCAATCATATTCTCAAAGAGAGAGTTATGACGATTTTCCCAAGGTCACTTCTTTGAGATGAAATTCGGGAGCCCACAAAAACCCTAACTTCCACAGATCATATCTCTGAAAGTATAGCGAACCAAGATCTGCAATTTAGTCATGACATTCATTAGGACTGTGAATCAAATTGGTTTTCATTTCAGAATCTAATACTTCGTAGAAATGAAGTTATAGCGAAAATGCCATGATCACTACATATGGAGGATATATGATATTTCTTTTTTAGATTTGAGAGGGGCTTCTATAGAGAATGTTGGAGGCATTTTAGGAGCTTAAAAAATTATTAATTAAAGACTATTCAATGACCAAAACCAACTATGGTTGCCATGCCACAACCCAATAGGGTCTTAGCCCACTAACTGGGGTTACTAACTTCCAACATGAATATCTCTCAAACCGTGAAGAATTACTTGGTGTGCCATATATCAACAGAAACATCTCGACAAGTAGAATCTATCTAGAAGATCCTTGAATCAAAATAGAGTAAGTTTTCAAGCCAAAATTCCCTTGCAAGATCAGGGTAGCCCCTGGTGCTGCTTGGGTTGACATCAATGACAACCTCAGATCATCTTTAGATCAATAGCATCAATGTAATCACTTACATTAACTATCCTGTTTGTTTTGAAGGTTATACCTGGATGAGTGTTTTGTACTTCATTTTATTTGTTTCCTTATTCTCCTGAAAAATTTGAGCCACCGTGGGTTTTGCGTTGACCGTTTAACTCAAATGCATGATCCCGGGTGACTAATAGGACTACTCCTAGGCTGCTGTAGTGGCTAGCCATAGAGAGCTAACCCTAAGCTTTGTATAATAATTTCTTTAGTTTTAAACCACTCAGTTGACAAGGTTATCCTCTTCCTATATGTTTTATTTTTTTTATACAGATGCCTTCAGTTACTCCTAAGTCGTAGACCCATCCTATATGTATCTTGATACCCTGTACACAATCTGCTATGTTGTTAATTAATCTTAAGGTTAGTGTGTTGCTTATTGTTCTAAACCCTATATTGTTATTTGGAATACTTCTTGACTAACATTCTTACCCAATACTCAAGTCACCACATTCCATTTGTCAGAACCCACATGCGACATTCACCAAGTGTCCCTCATCTCTTTTAGCATAAGTTCCCGTACAGGCCTTAACAAGACTCCCTATGTTTCATCCAATAGGACTTCTAATACAAAATTTGTGAGAAATTTTCTATATTTATTTTAAGAGAAATGCTAATGCAATATTTTTCATAAATTCCTATACTTCCTCTATCGGAGTTGCAATGCAACATTTATCACAAAAGTAGTTTGTAATACAAAGAAAGCACATAGTTCTTAAACGAGTTAGATAAATATATTATCTTGTTCAAGCTTATATCACCAGGAAATTCTCACACTACTACACCAAGGGCACTTTTAAGACAAAAGAAATATTTTGTCTTAAAAGGTCACTTTTTATTTTAGTTATTTTACATTAAAAGTTAATATCAATTGAATTGTCTTAAATATAAACTTTAAGACAAAAACAGTTTGAGACAAAAATATTTTAAGACAAAACTTTAAATTTAAAACAAAAATAGTTTGAGACAAAAATACTTTAAGACAAAACTTTATATTTAAGACAAAAATGGTTTAAGACAAAACTTTATATTTAAAACAAAAACAGTTTGAGACAAAAATATTTTATACAAAAATTTATATTGAAGACAATGGCCACTTAAGACGAAACTAATTTAAGATAATTAACAACTGAGAAAAAAAGCTATCAATTCAAGACAATATTATCGAACAACTGCAAAATTAACTTTAACAATGCACCCCAAGTGCATCAGATTGCAGGATACTAATGTCTCGCACCTATACCTAGCGTTTTATTTCACTTATCATTGTTGTTATCTTATATAAGACAATGATTTGTTGGGCTATTCGTTTTGTGGGGGTAGCTAGATCTGAAGAATGCAACAACTTTTCCTGGCAAGATTTCCTGGACATCAATTCTTCTTTTGTCCCTTTGATCTCTGTTGATACGATTAGAGAACACTTGTCTGTCATTGCATCCAGCCCTACTACACGGAGGGGGGTTTTAACACAATTTTTAAACACAAAATAATTTTTTTCTTAAAATTTAATTTGCCTTAAAATTTTCAATATGAGGCGCTAGTAAAAAAAGGTAAAGGATTAATAATATGTATTTACGTTGTTGATGGCTTCTTCAGGAAGCGGAGTGATGGAGGCTGACAACGACTGATGGGATTTAGGGTGATGGAGGCCAACAATATAGGTGTGCTTCGTGAGAGGAGTGATGGAGGCACTTTCACTGAACGTGGATAGGCAATAACATAGTTCAAGTACTTTTTGGGGTCTCCACCGATTGTGTTTTAATATGTGTTTTTTGACTATTTCATTTCTTTTGAACGCTACTTCTTGTAGAATTTTTCTACAAATCATCTAGCTCTGATACCATGTAGAATTCCCATTGTAGATCAACAGATTATATAATATACTAAAACACAATACAAGATCTACTTCTACAACACTTTGTGGAAGCTTAATCGAATTAAGCAAGATCAAGAGAATACATATAACTGAGAACGAGAAATCAATCACACATAACACAGAAGAAATAACCCGAGGAAATCCTTGGCCTAAAACCCCAATCTCCATATTATCATACAAGTAGAAAATAGTCACAAAATTACACAAAGCCTTAGCTTGGAAGCCAACCAACTCTCAGTATAATCCCTCTGTTGCTAATAGATAGTCAAAGGCCTCTCTCAAAATTTCTCCTCTGCCCTCCAAGCCTCCTATTTCCTTGCATAGTTTCTCCTCGGTCCTCAAGCTGCCACCTGTGTGTAATAATCCCTCACACACTGCTCTGACCTCTGAAATAACTGCACAAACCTGAAGGAGATAAATCCTTCTCCATGGATGAGCTTCCTTTATAGGAAAAATCCATCCAATTGATAGTACATTTTCCCTCCTTTGATCTCAACTAGGTCTCTGTCTGAACTGACATGCATGAGTTATTTATGAGAGAATATTCAGTTATCTGAAGTGCAAGAGTTACATGCATACAAGCATTAACTAATTGAACTCACAATTAATTCAACAAACTGTTTGAATTAATCTAACTGGACTTGACTCAGTTAACTGAGCCAACTAATTACAACCCATCCTTATCTCTTTAACTGATGGATAAATTTCTCAATTAATAGAGAAACTGTTGCATGTCTTCACATAGACTTCATGTTTGATTTTTCACAACTAATTAACTCATGGTGAATTAATTAATTTATTTTCAAACAACTGTTAAGTTCAAATTCGAATTTTACTTCCTATTTTAGTCCAGGGATTGACTAAAATTGGAATCTATCCCGAACTTCTAAAAATAACAATTCTATTTTTAGCACTTCAATTTTTCATTCCCTGTTGCTCAATCCAGCACTGGTACGCAAACTGCTATTTATAGCAGTGCTATTTTTAGCACTTCTATTTTTAGCATTTCTTGTGGCTATTTTCAACACTTCTATCCACTATTTATTGTTATCAACACATTGTTGTACTAGAACTCCTCACTATCATCGACAACATGCATTAGATTCACCTGAAGGATTGTTGAAAAATGCAACAAGAAATTCTCTATTTGATTTTGCTTTGATTAAATTGAGAAAAATTGAATTTCCACATCACTAGATAACTTGGTTGTAGTTACTCGTATGACATGGATTGTGTCACCAAGTTTACTCAATAAATTTGAGTTGGAGGAGTTAGAGTTCAGTTAAGCATGTGTGATTGCTAATTTTTAGAAATCAAAGTCATTTATCCCAAGTTGTTTTCAGTTAAACTAGTTCTAACTGTTGGAGGAACTAGTGGAAGGTCAGTTGTGTAGTGGGACTTCAGTCAAACTCAATGATCATCAAGTTAACTAATCAATCGACCCAAAATAGATAGTGCATGCAAATAATTTGAGTTCCCCAGATTTGGTGGAGATTCCAAGGTAGTGGAACAATAGTTCTAGACTAGTCTTGAGTGTACAAGTGTTGCATGCAGTCAGTTGATCAACCTTAGGAATTGTACAATCCATTTTGGAAAAAAATCCTAAATAATAGGGGCCTAATTTTTCAAGGAATTTCGCATGGAAATAGGGGCTCAAGCAGAGGAAGAAATTGACTAAGTCTGGGTCAAATCTTCTTAGTGAGCAGAGAGAGGTTATTCACTTGCAAGTTGTGCTCAGTTTAGCAAAGCAATTGTAATACATCTCTATTCATCAGATAAATGCAAGTAGACATTAAGGTTTTTAGCAAATTTCTTTCCCCAGGAAAAATATTGTGTGCATGTTTGTTATTTCTTATTGCAGGTCAAAAAATTTTGTTCTAAATTGTGAATTAACTTCCAGAGAGCAATAGAGTAGGTTAGTTTCTTGTGATTTTGAAAATATTTCATGAGCAGTTGCAAATTTACACCATAATTTCTACATGGTATGAGATAAGGTTTTACAATAAAGTGAGAATTTTGATGTTGTTTCTCAGGACGTTCGAATTTGCAGTTCAGTGTAGCGGGATCTCTTTAGAGCTAAGAAGATGACCTTCAACAGGTTGAGGCTAGAGTATGAATTGGAAGGAAACTCTAATTTCATCACATGGAAGGATCACATGGAAGAGGTATTTGATGACAATGGATTTCTACAATACATCAAGAGAGATGTTCGAAAGCTAATAGAATCTGATGCCCGGAACCTTGCTAAGTTGAAGAAAGATGTAGCCAAGGTGAGGAGAATAGTATTGAAGGGATTATGGGACCACATTATCACCAATATCCATGGGAAAGAAAATACTTATGCAATGTGGTAGGCATTGACAGATCTATTCCAGAATAGTAGTGACCACAAGAAGTTGGTGCTCAAGGATAAACTTTGAAATATAAAGATGTAGAAGAATGACATTATCTCGTAGTATTTGAGCAAGTTCACCCAAGTTCATGATGAGCTTGTAGGATTTGGTGTTATTGTTTTAGAGGATGAATTGGTAAGCCTAGCCCTTCTGGGACTTCCCAAGAGCTAGTGTAGCTATCAAGATTCAATGAACGGAAGGGAGAAAATATTGAATTGGTAACACTTGTGGTCTAGTTTGGTACAAGAGTAAATAAGATGGAATACTAGAGATGGGACCTCATCCAAGGGTGATGATGAATAGAACTTACCCTTGGTTGGAAAGGGAAAGAAGGGAAAAGGTAAGAAATCTTAAACCAAACTAGAATCCATCAAAGGGGGAAAGAAGAAATATTTGTCAAAAATTAAATTCTCCCATTGTCATGAATATGAGCACTATACCACAAAGTGTCCACACAAAAATGCAAGCAAGAAGAACTTAGGAGGAGCAGCAGCTGAAGCCTTGGCTTCACAGTTCGAGCTTGAATTTACCCTTATCACATGCATGTCCAACAAAGTGATGGGGAGCGTGTGGTACTTTGACTCAGGTGCATCATTCCACATGACAGGGTGTAGATATTTTTCAGTAACCTAGAGGAGAAAGATCTCAATATGCACATCAAGCTAGAGGGTGAAGGAAGATACAACACAATCAGTATTGGGACAGTTACCTTTCATAGGGAGTCAAGTTCCCCTCTCAGGCTCAAGGATGTCCTGTTTGTTCTAGGCCTAAAGAAAATCTCATCCTTGTTGCATTTTTGGAAGGCCGTGGTTATGATCTGATCTTCAACAAAGGAAAGTCATTCCTGAGACACATAACCATGGGATAGGTGAAATAGATTGGAGATCATGTAATGAACCTATATAAGCTAAATGTGGAAGACTATATTGCATTAAGCACTAAGGCAGAGAAAGTCTAGGGTCGCTATGTCGGTGAAATTTAGCATAAAATACTTGGCCATTTCATCATGGCACGTTGAAGATTATACAACAAATAACCAATGACCTCCATAAAGGATAATTTAAGCAACATGATGTATGCAAAGGGTATACGTTGGAGAAGTACACAAAATCCACATTCCATGATCAGGACAACAAAGCACATGCATTCCTAGAAAGGATTCACACTGATTTTTGTGGACCTTTCTCGACAGCCTCCACTACAAAACACAAATATTTTGTCATTTTTATTGATGACTTCTCACAGAAGTGTTGGATCTTCTTCATGCGGAAGAAAGATGAGACATTCTCCAAGTTCGTAGAATTCAAGGCACTGATTGAGAAAGAAACTAGCAAGAAGTTGAAGGCTCCAAGAAGAAATAATGCAGGTGAGTACATGTTGAATGAATTTAAAAATTTATGTGTGAAAGAAGGCATCCAACAAGAGTTGACAACAGCCCACAACCCACAGCAGAATGGCGTGGTTGAGAGAAAGAACCATAGCATTATGGGAGCAGCAAGGGTGATGTTGCATTACCAAGGCCTACCTCTGCATTTGTGGGCTGAGGCATGCAACGCAATAGTATATTTGAAGAACCATAGTCCTCATCAAATTCTTGGGATGATTACACTATAGGAGGATTTCTCAGGGAGAAAGTCATATGTGTCACACTTCAGGAGTTTTAGGGCCTCTATTTACTACGATGTCTCCAAAGAATCAAGGAATAAGCTTGAGTGGACCGTAGAATTTTGGGTATTTTTGGGTTACACAAAAAATCCCCACAACTACTGTGTGTACTTGTCATCCCTCAGAATGACAGTTGTGAGAATGGAGGTAAAGTTTGATGAGGATAACGTGATGTGGTGCTCTCTTGAGAGGGAGCTTTAGATCCCACCAGAAGAGGAGCTTTGGATCCCACATAATATTAAGTAATATAATAATAATAATTACATCGTAAGGTGTTACGCTCTGAGAAGAACTCCCCTAGTTTCCACTCTGTACTTGTCAACATTGTTAGATCTATTGTTAGACGATTGAAGAATGATCTGTCATAGGATTGACTATTATGGGAGGCCATAATATTTGTTATTGTTAATTTTAATTATTGTTAATTCTTTTTTGCTTATTCGTTAAGGCCATGCAGCCTCGTAGGTTTATCTTGGAGCTCACAGCCCTCGACCCTGCGAACCATGCAACCTCTTAGGTTTATCTTGGAGCTCGTAGCCTTCGGCCCTACGTATAAGTCATGCTAAGCCATGCATTGCAGCCTCTTAACTTGTCTTGGAGGTCACAACTCTCAGCTCTGCGAATAATCCATGCATTACAACCTCTTAATTTATCTTGGAGCTCATAACCCTCGACCTTACGAATAAGCCATGCATTATGTTTTAATGGAATTTGTAAAGGATTGATAATCATGGAGAAGATTGAGGCAGGAAGGTGGCATTTAGTGATGGTAGTTTGGTTTTATGTTATCATATATGCAAAACGATTGATTGGTAGGAAGTTCTCTAATCCCTCCATTGTGAGTGATGTGAAATTATGGTCTTTCAAGGTCATTTCAGGGATTGTCAATAACCCAACATCGTTGTAACATACAAATGGGAGGAAAAGTATTTTTCAGCCAAAGATATATCTTCCATGGATTTAACTAAGATGAAGGAGATTGCAGAAGATTATATTGGGACCACTGTTAAGAATGTTGTGGTCATTATTCTTGCATTACTTCAATGATTCTCAAATGTAGGCAACCAAGCAAGCAGGTGCAATCTCCAGGTTGAATGTTATGAAAATTATTAATGAGCCCATTGTTGTTGCTATTGCTTATGGGCTTGACAAGAAGGCTAGCAGTTCTAGTGAGAAGAACATTCTTATCTTTGTTTTGGGTGGAGGTACTTTTGATGTGTCTTTTATCACAATTGAAGAGGGTATTTTAGAGGTGAAGGCTACTGCTAGTGATACACATTTAGGTGAGCGAATATTTTGATAATAGATTGGTGAACCACTTTGTACAAGAGTTTAAGAGAAAACATAAGAAGGACATTAGTGGTAATGACAGAACCCTCAAGAGACTCAGAACTTCCTATAAGAGAGCTAAGAGAACCCTTTCATCAATTTCCCAGACCACCATTGAGATTGATTTCCTATATGAAGGTATTGACTTATATACCACTATTACTAGCACTAGATGTTGGGTCCCTATAATACTAGTGATTACCCCATTACTATTGTAGTTATACCCTTTATTAATATTGTTGTGCCCGTATTGCCCCCATATTGTTATTACTGTGCCCCATAGAATCCCTCTATTGTTATTTTTGTGACTTTATATTATTATTTTTAGGTCGGCTGGATTATATTATGACTCCTTAGACTCCTATATATAGAAAGGAGGTTTTGTCATTTGAATCATCCAAGAATTGTTCATTTATGTAATGTAAAGGAGGTTTCCCCCTCGAAGAGGCTGAATTCTAAGGCGTTGACCTATCTTTTCTATCTTTTCTTGAGCTAGTTTCATAACATTTGGTATCAGAGCTTTGGATTCTAGGGTTTTGCTGCTCCAAACAGGTCATCGTGGAATTTTCGCTATAACTTTCTTTTCTGCGACATTTCAAAAGTTGAAAACAAAAAAAATTTGAGAAGAAATCGTACTGAACCTCGGGTCCTAATTTCATAGCTTTTCACGCTATATTTGCGGAGATATGATATGAGGAAGTTGGTCTTTTTGCAAACTCCTGAATTACATTCCAAACAGGTGATCTAGGGGAAATCGTCATAAATTTCTCTCTGGGGATCGGATTGAAATTTCGTAAGAAGTTACAGAAAGAGGACGGACTCTAGTTTCTTGTATGCATTTTTCAGATCCAATGGTCGAAACAGTGACTCGTGCCACGTCGTACAAGTTCGCTCTACTGAACTAGTCTATAATCAAGTCACTGTGGGAGATTTCGCATAACTCTTCCGTGGAGAATCCAATTTGGGTCAGAATTGTGGCATTGGAAAGAGGACAAAGAGGGCTACTTCAGGTCACAAATTCAAAACTAGATGATTGAAAAGTACAAATATACATCAGAGGCAATATCGAGCTCCTACAAAGTGAAAAAAGGTGTGTAGATTTTCTTAAATTTTTGCTTAAGATCGGTTTGAAAATTATTTTGAAGGAATTATTATCGGTAACTGATGCCCAGAGGAAAGAAAATGCAAACATCTAGTAAGGAACCTGAAAGCTCTAGGATGACTCATGAAGAAGAGGAAGAAATGCTACATGATATATCAAAATTACAAGAACAAGTGCAACAAATTTCATGCTCACAAAAGCTAACATAAGCTAAGATAAATGGCATGGAATCTAAGATACAAGGCGTGGAAGCTAAGATGGATGATTGGAAGATAGATTTGAAGACATACATGGAAGAATTGAAGATAGATTTGAACACAAACTTGAAGACAGGCATGACAGATATGAAGATAGATTTGACAAATTTTCTACAAGAAATACTTACTAATGGTGAAAAGGTAGTAAAGGAAACTCATGACGCGAACAAAAGAAATGTTAATCATGATATCATAGACTCTGATGCTGGATCAAAGACTCACCATATTCCAAAAATCGATATGAGGAAGTTTGATGGCAAGGATCCCGCCACATGGATATTACAGATGGAGCAGTTCTTCGATCTCAATAATATGCAAAACACACAAAAGGTACATATGGCAACTTTATATTTGGAACCAAATCAGTTTGTGTGGTATCAATGGCTTTTGTCTCGTAAACAATTTATCACTTAGGCAATTTTTACGGAAGAATTGATAGCACATTATGAGGATACAAAAAGCAACACTTTTTTTATCCAATTGATAAGTCTCAAACAAAAGGGTTCAATAATGGAGCACATTGAGGAGTTCCAAAAATTGAACATAAGGGTAAAAGATATTCCAGAGGAGCATACGATTGATGTGTTCATAGGGTCTTTAAAGGATAATATCCAACATGATGTTCGCCTTTGGGAACCTAATTCATTAGAGAAGGCATTCAGGTTAGCAAGAAAAATGGAAAGCAAAATTATGGCAACCAGGAAGCATACCACTCACAACTATAAAGACAGAAGCATTGTTGCCCCTAGTCTTCCACAACCTACAAGGTTGACACCACAAAAATTGGAGCAAAAGGGCTTTGTTACAGTTGTGATAGAAAATACACTAAAGGTCATAAGTGTGCTGAGAAGAAATTATTCTACATAGATTGTGAAGAGGAAGAAGAAAAGTAGCAAGAAAGGTCAAAAGAAGAGGATATAATCCAGGAACAAAGCCTGGATGAAGAACAAATAAATCCGACAATATCTTGTAATTCATTGGCAGGAATTACCACTCCTCAAACCATCAAGATAGAAGGACAAATCAAGAAGAAAAAGGTAATAGTGTTGATTGATTCAGGAAGCACCCACAATTTTATTAATTGTAGGGTAGAAAAAGAATTGAATTGCTTCCTCTATCCAGCACCAGAGTGTCAAGTGATGATTGCAAATGGAGGAACAATAAATTGCTCTAGAAAGTGCCATAATATCAAGCTATCCATGGGAGAATATGTATTGACTAGCCCAATGCTTTCTATTCCAATGGGAGGTGCTAATGTTGTACTAGGAGTCCAATGGCTACAATCCTTAGGTACAATAGCTTTTAATTTTCAAGAACTTTTCATCAAATTTTCTACGGAAGGAAAGGAAGTTGAATTAAGGGGTATTGTAGGGAAACCAAGAAAGATAATCAGCTCTAATGGTATGACAAAGCTTCTAAAAAGGACAAAAGAGGTGTAATTGCACAATTATGTTCGCTAGATGTTTCGACTTCAGAATCATCTATTTCTCCAAATCTCCAAAAATTCCTGGAAAATCATTCCAAGGTATTCGAGACTCCCAAAGGTCTCCCACCTATGCGTGATCATGATCATGCTATTCATTTGATTCCAGGAAGTGTTCCTCCAAACATCAGGCCGTACGGATATCCCTATGTCCAAAAGAGTGAAATTGAACGTATGGTTGCAGAAATGCTAGAGGCTGGTATAATTCAACCGAGTCAAAGTTCTTTCTTTGCTCCAGTAGTATTGGTGCACAAGAAGGATGGATCATGGCGCATGTGTCCGGATTATAGGGAGCTCAACAAGCTCACTATTAAAGATAAGTTCCCCATTGCTGTCATTGATGAATTACTGGATGAATTGCATGGATCAATTTACTTCACCAAGTTGGATCTTCGTTCAGGATATCATCAAATCAGAATGAAGATTAAATATATTCCGAAAACAACGTTTAGAACTCATGAGGGTCATTATGAATTTTTGGTCATGCCTTTTGGCCTTACCAATGCACCTTCAACATTTCAAGGTTTGATGAATTCAATTTTCAAACAATTCCTTAGAAAATTTGTGTTAGTATTTTTTGATGATATACTAATCTACAGCAAGTCTTGGAAGGATCATGTTGACAAGGTGCTACAACTATTGGAGGAGAAAGAATTATATGCAAAAAGGTCCAAATGTTTCTTTGGAGTCCAGGAGGTGGAATATTTGGGTCATATTCAAGGAAAATTTTAAGGACGGAAAATTTTCTTGAAGTTTAAAATATTGGCGAATCTCAGTAATCCCTAATATGCAAATTATAAATGTTTATTGATATATTTGTAAAATTAATCAAATTTATAATTATTTTATATATAGTCTCTATATAATGTTGGCGATTTTTAACGTAAAATAATTTTATATTCTAAAATTTGGGCGAATCGTCTTTTATAAAATTGGAAATTGGCGAATCTTTTTTGTGGAAAAATCATGGAAAATTAGCCCACTGGGCGAACATTAGCCCCTAAAATTTTCCGTGGGACTCATATTGTATCTCATGAAGGAGTTAAGGTAGACCCTAGCAAAATTAAAGCCATTAAGGAATGGAAAATCCCCACATCCATAAAGCATATGTGAGGATTTCTTGGGTTGACAGGGTATTATCGCAAGTTTGTTAAGAATTATGGGAGAATAGCAGCACCGCTAACAACATTATTAAAGAAAGATGCATTTTCATGGACTCCGGAAGCAACAAATGCCTTTGAACATCTTAAAGAGGCAATGTGCCAAGCATCGGTCTTAGCTACACCAGACTTCAAAAAAACCTTTATTGTGAAATGTGATGCTTCAGGAAATGGAATTGGTGTTGTTCTAATGCAAGATGAAAGACCCATTGCTTTTGAAAGTCGTCCAATCAAGGGAAAGTTTTTAAGAAAAGCTATTTATGAGAAAGAAATGTTGGCAATACTCCATGCACTTAAGAAATGGCGACCCTACCTAATGGGAAGACACTTCAAGCTAAAAACGGATCATGATAGCCTTAAATACTTTTTAGAACAAAGATTATCCTCCGAAGAGCAACAAAAGTGGGTCACAAAGATGTTGGGTTATGACTTTGAAATCATCTACAAAAAAGGGAAGCAAAATGTGGTGGCAGATGCACTCTCAAGAAAGGATGAGGATGTGGAAGCATTGTTGTGTGCCATTTCTATTATCCAACCAGATTAGATAAATGAAGCAAGGGAGGAATGGAAGAAGGATTGCACTTATTCGAAATCTATAACAAGATTCCAGTACGTCTGATACATTTAGTTGGAAAAATGATTCGTTATGGTACAAAGATCGCTTATACCTCTGTAAGAATTCCCAACTAAAACAAAAGATTATTATGGAATTACACACTTCTCCCTTAGGAGGGCACTCAATATTTCTAAAAACTTACCACAGGGTTAAAAAGGATTTTTTTTGGGATGGCCTTAAATCAGATATTCAAAAGTTTGTGGCAGAATGTTTGGTTTGCCAACAAAATAAAGTTGAAACAATTAAGACACCGGGTCTATTACAACCTTTATCCATTCCAAGCCAACGTTGGGAGGAGGTCTCAATGGATTTTATCACAGGTTTACCCAAGTCTGAGGGAAAGAGTGTCATCATGGTGGTAGTTGACAAACTTACCAAGTATGCACACTTTTGTGCATTATCACATCCCCTTAAAGCCAATACAGTTTCTACTGCATTTATGGAAACAATTCAAAAGCTACATGGAAACCCAAAGATTATTGTAAGTGACAGAGATCCCATTTTCACTGGAAATTTTTGGACAGAATTATTTTCTTGTCTGGGTACTCAGTTAGCTCATAGCTCATCTTATCATCCTCAATCTGATGGGCAAACTGAGATAGTAAGCAAATGTTTGGAAGGATATCTTCGTTGCTTTGTATCTGATAAACAAACACAATGGGTCAAATGGTTGCCTCTGGTTGAATGGTGGTATAACAATTCCTTCCATACGGGAACAAAAATGACCCCATTTATGGCACTTTATGGGTATCAACCACCATCCATCACATCATATTTAAGAGAAAATTCTAAGGTTCAGGCAGTGGAACCTCACATCGAACATCAACAACAAGTCCTCCAACTCTTAAAGGATAACCTCGTGTTGGCACAGAATAGAATGAAACAACAAGCAGATCAACATCGTAGTGAAAGAATTTTTGATGTAGGTGATTGCGTATTCCTATGGCTACAACCATATAAGTAAATTTCCCTCAAGCAAGCTAAGAAGGATAATAAATTATCACCAAATTATTATGATCCGTACAAGGTGTTGCAAAAGATTGGTACTATGGCATACAAATTTGAACTTCCTGCAGCTTCTCAATTGCATCCAGTTTCCATGTTTCATATTTAAAGAAGGTTATAGGCGACAAGCTCCCAGTTCAAACAATATTTCCAGAACTTAATGAGGAAGGAAAAATTATATTGGAACCAGAAGTAGTCATAGAAACAAGAATTCAACAGCTACGAAATCGATCAATTTCAGAGTATCTTATCAAGTGGAAGAACTTATTAGCTGAAGATTCCACATGGGAGGATGAGAATTTTATGCAGAAGTATCCAGAACTACTCAAGCGTTGAGGACAACACTTTTTTGAAGGCGAGGGGCATGTTGGGTCCCTATAATACTAGTGATTACCCCATTACTATTGTAGTTATACCCCTTATTGGTATTGTTGTGCCCCTATTTCCCCCATATTGTTATTACTGTGCCCCATAGAATCCCTCTATTGTTATTTTTGTGGTTTTATATTATTATTGTTAGGTCGGCTGGATTATATTGTGACTCCTTAGACTCCTATATATAGAAAGGAGGTTTTTTCATTTGAATCATCCAAGAATTGTTCATTTATGTAATGTAAAGGAGGTTGCCCCCTCGAAGAGGCTGAATTCTAAGGTGTTGACCTATCTTTTCTTGAGCTGGTTTCATAACACTAGATTTGAAGAGATGAACATGGATTTTCTCAAGAAGTGCATGGAGCTTGTTGAGAAATGCCTATGGGATGTGAAGATGGACAAATGCTCAATCCATGATGTGGTTCTTGTTGATGGGTCCACTAGGATGCCTAAGGTTCATTTCTTGTTGCAATACCTCCTCAATGGCAAGGAGCTTTGCAAGAGCATTAACCCTGATGAGGTTGTTGCATACAAAGCTACAGTGCAAGATGCTATTTTGATTGGAGAGGGAAATGAGAAAGTGCAAGATCTATTGCTTCTAGATGTTACTCCCCTTTTATTAGGGCTGGAAACTGTAGGTGTGGTTATGAAATTTCTCATCCCTAGGAATGCTACCATCCCCGCAAAGAAGGAGAAAGTCTTTCTACTTACTCAGACAACCAGCCTGGTGTGTTGATTCAAGTGTATGAGTGTGGTCGAACTTGAACCAAGGATAATAACTTGTTGGGTAAATTTGAACTTTCTGGTATTCCCCTACTCCTAGAGGAGTTCCTCGGATCACTGTGTGCTTTGATATTGATGCCAATGGTATTCTAAATGTGTCTACTAAGGATAAAAACAATGGTCACAAAACAAAATCACCATTACAAATGACAAGGGTAGATTGAGTAAAGAGGAGATTGAGAAGATGGTTCTTGATTCTGAGACATACAAGGTTGAAGATGAAGAGCACAAGAAGAGGGTAGGGTCCAAGAAGTCTTTGGAGAATTATTCTTACAAAATAAGGAATACCATTAGAGATAAAAAGATTGTGGAAAAGTTAGATCCATCTAATAAAAAGAAGGTTGAGCATGCCCGTGAGAAGAATATCCAGTGGTTGGATAACAACTAGCTTACAGATGTTGATGAGTTTGATGACAAGATGAAGGAGTTGGAGAACACTTGAAATCCTATCACTGCTAAGATGTACCAAGGCGATGGTGTTGATATACCTGGTGGAGCATATGGAGCTGTTGGATCTCCTGAACAAGGTTATTCTGCTGTTGCAGGCTCGGGGCCTAAAATTGAAGAAGTTGATTAATTAATTTTCACCTTTATACCGTGTTAGAAGATGATAGAGCACACTTACAAACCAAGATTTAGAAGGTGAATGGTTTCTCAATTTTGGGCATAACAATTGAATGTTACTGTTTTATTTATTTTACTTTTATTGTGGTGGAATAATGAGGATTTAGGTGGATTATCTCTCAATTTTATACATGAGAATTGAATGTTGTTGTTTTGACTCGTAAGGAGAAGAGGATTTGTGTTGGATAGTATATATCTTCATTGTTCTATTGGAATACTTGAGATTTGTTTCATTTTTTCAAAATTCTTGCATTGCTTTATTGTTTTTTTATTGGTTATTTGGTTTTTACAAATCAAGATTTAGAAGTGGAATTGTTGGGTCCCTATAATACTAGTGATTACCCCATTACTATTGTAGTTATACCCCTTATTTATATTTTTGTGCCCCTATTACCCCCATATTGTTATTTCTGTGCCCCATAGAATCCCTCTATTGTTATTTTTGTGGCTTTATATTATTATTGTTAGGTCGGCTGGATTATATTGTGACTCCTTAGACTCCTATATATAGAAAGGAGGTTTTTTCATTTGTATCATCCAAGAATTGTTCATTTATGTAATGTAAAGGAGGTTGCCCCCTCGAAGAGGCTGAATTCTAAGGCATTGATCTTTCTTTTCTATCTTTTCTTGAGCTGGTTTCATAACATTTGGTATCAGAGCTTTGGATTCTAGGGTTTCGCTGCTCCAAACAGGTCATCGTGTCATTTTCACTATAACTTTTTTTCTATGACGTTTCAGAAGTCGCAAAACAAACCCATTTGAGAAGAAATTGCGCTGAACCTTGGGTCCGAATTTCAGAGCTTTTTGCGCGATATTTGCAGAGATATGATCTGAGGAAGTTGGTCTTTTTGCAAACTCCTGAATTACATTCAAAATAGGTGACCTGGGGAAAATCGTCATAACTTTCTCTCTGGGGATCGGATTGAAGTTTCGTAAGAAGGTATAGAAAGAGGACGGACTTTAGTTTCTTATGGGTGTTTCTCAAATCCAAAGGTCGAAACAGTGACTCACGGCACGTCGTACAAGTTAGCTCTACTGAACTAGTCTATAATCAAGTCACTGTGGGAGATTTCGCATAACTCTTCCTTGGAGAATCCAATTTGGGTCAGACTTGTGGCATTGGAAAGAGGACACAGAGAGATACTACAGGTCACAAGTTCAGAACTAGATGATTAGAAAGTACAGAGATACATCAGAGGCAATATCGAGCTCCTACAAAGTGAAAAAAGGTGTGTAGAGTTTTTTTAAATTTTTGCTTAAGCTTGGTTTGAAAATTTATTTTGAAGGAATTCAAAGGGCATAGTAGAGAATTATTATCGGTAACTGATGCCCCAAGGAAAGAAAATGCAAACACCTAGTAAGGAACCTGAAATCTCTAGCATGACTCATGAAGAAGAGGAAGAAATGCTACATGATATATCAAAATTACAAGAACAAGTGCAACAAATGTCACACTCACAAAAGTTAACAGATGCTAAGATAAATGGCGTGGAAGCTAAGATAAATGGCGTGGAAGCTAAGATGAATGGCATGGAAGCTAAGATGGACAATTTGAAGATAGATTTGAACACAAATTTGAAGACAGGCATGGCAGATTTGAAGACAGATTTGACTAATTTTCTACAAGAAATACTTACTAATGGTGAAAAGGTAGTAAAGGAAACTCATGATGAGAACAAAATAAATGTTAATCATGATTCCATAGATGCTAATGTTGGATCGAAGAATCACCACATTCCAAAAATCGATATGAGGAAGTTTGATGGCAAGGATCCCGCCACATGGATATTACAGATGGAGCAATTCTTCGATCTCAATAATGTGCAAAACACACAAAAGGTACGTATGGAAACTTTATATTTGGAACCAAATCAGTTTGTATGGTATCAATGGCTTTGTTCTCGTAAACAATTTATCACTTGGGCAATTTTTACGGAAGAATTGATAGCACATTATGAGGATACAAAAAGCAACACTTTTTTTAGCCAATTGATAAGTCTCAAACAAAAGGGTTCAATAATGGAGCACATTGAGGAGTTCCAAAAATTGAACATAAGGGTAAAAGATATTCCAGAGGAGCATAGGATTGATGTGTTCATAGGGTCTTTAAAGGATAATATCCAACATGATGTGCGCCTTTGGGAACCTGATTCATTAGAGAAGGCATTCAGGTTAGCAAGAAAAATGGAAAGCAAAATTATGGCAACTAGGAAGCATACCATTCACAACTATAAAGACGGAAGTGTTGTTGCCCATAGTCTTCCACAACCTACAAGGTTGACACCACAACAATTGGAAGAAAAAAGAGCAAAAGGGCTTTGTTACAATTGTGATAGCAAATACACAAAAGGTCATAAGTGTGCTGAGAAGAAATTATTCTACATAGATTGTGAAGAGGAAGAAGAAAAGGAGCAAGAAAGGTCAAAAGAAGAGGATATATTCCAGGAACAAAGCCTAGATGAAGAACAAATAAATCCGACCATATCTTGTAATGCATTGGCGGGAATTACCACTCCTCAAACCATCAAGATAGAAGGACAAATCAAGAAGAAAAAGGTAATAGTGTTGATTGATTCAGGAAGCACCCACAATTTTATTCATTGTAGGGTAGCAAAAGAATTGAATTGCTTCCTATATCCAGCACCAGAGTGTCAAGTGATGATTGCAAATGGAGGAACAATAAATTGTTCTGGAAAGTGCCATAATATCAAGCTATCCATGGGAGAATATGTATTGACTAGCCCAATGCTTTCCATTCCAATGGGAGGTGCTGATGTTGTACTAGGAGTCCAATGGCTACAATCCTTGGGTACAATAGCTTTTAATTTTCAAGAACTTTTCATGAAATTTTCTGTGGAAGGAAAGGAAGTTGAATTAAGGGGTATTGTAGGGAAACCAGGAAAGATAATCAGCTCTAATGGCATGACAAAGCTTCTAAAAAAGGAGCAAAGAGGTGTAATTGCACAATTATGTTCGCTAGATGTTTCCACATTGGAATCATCTATTTCTCCAGATCTCCAAAAAGTCCTGGACAATCATTCCAAGGTATTTGAGACTCCCAAAGGTCTCCCACCTATGCGTGATCATGATCATGCTATTCATCTGATTCCAGGAAGTGTTCCTCCAAACATCAGGCCGTACAGATATCCATATGTCCAAAAAAGTGAAATTGAACGTATGGTTGCAGAAATGCTAGAGGCTGGTATAATTCAACCGAGTCAAAGTTCTTTCTCAGCTCCAGTAGTATTGGTGCACAAGAAGGATGGATCATGGCGCATGTGTCCAGATTATAGGGAGCTCAACAAGCTCACTATTAAAGATAAGTTCCCCATTCCTGTCATTGATGAATTACTGGATGAATTGCATGGATCAATTTACTTCACCAAGTTGGATCTTCGTTCGAGATATCATCAAATCAGAATGAAGATTGAAGACATTCCGAAAACGGAATTTAGAACTCATGAGGGTCATTATGAATTTTTGGTCATGCCTTTTGGCCTTACCAATGCACCTTCAACATTTCAAGGTTTGATGAATTCAATTTTCAAACCATTCCTTAGAAAATTTGTGTTAGTATTTTTTGATGATATACTAATCTACAACAAGTCTTGGAAGGATCATGTTGAACATGTTGACAAGGTGCTACAACTATTGGAGGAGAAACAATTATATGCAAAAAGATCCAAATGTTTCTTTGGAGTCCAGGAGGTGGAATATTTGGGTCATATTGTATCTCATGAAGGAGTTAAGGTAGACCCTAGCAAAATTAAAGCCATTAAGGAATGGAAAATCCCCACATCCATAAAGCATCTGCAAGGATTTCTTGGGTTGACAGGGTATTATCGCAAGTTTGTTAAGAATTATGGGAGAATAGCAGCACCTCTAACAACATTATTGAAGAAAGATTGATTTTCATGGACTCCGGAAGCAACAAAGGCCTTTAAACATCTTAAAGAGGCAATGTGCCAAGCACCGGTCTTAGCTACACCGGACTTCACAAAAACCTTTATTGTGGAATGTGATGCTTCAGGAAATGGAATTGGTGCTGTTCTAATGCAAGATGAAAGACCCATTGCTTTTGAAAGTCGTCCAATCAAGGGAAAGTTTTTAAGCAAAGCTATTTATGAGAAGGAAATGTTGGCAATACTCCATGCACTTAAGAAATGGCGACCCTACCTAATGGGAAGACACTTCAAGGTAAAAACGGATCATGATAGCCTTAAATACTTTTTAGAACAAAGATTATCCTCTGAAGAGCAACAAAAGTGGGTCACAAAGATGTTGGGTTATGACTTTGAAATCATCTACAAAAAAGGGAAGCAAAATGTGGTGGCAGATGCACTCTCAAGAAAGGATGAGGATATGGAAGCATTGTTGTGTGCCATTTCTATTATCCAACCAGATTGGATAAACGAAGCAAAGGAGGAATGGAAGAATGACAAAGAAGTGTGGGCACTTATTCGAAAGCTACAACAAGATTCCAGTACTTCTGATACATTTAGCTGGAAAAATGATTCGTTATGGTACAAAGATCGCTTATACCTCTGTAAGAATTCCCAGCTAAAACAAAAGATTCTTATGGAATTGCACACTTCTCCCTTAGGAGGGCACTCAGGATTTTTAAAAACTTACCACAGGGTTAAGAAGGAATTTTTTTGGGATGGCCTTAAATCAGATATTCAAAAGTTTTTGGCGGAATTTTTGGTTTGCCAACAAAATAAAGTTGAAACAATTAAGACACCGAGTCTATTACAACCTTTATCCATTCCAAGCCAACGTTGGGAGGAGGTTTCAATGGATTTTATCACAGGTTTACCCAAGTCTGAGGGAAAGAGTGTCATCATGGTGGTAGTTGACAGACTTACCAAGTATGCACACTTTTGTGCATTATCACATCCATTTAAAGCCAGTACATTTTCTACTGCATTTATGGAAACAGTTCAAAAGCTACATGGAAACCCAAAGATTATTGTAAGTGACAGAGATCCCATTTTCACTGGAAATTTTTGGACATAATTATTTTCTTGTCTTGGTACTCAGTTAGCTCATAGCTCATCTTATCATCCTCAATCTGATGGGAAAACTGAGATAGTAAACAAATGTTTGGAAGGATATCTTCGTTGCTTTGTATCTGATAAACAGACACAATGGGTCAAATGGTTGCCTCTGGCTGAATGGTGGTATAACACTTCCTTCCATACAGCAACAAAAATGACCCCATTTATGGCACTTTATGGGTACCAACCACCATCAATCACATCATATTTAAGAGAAAATTCTAAGGTTCAGGCAGTGGAACATCACATCGAACATCAACAACAAGTCCTCCAACTCTTAAAGGATAACCTCGTGTTGGCACAAAATAGAATGAAACAACAGGCAGATCAACATCGCAGTGAAAGAAGTTTTGATGTAGGTGATTGGGTATTCCTACGGCTACAACCATATAAGCAAATGTCCCTAAAGCAAGCTAAGAAGGATAATAAATTATCACCAAAGTATTATGGTCCGTACAAGGTGTTGGAAAAGATTGGTACTATGGCATACAAATTGGAGCTTCCTGCAGCTTCTCGATTGCACCCAGTTTTCCATGTTTCATGTTTAAATAATATTGCCAGAACTTGACGAGGAAGGAAAAATTATATTGGAACCGGAAGCAGTCACAGAAACAAGAACTCGACAGCTACGAAATCGATCAATTTCAGAGTATCTTATCAAGTGGAAGAACTTATCCGCTGAAGATTCCACATGGGAGGATGAGAATTTTATGCAGAAGTATCCAGAACGGCTCAAGCATTGAGGACAACACTTTTTTGAAGGAGAGGGGCATGTTGGGTCCCTATAATACTAGTGATTACCCCATTACTATTGTAGTTATACCCCTTATTTATATTGTTGTGCCCCTATTACCCCCATATTGTTATTTCTGTGCCCCATAGAATCCCTCTATTGTTATTTTTGTGGCTTTATATTATTATTGTTAGGTCGGCTGGATTATATTGTGACTCCTTAGACTCCTATATATAGAAAGGAGGTTTTGTCATTTGTATCATCCAAGAATTGTTCATTTATGTAATGTAAAGGAGGTTGCCCCCTCGAAGAGGCTGAATTCTATGGCGTTGATCTTTCTTTTCTATCTTTTCTTGAGTTGGTTTCATAACAGGAATGGTTTCCCAAATTTGGGCATAACAATTTGTACGGTTTGCCTCGAAATATTGTATATCTATTTCACTTTTATTATGGTGGAATAATGAGGATTTGTATTGTATGCCTTCAAATATTTTATATTTATTTCACTTTTATTATGGTGGAATAATGAGGATTTGGAAGGTAGATTGTCTCTTAAATTTAGACATTAAAATTGAATGTTGTTGTGTTGACTTGTAAGGAAAAGAGGATTTGTGTTGGATATTTGATTTTTATTTTGTTGGAATACTAGAGAGTTGTATTCAATATAATATAATATAACATAATATAATATGTGGAGCTGCATACAAACTAGAAGTCGTCTCGGGCGTATCCATAACACACCCACGCTAACAGAGACCAATTTCTAAAGATAGTATGCATTGAATATCAATCCATTTCCCCTAGCTGATTGAACATAGAGGCAACTTGTGTAATCTCCATATGACTGGGATGTTAAAAAAGGAAGATACAACTAGACATGTCAAATAAGGAGGCTAACATGTAAGATTGTTTCCCAATGGAAGGATTGTTGAACTAAAGACCACGTCTTGGGAGCTCAACCACTAGGTTTCTCCGACCCATTTATTTCAAGTATATTTTCATATTGGAAATAAAATAAAGGGATCGTTGTAGTTATTTTCATGGTGACAAAATTTAGATATCATCTCCGTGTGATTTTCTTAGTTATTAATAGTTGTTAAACTCAATGGAAGTGTTACTTTGAGATGCCTACTTTTCATTGTGTATATTTGTTGAAATTAAATATGTAAGAGAATGCCTAGGAATCAGTGCAAACAAGACATCAAGTTATGATCACTAGGATAATTTGAAATGAAATATATAAGACTATGATAAGTCAACAACCCCTCCTTTGAAAGATGATGAAACTTCATTTTACAATGGCTATCATCTCCCTCCAATAGATATTAGAAATATTGTTGATACACCACCAACCCTTGTTCTATCTTTTTATGCTATAGAGATAAGATTTTATTTCTCAAACATAGGGCTTTACCTCCACTCTCACAACTTGCAAGGTCAGAAGAAAAGGTTGTTGGAACCCGTATTGAGGGAAATTGTTATACAATAAGACATATGTCATTTTACAATGGAATAGGGATCCATAAATTGATGAAAGTTGACACTCTAGGACTATAGGTTGAAGTATTTGGTTTCCCAAATGGTGCAAAGATCAATTTTATAAGTTGGGAGTTTATAGTCATATGTTGCTCCTGATTGGATGTTTATTCTAGCATATGATTATGTGCAATAATTGTTTTGTAAAGTGTGGTGGACTATAGTTGACAACATGCCTTGATATGGTAGAGAAATGAGAACCATAATGCAGAGTAATTGCATCTAAATTGGTTTAAATACTCATGGAAGTTAGGATGTAACAATGATTGTCTCTTTCATTTCAAGAAACAACTTTGACATGATGTATGTATTTTTTGTTGGTGTATGTGGAGAGAAATAGGATATCTGGCCTCTGTTCCTCAAGGTAATAATGCCTTGAATTCTAAATTCCTCATTGAGCCACTTTATTGCAAGTGACAAAAAAAGTTGTAAAGAATTGTTATCTCACCTCATTTGAAACAACGTTGATTCATCGACAAAGGAGATGAAGAAGGGCGAAGGATTTTTGGCTTTCCATTTCTGCAAGTGGTGACTATTAAGGAAAGGGTGAATAAATTACTGTAGGTAGAGTGGAAATTTTGATACCCGAAAATAGGTGCTTGAAGTCATAGTGGCAAAGAGAATGATATATATGTCTTTTTTAATTTCTCATTGGTTTAAGTTTTCTCATAGTTCCCAAGTCCAAATTTATTGGTATCATATTTCTTGAGATTAAAGTTCATGAGTAAATTTCTCTCGAGTTCATACTTACCAATGCCAGAGTTCATACTTGAATTCCTAATACAAGTAAAGTTGGATTAATCCTTACACAAGATAATCACACCACCTCTCACTATCACAAAAGATTCAATATGAATCCTTTGCAATGCTCTCTTATTCATTCAAAGAAATCCTCATCTTGTAGATATGCGCCTCAGATCCTTACTTACTCTTACTGATGCAAACAAATATTTTATTTTGCAAATGCTCAAGGTGGGACCTCTTGAGGCCTTAAATGACCACATTTTTTGGTCTCAACCTTATTATGGACCTCAATTCCATAATTCACATACCTGTTGATAATAAAAAAATTTCGAACAATAGTTTGTGACTCTCTCTAGTATGAGGTCCCAATTGGACCTCACAAAATTTGGTATGAGAGGACCATTCAAATTTTAGCTCAGCTCCCATGCTTAGTTGTGTGTAAGTACTATGAGATGTGTGTGATCATTACAATGATGGGTGCACCTATTGGGCTAGTAGCTATACTGAATGCAAGAATGCAAGAATTCTAACCTATTTAAAGGGGGAAATTGATGAGAAAATTTGAGGTGATGAACTCGTAGAAAATTACATATATCCACATTTAAGGATTGTTTATTATAAACCCAGAAGGCATTGCACACTTAGCTTATCAAAACAATACATAGAATAATCTAGGAGCATCCTTTTGTTATGATCCCATCAGTTTAAAATTGTACTATTTGAAGATATTTTGTGATAGAGTTTAGCTTATAAATATCAATGCAATTTTTTCACAAAGTGTCCAATTTTGCAAGACCATGACTCAAGTTATTTCAGATAGTGTGCTCATATTTGGTTAAACACACTATTTTTATATTTTGGAACTCATTTATACCACTTGGTTTAGTTTTTCTACCCATGGATCAAATTCACAATGTGTTTTTGAATGAAGTGATTTGCAACTTTCCATAAAAGTATGCCTAGGGAGTTAGATGGGCAAACCCAAGATTTTGTTGGACTCTTGAGATTAGCATATATATGTAAGCATCCTTCTACTATGATTCCATTATCCATAAATTTATTTATTTGAGGATCTCTAGAGCTATCTTTTTTCTTAGTAAGGATCAATGTAGTTTTTGTTGAAAGGGTCGATTTTGGAAAAAGTTGGATTGAATAATTATGGCTTGAACATGCTAACATTGGCATTTGCCAAAAAAAACTTACCAAATCTTATGGAAATTGTTTATTATATTTCTTTAGTTTTAATATCCCTAAACTAAATTCATAATGTGCCTATGAATGGATTCAGGATGTTAATTACAACTTTGCATAAAAATATAACCTGGACAAAGATTGGAAACCCATTGATTGTCTAACTTTGTTAATAGGTTACAGTTATGGGCACTCCTATCTTATGATTCCATTCTCTATAAATTACTTTATTCTAGGATGTGGGGAGCTATTATTTTTCTAAAGGCCAATGTTGTTTTTGAACAAAGTTGTAGAATTTGTAAAAATATAGCTTAAGTGATTATAGGTGGTATATCTATCTAGGACTTCGATAAAAAAATTTGCTGCTCAAAGTTCAAGACCTGCTACACTTGGTCCTCAAAAAATCTCATGGGAATGATCTCAAAACAAGCCCTAGAAGGACCTAAGAATCCTTTACTAGTGCAACCAAAAAGTTGGGATCAATCAAGCCCATGTATGCTCCTTTGTCCTACATAAGTGACTAATTTTGTCTCTCTGCAAACTCAGATTAAAGCCCAGAATCTCCCACGATGGTTTCCTCCTTAAAAAAACCTCAGATTAGACCTTTGGGCCAAGGTCTTACCTCAAGGACCAAAATTTCAAAAACTTGTAATGTTTTCATTGTGACAGGTCTGAATTCTAATTGTGAAGAGGACCCGAGTTTAGTTCTTCCCAGTGATCAATGAATTGTTACAAGAATTCTATCGAAATCCAATGCAATATGGTCAGAGGAGGTGGATTCAGTTGTAGTTTTTGTCGTGGTGAAGATTCCAAAGGTTGTGAGGTTCATTCTATCAGATGGAGAGGGCAATGACAGTTGTTCTTTGCTGAGGAAGAGAATATTAGACTCATCTTATTTGGTGAGAAATATACAAAACAAGGGGGCACTACAAAATGAATTTGTGTCTTTCAATGCCATCGTCAAAAACATTTTATTTTATCTATACCTACGTGCCTAGTTTTCTAGATTGATAAGTGGTTTCCCGATGTTTAGGAATTTGATAGATGCACCCTTTTCTAAGGGTTCCTTCATGCATGTTTGCATGTCTGGTTTTCTCGATTGATGAGTGGCTACCTATTGTTTGGGCTATATTTAATGTTTCCTATGAGATTTCTTTGAGGGTCCTGCATGCCCCATAACTTGTTATCAATCATATGTACGTTGGGGGTTATTCTGGCACATATGCTATATGCATGATTATGTAAACATATTTTTATTTTAATCTACTAAAATAAGAATTATTTTATTAGAATGATGTATTGAGAAGGGGAATTTAGTGAAAGGATTTTAGGAGGTGTTTATCAATGTCTACTGAATTTAGGCTTATTATTTAGTATCCTACAAACACATATGCTATAGGTTGATTAAGTGGAAACTCAATGCCATGAGCCCATCTTCATCTATTACATGACGTGTGTTATAAATCCTCATCCAGGTGTGTCATATGATGTGCCTATCCATGAAGTGGGTTTCAATCTATCATGCAATGTGTGTGCTTGTATCCTCATCTTGATTAGACACATTATATGTGCACCCCAAACTATCTATCCATCCATAAGTGAAGCCCTTAGCATGCCACATGCCCAAGGTAAACCAATTTCTATGCACTAACCAAATTGACAATCCCATAAATTTTTTCCATTCTATTAGAGAACCAAAATAAGAAAGAAACATAGGGCAATGAATGTGAACTATAGCAAGATTTGGATGCAAAGATTGATACAATATGAGTCCACATAAATGCTTCTACAAATATTTTGAATTTGACGTGAGCATTCCAAATAATATTTCTATGTAAAATTTCAAGCTAGTTTCCATTCATGTTGGATCCAATTATTGCTCAATGATTAGACTGAGGTCATGTTTTTCATACAAACACAATATATCCTTGTTCATATTCCAAATTATCAAAATTTCCATGTGATTTTCCTCATTACCTCTAATTGTCTTCTTAAGATTTTGAAATGGGACACATGTAAAATCTGTAATTGTGCATGTTACATTGTTCATTAGTCAACATGCAACCTGGAGAGATTAAGTAATTCGATAAGGAGGATAATTAAGTACAAAATATTTAAGTTACATTGCAAAAATATTGATAATATATGGTGGAATCAATGTATGTTTTAACAAGCTAGGAAGTAACACAAATTTCAACAAGCTAGGAATTCCCTTAGCAGGAATGACACCTAGATCAGAAGCAGTTCTAAGGTAGAGTGGTCAAGGCTTCTTCTCAAATGGGACAATTACATTTAAAAAAAATATATGGATCAAGTCCATACAATTCCCTTAATTGGAATGAGCCTTAGCGTGGTCAAGGCTTCTTCTCAAATGGGACAATTACATTTCAATTTTTATTTTTATGGATCAAGTCCATACAATTCCCTTAACTGGAATGAGCCTTTTCCATCTATTGGGTTATCATATGAACCCATGTGAAGCAAGATGGAATCAAAGTTCATTGAAAAACTAATGTTATGAACTCTCCCACTCACCCCCTTCTCCTGCTGCCTTCCACCAATGCCCACCCTCACTCTCTAGCCACTCTCTCCCCACCCCACCTATCCCAACCCCACCCCTTAGGGTTGGTAATTTGAAATCAACATAAATTTTTCATTTAAAGTCCTTTCTTATTGATTTTTTTCCTCTAATTATTTTTTTGTTTTATGCACTATTGTGGTGTATTTAGGAATATTTCACTATATTCAACTTGATTTCTTATAGCATTTATGGAAATCCGTCTTTAATCTTTGTATCATAAATTTCCAAGATACATAACTATTGCATTTGAGCACCAATATGGATGCCATTATTTTTAAATGGAATAATTTTTCAAGAAATTAATGTTATGCTATCAAATTATATTTTTAAAGACATTTTACTTGTAGGTTGTAATTATGATCTGTAATATTCTCAATCCAAATAAGATCATAATTACAAGTATTAATTATCTCCCTAATAAATCTCATTTGGACTTAGTATACACACTCATAAGGATGTCAATCTCTAATGACATCTATTGTTATTTTTAAGAAATTAACATTCTATATACAATGTGGAAGAAATTGAAAATTAAACACCAACCAAATTTGAGCCCACCAATAAACAAGTACCTCTAAACCCTAATAGTTTTACTTGTATTCAATATTTTCTCTTAAATTTTAAAACCATTACACTCTTACTTCTATATTGTACAATTAAGAAAAATGAATATTACTATTTTTTTAATGTTCTACAGAAAAAATTACATGCCCAAGGAGGCATACACAATGGAAGAAGTTTCTTGAATGATCAACATTGTCACTTTATGCATACATAAAGTTCTGATTCCCCATAAGCTTCACAGGAGCCTATGAAGAAGCCTCAATGGTTGAGGATTTGTAGCATTGTCAATAGCTCTCAACAGTCACAACGTAGAGTGTGCCATCCAATCCTAGAAGAGGAAATGGATATCCTTTTGGAGGGTTTTATTTCAGTGCATCCACTAGCCTAACACGATCAACTGCTATTTTGTTAGAGTTCACCAAGTCTACTAGATCTGAAGTGCCCTTCGTGTGGGAGGAGAAGCCTGGTATTCTGAAAAAGAATGGAGGGGGGATTATTTTGAATAATTTTCCGGTAAGGAGAGAATTATTGGGAGCTCTAGTGGAGATGATTTTGAGTTCAGGCATGGTTCATAGTGGTGGATGGAGCGTTGAATTCAGAGGGCTTATTGTGTATGGCTGACTAGCTCTTCTGTAATGGAAATATTTGATCGTTGTGTCTTCCTCCTCAGCTACAACTTCCTGCGAAGGTGTCACTGGGTATCAAATCTGATGATGGTAATAAGAGGAGCTTCAAGTCATTTAATGCTTCTTCAAACTCGTGGTCAATGCATTCCCCATGGTCACCTCGATCGCCTATCATGGAGGGGTGGAAGAGGAGGAAAGACAAAGGTAGGCGGAGGATTCTCAAGGAGGCTTATGCAATATTTACCAAGGTAAATCAGAGTGGGGATGGGGATGGAAGAGATTTTGATCTCTTTATGACATCCGTGAACGAGGCTAGGAAGAAAGGAAGGGGTCTAGAGCGTTCCTTATCCCACTCAAGGCACACCAAGTCGTTATCCACTACTGATGAGGATTTTCCACTGGTATGAGGAGCCTCGAAAAGCAAATGCCGAGGATTTTTTCTCATCAAAACTGGAAAAGGGCATACCTACTTGTCATGAGGAGGTCAAGAGTTTGGTTCCTAAGAAGCCTAGGGCGAGAAAATGGTGGAGTTTGAAGGACCTTTTGTTTAGGAGTGCCAGTGAGGGACAGGCCTAGGGAAAGGATAGGCTCTGGGGTCTATCTATTGCCCCTGCAAAGTAATCCAAGAAGCACGGGAGTGTTGAGAAATATAAGCAGTTGAAACCCACTAAGAAAAGTTCAAATTCAGGGAAAAAGCACTAGAAGGATTTAAACAGTTGCAATGTTAAATCAATTTCAAGTAAGAGGTAGGAGGATTGAAGAATTGTATTGTGAATCCTCAATCCAGGGGAAGTTTTACCAATTTTGTTAGGATGATGCCAATTTCACTTCACGAGCTCCATTATATTTTCCAATAGGACAAAATATGAGGAGCTGAAGAAAAAGTCCCTTTTGCCTTATATACAGGGTTTTTTTCCTTATAGACAGGGTCTACTTGGGTGTTTGGGCTTCACTTCTAAAGGTTATACTTCCATGAATGGATTGACTAGGATCTTGAACACTGTTTCTTAATGAGTTCTCCCCAAAACATGGATCTGGAGCAGGGAACAATGCCCATTCTCAGTAATGAATGGTTTGTGCCTATTTTCTTTTGTAATTTCCAGATTGAAAATTTGTTTCTAAGTCTTTTTATGTTTTCATTTAAGTGCAAGCCATTCAGGGCCAGTGGATTTTTATTTCTTGAAAATATGGCAATTAGGCCACATAGAATAAGGTAACATTCGACCTAAAATAGTCATTTCAGATGCTGCTACTAGATAGACAATGGGTGGCGCTTGGTTAAAATGAGGACTGCTGACGATCCTGCTACTAAAGGAGTGGGGAACTTGTCAAAATCTATCATTTTTTAGAAATTCAGAGGTAATGATGTGTAGTGTGTTGAAATATAAAACTTGTGAAGGAAATCTAGGAGAGAAATCAAAGCTATTGATTGGTAGCATGAGATTTCCATTCATTGGAGAAGCTCTCGAAAGTGTTTCTCCATTAAAGACCTTTGATGGTGTTCCCTTCCTTCAAAAAATAATTTCAAGATATCAAATTTATTTCTCCGTACTTCTGCATTGTTGCACCCATATTACTTTTTTTGTTTTTCAATTTATTTATTCATGTTGTTTTGCATTTCAGATATAATGAAAATATTTCTTGGGTATTGTATTAATGAACATGTATGGAAACATATTAAAAATCCACATATTTGGGAAGCCTACCATAATAATGGTTAGTGTAGAAACAAACCAATTTTTTTTTCCAAACAAAGGTCGGTTGTTTAAGAGTGCTTATTTGTATCTTCATATTCTTGACGAGTTTACTTGTATCTTCATAGGTGGGAGCTTCTGTCCTCTGGGTTGGAAAATGGTTCATAAAGAAAATGCCTCTTATCAAACATATCTACTCAATCTCAAAGCAAATAAGTAATACCATTTCTCTAGATATTCCTGAGATTAGACATCATATATTGGGCTTTTTAAAAACATGTTATTGTAATGTTAAATTGTTTAACTCCCTTTTAATAGGTACATGTGCATGTCTACATTTGAATTTGAGAATCACAAGCATGATGTGGTATTTTGCATTGCTTTTAGGCTTTAGCACATTTACATTTTAGAAACATGTTTTATTGTATAATCAAGTATCATGTCTGGAAAATGCTAGATCACTAACACTAAGGAAATAACTTTTTCATCTAATTTATAGTCAAATATCAAGAAAGTATGCATTCATGTTTTAAATATTGGTAATTTTATTTTCTTATACCTATTTGATATTGCAAAAAATATATTTTATTTAATTTCTGAAGCTTTTCCATAGATTGGCATATAATGGATTCCTAGCTTTCCACTCAATGAGATATGAATTTGTCAAATACAATAAATTTGTGGATACATGTATTATTAATTGAAGAGTTGAATTTATGATTGTGGATAAGGTGGTAATTTTTTATTGTTTTGTTAGTAAAAAAAATTAAAGCTTATACATGGCTTATTCTTTGCATACTAGAACACAAGGGCCTTTAAAGAGGTTGCAATTATTTATCATCCACGTGTAGGGGAATATGCCTTTGGTTTTATTACCGCATCAGTTGTCCTTCAGGTTGTTTCTTATGTTTTAGATATCCTTGAAGATGCTTTAGATATCCTTGAATTTGAGATAATACTGAAGCATTCCACGTGAATGTTGGAATTGAGTGGTAGATGGAAATGTTTCTTGCATATCTATAAATTGATATGTATTTGCAGATTATCATTATTGTCATAAATAAAAATCCATGTTTATTGGTAAACATGCAATGTATTTTGGCGTGCTATAGTTTAAATAAATATTATTTCAATTTGTATGGAAGGTAGTTCTTACTTTTCTCCCATTGTCATATGCAGGTTGAGAGTGGAGATGAAGAACTTTGCAGTGTCTATGTTCCCATGAATCATCTATATATTGGTGACATTTTCCTTGTTAACTCTAAATATATTATTTGACCAAACTTATTTGTTTGTGAAAGCATAGGTTGGTAGTCATGCATTTTTATTTCATTACTGTTATTATTTATGGTGTATATGTTTCCATGATATATTTCATTATTTTTGGGATTTTGTTTCATAGATCTAGGGATGATACTTTACCCTCTTCTTTTCACTTTCCAAAACATGTTCTTTCCATTCTATTTTACACTATAGTTTGCAATAAAATTAGTTATCCATCCTTACTTCCTTGGAGGCGTGTGTTGTGACTTCATATCCCAACTTCATTGGATACCTACATTGTGACTTCATATATTGTACATTTGTGCTACTGGGAAGTAATCATAGGAGGAAGGAGAAAGTTATTAATGTGGAATGGACTCCCAACATAGGGATACTGCATTGTAGTAGTAAGACCTACAATTCTTATGAGCATCACATAGATAAAAACCACAAACCAAAGAGGGCCCACAAGGCATGACACCAAAACCACTTAGTGATGTTAATGGCAAAGTGAAGGAGGATGTTATAACATTGGGGACCTACACTCCAAAGGAATGGAATCCCAACATGGGAATGTGCCACTTTGGTAATGAGACTTGAAACTATTACAAACCCCATATATATAGTCATTATTATTATTTTTTTGAAAGGAAAATATCATGGGAAATCCAAGGGATGCTTCCCCACATTTGTGGATGATATCCCTTGTAAACATGTTGACATAGACTTATTTGTTTAACCTAGGGGGATTTGGTTTGTAGCTTCAGAAGAAAATGAGAAATTGTTGGAATGGCCCATTTTAGGAATTTTGAGCAATTTCAGGGGAGTGGAGGCATAGTGATTTCTCTTTCTTTGTCTTTGCAGTATCATGTGATTTCTTGTGGTTTGGATTCAGTAGGCATGTGCGTTTGGGTCATGTTCTTGATTTAGGACCATGTGATACATTTTTATAGTTATTATGCCCCTATCCTTAGCTTTTAGCAAGAATAGTTGTGGAATTGGATGGCCTCTTCTTTGTTGACAACTTAATGCATCTTTAGGGGGGACATGACCATGTTTGAGTGCAAAGAAGACAAGTGTGGAGATGGGGTTTTATATATGGAATTTATATATTGTACATATGTATCCCTTTGTCTTTATTTTCTCTTTTTTCATTGACAAATAGTGTGGGTGTTGCCCAAGATGCTTATTGCATGATAATCTTTTGCAAGGTCACTTTTGGGGACAATGATATGTTGGTTCATTTTATTATGACATATGATTTATGTGCTTCCTTTAATTCTATGCAAAATGGAAAGTCCTCAAGATTGGATGGTTTGCCTTATGAATTTTCTAAGTTCACATGGGACTTTATTGCGGATCATATTTGTTGTTTAGATGTAGAATTTTCTTTTCTAGGTTCCTTTCTGAGTCCCTTAAGTCTTAATTATGGGTTGATGAAGCCTATTCCTAAGAATGCAATGAGAGACTCTATAGGTGGTTAGTATCTTATTACTTTTCTTACCATTGCTTACAAATTTGTGGCAAAGGCTTTCGCTTTGAGGATCTGGTGAGTTTCCAAGTATGTAGTGTGACCGAAGTGGATTAGGTTTGTCTAGGGATTAGGTCAGCCCAGGAGGCAATGGAGTGGACCAGAGAGATAGGGAAACATTACCTTAATTTGAAGATTGACTTAGAAAACACTATGATTGAGTTGGTTATTCTTTCATATTTAAGATACCTTTATGTGCTTAGGTTATGATTCACAGTGTGTGGGTATAATGAGTGATATTTTAACCAATTCCTTGGCCCTCGTTTTGTCATAAAGCCTTATCCCTACGGATAGTGTTATAAAGTTGCTTCAATAGGGTCATCCTTTGGTGCCCTATCTATATTTATGCATTGTTGATGCCTTGGGTTACTTGTTGGAGGCAAGTTTCATTATAAGGAACATCAACATTATTATGCTTTTAGATGGTTTACAAAGGCTAATAACTATTTTGAAGATGACTCTTACTTTCTTGGACACCTTTTGTGGTGTCTTGGGTGCCCTTTTCAGCACTCATAAAATTGATTTTTGGCTTTTTGGGTTAGATTTATCTCTAGAGTGGACTCCTACTACATGTGTTATATTTGTCATGGAGTGATTGTCAAATTAGATGTTCTTTTTGGGATTGTGTTATCACCTATGGACCCATGAGATGCAAAAAACTTATCTATTTTCTTGCATTTATTGAAACTCGGCATTTTATTCATATTAATTACTTATATGTGACATCTGAAAGACTTGATTTGTCCCCAGCCAAGGAATTGAGTATAAATCAAATTTGTTATTACCTGGTTTTCATGTTTTCAAATGGAACCTTGTGAATCTCGTTGTCTAATTTCCTTACCTTTCAAATTGCGTAAGTTGTTGACTTAAAAGGTTCATTTTCTTGTTTCTAGAGCAATGAGGTTTTGGAAGATCTATTTCAATATTAGATGATGTTAATATTGGCATGGGCCTCATCAAATGTTGAACTATGCTATTTGATGGGCCTCATAAAATGTAGAAAAGGAATGAGGTATTTTGCTAAAAGGAATGAGTGGAATGATTAAAGGGCATAAATGGCAAAGAGGGCATAATGAGTGGGATGATTGAAGGGGAAGGCAACACAAATTGAAGGGGAATGCAAAATTCTCTCAAAGGGATTCTACAATGGGATTTACAGCGGCAATGGCAACAACCCCCTTCTAGAGGGCAGAGTGTACAAGCACATAGAGAGAACAGAGGGAAGAATGAGTGGGATGAGAGAAGGCAACATAATATAGAAGATCATTTTCAATGGGATCTACGTAGGCAATGATAACAACCCCCTTCTGGATGGCAACATGTACATGAAAATGGAGAGAACAAAGTAGAATGGCTTCTAGAGTGGGATCCATTGCAATGATGGAAGTAGCCTCCTTATGGAGGGAAGCATGTATAGGCCCAGAGAGATAAAAGCGTATAATGGATTTTGCAATGGGATCTACGGTGATGACACCAAAAAACCTCTTATGGAGGGCAATGTGTATAGGCATAGATAAAGAACATAGTAGAATGCCTGTTGTGATGGGATCTATGGCGGCAATAGCGGAAGCCCCTTCTGGAGGGAAACGGGAATGACCTAGGTTTCCTATGCCAACATATGCACTTCCATGCTTAGAAATTTCTTGAAGGGGCCCTACAAATTCAATGCCATCTCACACGAGATGGTTCAATACACTTTTAGCAAATGGGTAAAGAGAAAACCAAAAAAACTAGTCGCGCAAGGTCTTCCTTCCTAGGACCGATGATCCATTTGCAATGGAGTTTAGTGAAAGGGTTATTTGAGGAAGGAAATTCATCAGCCGGTTGGTTGGGGTGTGCCCCTAGTTGATATTCAATCTTGGGTGAAATTGAAGGGTTATAAGGTGGCGTATGCACCTGCTCATCCATTGTTACTTTGTATTCTGAACCAAATTCCAACACTTACGATTCAGGTCTCTATCGAGTCCAACTAGAAGGAGAATTTGCAAAACTTATAATAGATAAGCTGATGTAGCAGGTCTATTACGTTCATCCAAACAAATTTCACATTGTTCGTCTTCAAACAATGTTTCGTTAGGTGCCTTCCTATGGAAACCTGAATGAGGTAAAATTATTCCCCACATAAGTCCATGACACATTAATTAGTGTGGAATGATGAAATAATGCACATAGATAGGAAAATTCATATATATAGCTGTGGTAGTGTTTTGCTATACAAAAACCCTCCCCATTTCAAATTTTTTATCCAAAACTTTAACATGAAATGGGGCCCCTTTTAGTTAAAATCAATAATTCAATAATAATTGCAAGCTTGGATTTAACCACATAAGACATCCAAGACCTTTTTATGAAACAAATGTAAAATAATATGTCACATCATTTATTTAAAGGATATGCTTCAAAGACTCTCATTGGAAAATCTCCAATGCAATAATGCTATTGGAAATCACAAATTGCAAGTTGAACAATAAAGCAATCCAAAGGTCTATGCCAAACTCTCGATGCGATAATGCAATCGCAATCAGCCATCGCACATACCATGAAACACATAACAAAAGCCCTGTTGGAATACGCCGATGGATTACATAGAGGAAAGGTGTGCTTTTCGATAGCAGGTTGTTAAACATATGATTGTGGGTTAACCCTTAAATCAATAATAAGCAAAAAACAAACGATTTATTGAATATCCCGCCTCCTCATGATACCTCTCACCTTTACCGTGGTCAGAGCCACCTATGGTAATAGCTTAAGCTTGACCTTTGAACCTCCCGATCTACGATATACGATTTTCGCTAATCGCTGATTGGGAAAGCCAAGGGATCCACTTTAAGAGATCGTAAGTAATATGTGCGGATGCGACATATTATTATTACATTTAATTACCACAATTCGCAGTTACGGTGGTCATTAATTGAGCAGTTAAGGTTGAATCCTTCGAGGATTTCATCCACGGTAATATTTGAGTTCATATTGCTTATCACACTTGAATTATCATTAATCTTTGTATTATGCATTGGCTTTGAACAGGTTTTTCTCTGTTACATTCTTTTGTTTCCTTTGCAGAGCAAGTCTGAGTTGATGAATCCAGCTAAAATGACAAACAAATCAAAGAAACTAAAGGCCCCTGTGGTAGGAAAAGAGGAACCAGTGAAGAAGGTCTTGATATTAGATACTACTTGCCTCAGTCTAGGCAAAGCTTCATGGGAGAATATATACAATTTGTTGGAAGCTGAAGATCCGGAGGAGAATGAAGAAATAGTGGCAACAGTTGATTCCACTAACAAGTCAGAAAATACTCTTAAGGATTTGGCTTGCTCCATTCTTCATAGAATAGCAGCCTGCGCCAAGGTTTTACCCTATAATGACTTGGTTAGATGGGTTATTGAAAGCATCAATATCATAGACAAGACTTTCTTTACGGCCAATGGGAGAATGTTTGGCTCATTCAGAGCAGAGGATATCAAAAAAATGTACCATTTTCCTAAACCGCACATGCAATATAACAAAGCATTTTTGGAGGCTTTTGCCAAAGAAAACACCATCGAATCAAACCCTATCAGACAGTGGAGGCATTTCTCGACCATCTCCTTACTGTTATGCGGGTGCAATGATGTGCAGACTCTTTGGAGTGCATGATTCTGCCAAATTTTCTATAGAGATGGTAACTTTAATGGAGGCTGCAGTTAATTCTTTTTTCATGGATTGAGCAACCATTTTGTCTGATAAAATGGCCAACCAAATACTTGATTATAGGAAAAACAGATTCGTGACTACCCGGGTGATACCCCCATTTTATATGAGTGCCTATATTTTGGACACTATCTGTTTCAATTCTCAATACCCCATTCTAGGATGGAAATGGACTCCACAGGACCCTAATCCTATTCATATCTATCATAAGGAATTGTGGAAAGCCCATTACAAAGATCATCTTTATAGAATCTGTCATGGTTTCATCGTCCCTGTGTATTATGACATATTCAATAAACCCACTCCTCAATTATCTAAGGAAGCCTCTGTCCACCAAACTACAATTGGTAGTTGGTTTGGTGAAGAAAAGTTCACCTACATTAGACTTTTTGGCAACATTACTGACCCACATGTCCTTCCCTTATATGTCCCGGATAAGTTACTTGCCAGAGAGTTGGCATATCAGATAACAGTAGAAGGGACATCAAGGAACCTAAAGGAGTCTAAAAAGCATATGTGGCCTTCATTCCCCCTTCGATGTGGTGCTTTCACACTGCATGATTTCAAACATGCAGAAAAGGAAGCCGAGAAAATAAAAATGTTAAAGTTAACAATCATCCCAAAAAGGCAATATGATTCCAAATCGGTTGCCTACAATGTCACTTCTCAGGCCAAAATCGCCAAGTTTGAACATGAGAAGGATATTTATGATGATTTGTTTGCTTCAGTCGAGGTATTTTCTCAGGTGAAACAACTGGCAAAAATCAAATTGGGAGTGGAGGGACTATAGGAATTTTATAAGTTCAGGACACAAAGATTGGAAACGCTACCTCTGGACTTGTTAAATACTACCTCTGTGGTGCAATCACAAGCCCATTTTGAAGAGAAAATTAGTGAAAAGACTCCTGAGAAGGAGGGGACCCCTGTAGACACAGGAAGGAACTAGTGAGCCACTTGATACGCATATTCATATTGATCCTAAGTTAATCAGGGAATGAGAGCAATAAATCATAAGAGCTCACTACACCATAAATGCCTACAGTGCAAAAGCTAGAAGTTATCACAGTTCCGATTGAAGGAACAAGTGGCCTACCCAGAATTCAGCAGGACATAGAGATTATTCCTGAGAATCCCACTAAGGAGATTGTACTACAAACTGAAGAAATACCACCTATTGATGTCTTCTATAGTTTGAAGCATAGGGGTGTAGTTAAAAGACAGAGGAAGAAGGGGAAAATTGATCAAAGTCCTCTTTCAACTCCTCAGGTTGAGATGATGAACATGGTATGGAAAGTAGAAGTCGATCCCTTTGAGGATTTAACAAAGCTATCTCAATTCGCAAGAGCCTACATATTAGCAAAAATGGATAAAGCCACAGAGGTTAGCCATCTGATGAGGGAAAAGGATCAGATGATTACCCAACTTGAGGTGCAATCGACAGAGCAACAACAAAAGATAAATCATCTTGAACAACAGTTAATAGAATAGAGGCAACAAAATGAACAATTAAAAGAGCAGTTGAAATTGGAAAAGCAGAGGATTAATGAGAAGAATCTTCATAAACAACAGGAGTTGTCTCAAGAATTAAGCAAGCTTCAGATGTTAAGAGAGCAAGAAAAGAAGGCAAAGGATGAACAAATCGCACAAATGAAAGAACAAATAGAAAGGTATAAAGGTTATCCACGGGTAAGCGAATTCAGAACATAAGATTTGGAAATAACAAAAGCCTTGTCCCGACAATTGGATATTATTTTCCACAATATATCATTGGCCAACCCCTTATGCGATATTTCTACATCAATGATTGAAAAGGTGGTAGATGCCAGACTTGAATTAGACAAGGCAGATGAAAGGTTAACCAATTTTCTATCCTGACGAGATTCCAATGAAGGAATAGCTACCAATGTACAAAGAATACACGAATCGCATAAGCAAATCCTATTTTCCGAATGGGAGACGCAGTTAATGAAAGATGAAAGCAACGTTTAGATGCAGAGCAGCAACGAATAGTCTGATCGAATTAATAAATAACAGTTTGCATATGTCTAATTTGATCACTGATTGCTCTCCAGGAAAAATCCCAAAAGCAAAGTTGTTAGAACAACAATGGAAACAGGAGCCGGCCCACAGGGAAAAGCAGATTGGAGGAATCTAAAACTTAACATGGGAAATGTTCTGGTTTTTCCTTTTCAAGCCACATAGCCAACAAATGGCCATGAAATGTCTTTCAAATGCAATCAACTGCATGATCTCCGAATTCTCCGATGCCACCTATACAACTCAACTACACTCCAAGATGAGTCAACCTCTAGAAATCCAGCCTATGCTCGCAATTTTTCAGCTGCAATCACAAGAAAAGAAGCCAATACAATGAATTCATTTCAACTGCCATTGCGCCGCTATTTTCATAAAGAATCCCAGATTTTCACTGTCTACAATTAGAATAGTGCATAGCAATTTTTATTGATAGTTAGTTGTTATTTTTAGTATTTAAGACCATTTCATGTATTTAGAAAGGATCCTCACTTTGTATTAAAAACTTTACTTGGGAGTTGCACTATTATACTTCTAATATTTTTTTTTTATCAAAAGCTAGACCAAAGTTTTACATTTTTGTGGAAGAGGCTTTTATAAGATTTGCACTTTTGCATCTTGTGAAGGTGTTCTAAAATAGGAAAGCAGAATCTGAATGTTGTTTACATCGGGAGAATTCAAATGCATATGGTACTATTATCACTTCTTTTGTCTTATTTCTCTATGTGAATGAACATTTCTCTCCATTGCTATATATATATATATATATATATATATATATATATATATATATATATATATGTTTTTAAGCAATTCTTTAACTTATATTTTTTAATGTTTTAGAACTGTCATCATTTGGATATGTATGTCAGTGATATATATTATGTTCAATGCGATAATGTTTTTATTATTACTTTGTTTAACTATTTAAACAAGGTAATCATCATATGAATGCATATTTCTATTTTATCAATAAGTCATCTTTATGGTTATTTGTTTAACAAAAACAATCAAGAATCATGTTGTTAAAATAGTACCCAAGGTAGATTAGTTATATTTGTATATTTTCACATTGTAAGATAAAACACATATCACTCTCATTATACACTACAAACCACTCACCCATAAATTCATATATCACTGGGAAACTGGTCCCATTATATCCAGTTGGAGCCACCACACCAAATAGAAAAGGAGCTGCACTAAGGTTCGGACCAGGTCGTTTTCCCCAATGTTGATGCAACGATTTTAGAGGCATCAACATTTTTGGTGCTAGAAGGAGGGCATGAACTGTGAATGGCGAGCAAATCTAAACCCATAGCCCATTCTGAGAGTAAATCTCCCTCGCCATCTCATCCAACTTATCCCTCGCATTCTAAATCTCCAATTTTCAAGCGAGAAGTTGAAAAGATAACAACCGGTGATGAAAACTTGAACATATTAGAAAATTCCACCCTTGAACCCTCTGAAGTTTAGTCATTAATTCATAAAATTCAAGGGTTTTCAATATCTCAAGAAAATTCAGAGTTATCCCAAGGCAGTGTGACTTTGCAATACATTCCTTCTCAGCCTCTTACAAGATTACGAAGTGAAAATCTTGGTATTGAACCAACAGAATTTCCTCTGCCTAAAAGGAAAAGAGATAGGAAGATACCTGAAGAGTCTGACACTGAGACTCTTTCATCATCATCATCCATTTCATCCAATCCATTGCAAAGTCAACCATCCACTCCCAAAATTCATATCATTGTCCAACAGGGTACAGGTACTTCAACATCCTCTACCCAACCACTTGTAACTACATCCTCACTTTCTTCTGTTGTTAGTGCAACAATGGCACAAAATCAACCACAACCAACACCATGGACAAACCCATGGGTAGTCGCAATTCCTACACCCTTGAGTCAATTACCATCCCACCCTGAAAAGTGGTTGCCAAAGTTTAATCCAGATATCGGCATACTGGCAGAAGAACACATAAACGACTTTACGTTGTCAACAAATTTAAACGGAGTAGCAGAAGAAGACGTTGTTGTGAAGCTTTTCCCATACACATTACAAGGAGCAGCTGGATCATGGTATTTTTCGTTACCATTAGGATCCATTACTAGTTGGAATGCTTCCCAAGAGTAGTTTTTGACTAAGTTCGGAGATGATAGGTCCAAAACAACATTAATCAATGATCTCTCCAATCTTAAACCTAAATCAAAAGAACCCATTAAATATGTCAACTCACGATTTAATAAAATCTTAAATAAAATTCCTGCTACATCTAAACCCAGTGAAGAAGTTGGAAGCATGGTATATTTCTGCTTTACCTTCAAATGTAGCCATCTTCGTTGACAGAGCTGCAAAGCCCACCTTAGTAGAGAATATGAAAGAAGCAATCGCCGTTGAGAAACGTATTATCGCTTTAGAAAAGAAAACCACTCTTGAGGAGAGAAAGTCAAAAAAGGTTACTTTTGAAGATGATTCGAAGAAGAAAGTGGCTAAAGATCCATATGATGTGGAGGGTTTGAAAAATTTTTTAAAGACTATGTCTAGTGAAATGATAGAAATAAAGAAACAGGTAGCAATGACCTCCACTAAAAAGCCATTTAGGAATTTTAAAAGAGCTTAATCAAAACCACCTAATGCCATATCTAATGCAGAATTAGATCCAGATAATGATGAGGATGAAGACACAGTCTTGTCATCCAAGGAAACAGAAGAAGAAGATGCTGTTGAATGTCATGGTATGTGGGACTTCATTTCACCCAATTCTAATAATGAAAGCGAACAGGAAGCTCTCCCAATAAGTACTAGAATTAAAGTTAATGCAGAGCCTGTTCAACCAACTCAAAAGAAGAAAAATGCAAGCCCTACTGCTAAAGATAAATCTCCCATGAAGAAATATGCAGTGTTGCCTAATCAAAATCAACCATCATCTTCCAATCCACCCTCATCATCCAAGACATTCGTAGTCTCTGAATCTATGGATTACAACATTATAGAAGACATGAAGAAAACTAGAGTGAATATCTCTTTGTTTGAGCTTAGCAAACTCAAACATCAACAGAAATTGTTGCTCATAGAATTAAATGCAGTACCTTATTCTCCTCTTCCAAATGTTGCGTTGTCCAAGGCGACTAATGGAACAAGTAAGCCACCATCAGATAGAGTAGATGCTATTGATAATTTTTTGATCGAAGATAGATCTAATTCTCATAATCCTCCTTTTCTTTTAACCTATGAAATCTACAATAGAAATCTACAAAACTACTTAATAGATTCCAGGGCTTCATCAAACATAATGCCAACCTCGGTTTGCTCAAAATTAAACATTGAGCCCCAAAAATCTGTAGTGCATATTGTTCAGTTGGATAGAACTAAGCTTCAAGCCTTGGGAGAGATTAATTCAGTCACCATTAGGTTGTCAGCTAATCCTAGAGTAGTCCAGAGAATTGATATACTGATTGATGAAATCCCTGAGTTCTATGGGTTAATTTTAAGCAAGGATTGGTCTGAGAAACTCCATGGATATATTTCTATTGATTGGTCGCATATGTGGCTTCCCTATGAAGGGAAACCAAATCAAATTAATATCAATCGGGAGAAGCACATGACTCACACTATAATGGAGTTTAAGCAGGAAAATCAACCCATAGCTTTCAACAATAACATTCTCGAAAATTACTCAGCCGAATCATTCTTTGGTAATTTTAATGCTCAATCATCACCTTTCTTTGTTAATAGTTTCACATCGCAGACAGAAATTTTTTCTCATATAGATACAACAAGGTGTGTTACTATTGCTAAAGAAATTGTAAATAAAACTATAGATAAGCCTGTATTTTGGTCTTTATATTTTGATGGATCAAAATCAAATGAAAGTGCAGGAGCAAGATGTATTTTAGTTAGTCCCAAGGGGGAAAAACTATGCTTTCATGCAGACTAGAATTTGAGTGTACAAATAATATTGTTGAATATGAGGCATTGATCCAAGGGCTTTATAAAGCAATAGGCTTGAAGATTCAATATCTAAAAGTATTTGGTGATTCTGAGATTGTCATCAAGCAAGGAATACTATCCATTTCCTTTTTGGACATCTTAAGCATTATCAGTACTTGGTTCAAGACCTCATATCTCATTTTCTAGCATTTAATATTTCTCCCATCCCTAGATCTTAGAATGCAATAGCTGATTTACTAGCCAATGTTGCTTCTAAGCTCCTTCCATTGGAGGATTACAACCCTGATAGGTTTTCAGTCAAATTTACTTTTAGACCATCCGTTCCAAACAATGTCACCAATTGGTGGGTATTTAATCATGACAAAGAAATTTTGAATTTCTTAACTTCTGAGAAATCCTATGATGACCAGATTATTGATGAGAATGACCATGATCGTCAAATAAAGCATTTACCAGAGGAAAACTCTATACCTAAATCCATGGTCAAACTTGAAGATCTTTATGATATCAAGGATAGGTTCAAAGATTTCACTAATTCAAAACTTCAAAGTTCAACTTTTGAGGTTTGAATTAATAAATCTTGGCACTGAGGCCAAACCAAAAAATATTAATCTGGGACTAGGGCTCACTCCAGAAGAAATATAAAAAAGTTTTCTCTTGGAACTATTACGATCTAAAAACTTATGATAATTATATCATACAACACACAATTCCAATCATTTCTGAATAGAAACCTGTGCAGCAGAAATTAAGGAAAATTCATCCGAATTTAGAGAGTTAGATCAAAGCAAAATCGAATAAACTATTGTAAGCAAAGATAATTTTCCCAATCAGGCATTCCAAATGGGTTTCTAACTTAGTACCTGTTAGGAAGAATAATCGTGACATTAGAATATGCATTGATTTCAGAAATCTCAATAAGGCAAGCTAAAAGGATAATTTCCCACTACCAACAATCGAATAGACTCTTCAGGCAGTTGTTGGTACCGAATTAATGTCTTTTTTGGATGGTTTTTCAGGATATAACCAGATATTGGTTCATCCAAATGGCAGACTAAAGACTACCTTCAGAACCAAATGGGGAACATATGCCTACTAGAAAATGCCTTTTGGTTTAATCAATGTTGGAGCTACCTTCAAAAGAGCAATGGATATAGCATTTAAGGGTTTGATTAATAAGTCAGTTTTTGTCTACTTAAACAACATAACTGTGTTCTCCAAGAAAAGAGAAAATTGTTTATATGATTTGAAACAAATCTTTGAACGCTGTAAAAGGTATGGTATTTCATTAAATTCCAAGAAATCATTCTTCACTCTTGATGAAGGTAAACTCTTAGGGTTTATCATATCTAAAAATGGCATTTATATTGATCCAGAAAGAATCAAGGAGATTGTTGAAATTCCTCTGCCACACAATAAAAAATCAATGCAATCATTTTTAGGTCAAATAAATTTTGTAAAAAGATTTGTTCCTAATTTTTTGCAGATTGTTTTACCATTACAAACCATGATTAAGAAAAATTCAGTGTTCAAATGGGCGCATAACGAAAATGAATCCTTTGATTCAATCAAACAGGCGATAATTAATGCTTCTGCATTGAATACCCCAAATTTTTCTAATCATTTTATTTTGTATACTTTAGCATCCAAAACTTCTTATACGAATGTGTTGACACAAATCAATGATCAACAAATTGAAGCACCCATATCCTTTTTCAGCTCTAATCTACAAGGTGTTGAACTTAATTATTCCGAAGTAGAAAAGCAAACTTTCGCTATGTTCAAATCTATTAAACACTTTAGGCCATTCCTCCTAAAGACTCATACAAAAGTAATAGTCCCATTCTCAGCAGTGAGACAATTACTAGTCCAAAGGGAAGTGGTAGAGAAGAGAGCCAATTGGGTTACAACATTACAATAATATGATTTAGATATTAGGCTAGCAAAAATTTTTAGAGGTCAAGGTTTTTGTAGGTTGTTAGCAGGAGCTTCTAACATTCCAGAACATGAATACTTAGACAATGTTCTTCAAATAAACGAGACAAGTATTATGAACTCTAAATCTCAATATGCAGATCTGGTATTTTATTTAAAAAATGGATATGCTCCTCCTAATCTCTCTTACAAAAACAAACGTGCCTTGAGATTGAAAGCAAAACACTTCGAAATCATTGATAATGTGTTATTTAGAAGGAATTATGACTCAATTTTGTTAAGATGCCTTGAAAAAACTGAAGCACAAAAGGTGTTGTAGGCATGATGGACCAGCAGGTGGACATTTTGGATCTCATACAACAGCTCACAAGATATTACATGTTCGATATTATTGGCCCACTTTATTCAAAGATGCTCATGACTATGTAAGAAAATGCAAAATTTGTCAAACTGCCAATGGAAGACAAAGGAAACTAGCCTTTCCTTTGCAGCCAGTCAACATTGAACAGCCATTCGAACAATGGGGACTGGATATCATCGAAGAGATTCTTCCACATTCTTCCAAGTAGCATAGGTCCTTATAGCCATAGATTACTTCACAAAGTGGGTAGAAGCAATTCCTTTGAAGGTAGCCAACTTGGACACAATCATTGAATTCATCGATCAATTCATCATTACCAAGTTTGGCATACCTAATTCTCTCGTTTTTTATAATGCATCTTATTTTTCAGGAAATACCATACTTGAATTTTCTCTCAAGAGAGGATTTAAGTTGAAATATTTTGCAAACTACTATCCTCAGGGAAATGGTTTATCAGAATCAACCAACAAAAATCTTATCAATATTATTAAGAGAACTATTGACCAAAATCAAAAGAATTGGCACAAGTATTTGATATTTGAATTATGGGCAGACTGCATAACACATAAGGCCTCAATAGGTACTTCTCCATTCAACTTAGTGTATGGGAAGGAAGTTGTGATACCAACAAACTTAGCATTCCCATCTATAGCCCTAATGCAGTTTATTGAAGAAAATCCCTCCTCTTCTATTCAATTAAGATATGATCAAATCCTTAAATTAGATGAAGAAAGGGAGAAAGCCAGAATTACACATACAAAACATCAACATATTATTAAATCTTCTTTTGACACAAATTCTATCGGTTCAAAATTTTTACAAATTGGCGATATTGTTTTGAAATGGGACAAAGCACACAAAAATAAAGGAAAACATACTAAATTTCAGAAGATGTGGCTTGGACCGTTTCAAATCATTGAGAATATAGACTTATCAACGTTCATATTGCAAGATCTATCAGGAAAAAGAGATTCTCTTCCTGTCAATGGGATTATCTTGAAAAAATTCTTTACTTAAGAAGGTAACCCCTTCTTACTTGTAAATATTCATTATGCAGTTTTGTTTGTTTGAATTTTTATTTTTAGGAAATAAGGTTGTAAATAGTCTTCCATTGACCTTTTACTATTGGAAATTTATTTAAGGAAATATTGTAAATACTTACTTTCGATAGATGGAAACCTTTAAGGAAAAGGCTACAGTTCTAGAAAGTTAGTTAAAGAATAAAATTGTGAGAACCTTTTTTAGAGTTGTAAAACCTTCACAAGCCTTGACAATACTGTAAATCATTCCAAGTTTTAAAGAGCCAAGAGAGGTTATTTGTAAAAAGTAAAGACTTTTCCAAACTTAGCATCTACAACTCTTAAATTGTCATCCATATACTCTTAAGGAGAAATTCATTCACCCCATCCATTAAGTTTGTGATTTTTCAGAGTGTAATTCTAAAATATGTTTGATATAAAAGATAAGAGGTCTCATCATGAGCCTGCTTACCATCATCATAGGGAACTAATTAAACTGACATTACCAATACTGCATACCAAAACAAGGTAATGGTTTATAATCATAAGACAAGGGGTCTCATCATGAGCTAGCATGTTCAGTTCAATTACAACGAGTGAATGGCATTGTCAACAGATGGCCACCAAATCAGGACAATGGCTTTTTATCTTTTAAAAGAAATATAAAGGTTAAAAAATACAAAAAGAATAAATATGTGTAAACATATCTTTTTGAATTTATCTTTCAAAAGTTATACTCTTAGATGGATGGGACAATGAATGATTACATGGTTAAAAGGTAACCCTGTCGAGACTATAAATGTTTGCTGGTAGCAGAGGCACTACCTGTGACAACAGAGTAAACTTAAAAGCTAAGTTGGAGAAGCCCCCTGCTTTATCTATATCAACCAACCAAAGCTCAAAGAAACCGAGAATGTTTTTATTTTTAGGATTGGAAAAGGAATTACAAAAATATTTTTTCATTATATTCAGAGTTAGTCTTTATCCAACTATTCTTAGATTGTTTTCTTTATCCTAAATGGTTTCCAAATTTAGAAAGCTATAGATATTGCATTACTTTCTGAGAGATAATTGTTTCTTCCAGTGAATCGCCAATTGTTGTGCTATACAACAACCCTCCCCATTTAAATTTTTTTATCTAAAACTTTAACATGAAATGGGGCCCCTTTTAGTTAAAATCAATAATTCAATAATAATCACAAGCTTGGATTTATCCACATAAGACATGCAAGACCTTTTTGTGAAACAAACATAAAATAATATGTTGCATCCTTTATTTAAAGGATATGCTTGAAAGACTCTCATTTGAAAATCTCCAATGCGATAACGCTATCATAAATCGCAAGTTGAACAATGAAGCATTCCAAAGGTCTATGCCAAACTCCCGATGCAATAATGCAATCGCAATCAGCCATCGCACATACCATGAAACACATAACAAAAGCCCCATTGGAATACGCCGATGTGATTACATAGAGGAAAGGTGTGTTTTTTGGTATGAGGTTGTTAAACATATGATTGCTTGTTTAACCCTTAAATCAATAATAAGTGAAAAACAAATGATTTATTGAATATCCCGCCTCCTCACGATACCTATCACCTTTATCGTGATCGGAGCTACCTATGGTAATAGCTTAAGCTTGACCTTTGAACCTCCCAATCTGTGATATGCGATTTTCGCTAATCGTTGATTGGGAAAGCCAAGGGATCCACTTTAAGAGATGGTAAGTAATATGTGAAAATGCGACATATCATTATTACATTTAATTACCACGATTCACGGTTACGAAGGTCATTAATTAAGCAGTTAAGGTTGAATCCTTCGAGGATTTCATATATGTTAATATTTGAGTTCATATTTCTTATCACACTTGAATTATCATCAATCTTTGTATTCTGTGTTTGCTTTGAATGGGTTTTTCTCTGTTACATTCTTTTGTTTCCTTTGCAGAGCAAGTCTGAGTCGATGAATCCAGCAAAAATGACAAAGAAATCAAAGAAACCAAAGGCCCCCGTGGTAGCCAAAGAGGAACCAGTGAAGAAGGTCTTGATATCAGATACTACTTGCCTCGGTCTAGGCAAAGCTTCATGGGAGACTATATACAATTTGCTGGAAGCTGAAGATCTGGAGGAGAATGAAGAAATAGTGGCAACAATCGATTCCACTGACAAGTCAGAGAATACTCTTAAGGATTTGGCCAGCTCCTTTCTTCATAGAATAGCAGCCCGCGCCAAGGTTTTACCCTATAATGACTTGGTCAGATGGGTTATTGAAAGCATCAATATCACAGATAGAACTTTCTTTACGGCCGATGAGAGAATGTTCGACTCATTCAGAGCAGAGGATATCAAAAGAATGTACCATTTGCCTAAACCGCACAAGCGATATAACAAAGCATTTTTGGAGGCTTTCGCCAAAGAAAACGCCATCGAATCAGACCCTATCAGATAATGGAGGCATTTCCTGACCAAGCACAAGCATGAATCATCAAGTATGTACTCCATAGACTCATTAGCATCTCCTTACTATTATGCGGGTGCAATGATGTGCGGACTCTTTGGAGTCGATGATTGTGCCAAATTTTCTATGGAGATGGTACCTTTAATGGAGGCTACAATTAATTTTTTTTCATGGATTGGGAGCCAATTTTGTTTGATGAAATGTCCAAACAAATACTTGATTATAGGAAAAACAGATTCGTGACTACATGGGTGATACCCCCTGTTTTATATGAGTGCCTATATTTTGGACACTATCTGTTTCAATTTTGAATACCCCATTCTAGGATAGAAATGGACTCCACAGGACCCTAACCCTATTCATATCTATCATAAGGAATTGTGGAAAGCCCATTACAAAATTTATTTCTATATAATCTGTCATGGTTTCATCCTCCCTATGTATTATGCCATCTTCAATAAACCCGCTCCTAGGTTTTCCGAGGAAGCCTCTGTCGACCTAACTACAATTGGTAGTTTGTTTGGTGAAGACAAGTTCACCTACATTAGAATTTTCGACAGCACTACTGACCCACATGTCCTTCCCTTATATATCCCGGATAAGTTACTTGCCAGAGAGTTGGCATATAAGATAACAGTAGAAGGGACATTAATGAACCTAAAGGAGAATAAAAAGCATATGTGGCCTTCATTTGCCCTATGATGTGGTGCTTTCATGCTGCATGATTTCAAACATTCAGAAAAGGAAGCCAAGAAAATAAAAATATTAAAGTTAGAAATCATCCAAAAAAGGTAGTAGGATCCCAAATCGATTGCCTATAATGTCACTTCTCAGGCCAAAATCACCAAGTTTTATCATGAGCAAGATATTTATAATTATTTGTTTGCTTCAGCCGAGATATTTTCTCAAGTGAAACAACTGGAAAAAATTAAATTGGGAGTAGAGGGGCTAGAGGAATTTTACAAGTTCCGGACACAGAGATTGGAAACTCTACCTCTGGACTTATTAAATACTACCTCTGTGGTGCAATCACAAGCCCATTTTGAAGAGAAAATTAGTGAAAAGACTCCTGAGAAGGAGGGGACCCCTGAAAAGAAGCAGACATAGGAAGGAACTAGTGAGCCACTTGATACGAATATTCATATTAATCCTAAGTTAATCAGGGAATGGGAGCAATTTGACTCAATCATCAATAACCCGAATAAATCCCAAGAGCTCACTACGCAAGAAATGCCTACAGTGCAAAAGCTAAAAGTTATCACAGTTCCGATTGAAGGAACAAGCGGCCTACCTAGAATTCAATAGGACATAGAGATTATTCCCAAGAATCCCACTGAGGAGATTGTACTACAAACTGAAGAAATACCACCTCTTGATGTCTTCTACAGTCCGAATCACAAGGTTGTAGTTAAAAGATAGAGGAAGAAGAGGAAAATTGATCAAAGTCCTCTTTCAACTCCTCAGTCTCAGATGGTGAACGTGGTATGGAAACCAGAAGTCAACCCCTCCGAGGATTTAACAAAGCTATCTAAGTTCGCAGGAGCCTACATTGCGATGACAATGGATAAAGTCACAAAGGTTAGCCACCTGATGAGGGAAAAAGATTAGATGATTACCCAACTTGAGGTGCAATTGGCAGAGCAACAACAGAAGATAAATCACCTTGAACAATAGTTAATAGAACAGAGGCAACAAAATGAACAATTAAAAGAGGAGTTGAAATTCAAAAAGCAGAGGATTAATGAGCAGAATCTTCATAAACAACAGGAGTTGTCTCAAGAATTGAGTATGCTTAAGATGTTAAGAGAGTAAGAAAAGAAGGCAAAGGATGAAAAAATCCCATAACTGAAAGAACAAATAGAAAGGTATAAAGGTTATCCATAGGTAAGCAAAATTAGAACAGAAGCTTTGGAAATAACCAAAGCCTTGTCTCGACAGTTGGATATTCTTTGCCACAATATATCATTGGCCAACCCCTTATGCGATATTTCTACATCAATAATTGAAAAGGCAGTAGACGCCAGACTTGAATTAGACAAGGCAGATGAAAGGTTAACCAATTTTCTGTCATGGCAAGATTCCAAAGAAGGAATAGCTACCAATCTGCCAAGAATACAAGAATTACATAAGGAAATATTGTTTTCCAAATGGGAGTCCCAATTAATGAAAGCTGAAAGAGCAACGTCTAGATGCAGAGTAGCAATGAATAGTCTAATTGAATTAATAAATAATAGTTTGCATATGTCTAATTTGATCACTGATTGCTCTCCAGGAAAACTTCCAAAAGCAAAGTCGTTAGAAGAACAATGGAAACAGGAGTTGGTGGACAAGGAAAAGCAGATTGGAGGAATCCCAAGCTTGACACTGGAAACATTTTGGTTTTTCCTTGTCAAGCCACATAACCAGCATATGACCATGAAATGTCTTTCGGATGCAATCAACTGCATGATCTTCGAACTCTCCGATGCCACCTATACAACTCAGCTACACTCTAGGATGAACCAGCCTCCAGAAATCTAGCCTATGCTCGCAATCTGTCAGCTGCAATCACAGGAAAAGAATTCGATACAATGAATTCATTTCAACCACCATTGTGCTACTATTTTCATAAAGAATCCCAGATTTTCATGTCTATAGTTAGAACAGTGCATAGCGATTTTTATTGATAGTTAGTTTTTATTTTTAGTATTTAAGACCCTTTCATGTATTTAGAAAGGGTCCTCAATTTGTATTAAAATCTTGACTTGGGAGTTGCACTATTGTACTTCTAATATTTTTTTTATTATCAAAAGCTGGACCAAAGTTCTGCATTTTTGTGGAAGAGGCTTTTATAAGATTTTCACTTTTGCATCTTTTGAAGGTGTTTTCAAATAGGAAAGCAGAATCTGAATGTTGTTTACATCGGGAGAATTCAAATGCATACGACACTATTATCATTTTTTTGTCTTATTTCTCTATGTGAATGAATATTTCTCACCATTGCTATTATATATATATATATATATATATATATAGAGAGAGAGAGAGAGAGAGAGAGAGAGAGAGAGAGATGTGTGTGTGTGTGTGTTTTTAAGCAATTCTTTAACTTATCATTTATGAATGTTTTAGAACTGTCATCATTTGGATATATATGTCAGTGATATATATTATGTTCAATGCGATAATTTTTTTATTATTACTTTGTTTAACTACTTAAAAAAAGTAATCATCATATGAATGCATAATTCTATTTTATGAATAAGTCATCTTTATGGTTATTTGTTTAACATAAACAATCAAGAATCGTGTTGTTAAAAATAATACCCGGGGTAGATTACTTATATTTGTATATTTTCGCATTGTAGGATAAAACACATATCACTCTTGTTATACACTACAAACCAATCACCCATCAATTCATATATCACTGGGAAACTGGTCCCATTATATCTAGCCGGAACCACCCTACCAAACGGAAAAGGAGCTGCACTAAAGTTCGGACCAGGTGGTTTTCCCCAATGTTGATGTAGCGATTTTAGAGGCATCAACAGGTAGGTAAATCTATTCACGAGAAGATTATTAACCATTTTGTTCCTGCTTTTCTTCTTAGGACTAAAATCCTAAACAGTTGCAACTTACCTCCAAAACACCACTCCCTTGATACCATCTAGGGTGTGATATTTATATAATTTAACTAGGCACAAGAAACTTATCAAGGGACAATTACTATATAAACCAAAAACATCAAGCATCAATATAAGCTCTAGAATTCAAGTTAGGCCAGGGTTCACAAGCATATTCAAATTTTGAATTCATGTTGTTTTAAAGAATGGCCTGAAATCATGTTGTATTTCATTGCATTGTCAATATTTTTTTTTAAATAAATGCTTCAAATGGGCAACAAGCCCATGTAAATTTGGATTTGATATGCACTAAGAGATTGCTAGGGTTGAGAAATTTAGGGATCAATTGATATTGTGGCGGGGATATTTTTTAGATTCCCTTGTTCCTCATCTTTTCCTCTATATTTTCAACCAATTTTTTCCAACTGGATCCCTCATGAAAACCATTTTTTTTATCTGGAACTACTAGTTCTGGAATAGAGTATTTCCCTACCATAGGCTCTTTAAATAGGACAGGCACTGTAGATACTTTGTCTTCTTCATAATTAGGTTCACTTTTATGCATTTTATTTTTCCTTCTCTCACCCTCTGTCATTTGAAAGGTGGATCCTTTACACTCACATGCGTTGAAAATAGACCAGATTTAAACAATACTTTTCCCAGTTATAGGTATTTAACCAAGTTTGTGATATAAACAGCCAGGTGGATGTGCTCCAACTGCAAGGTACTCACAGTTAATTTAGTTTCCAACACCTTGATTTCCTTTAGGGCACCAATCCAATGCCCAAAGAGATCCACCCACATTTAACACAAATTCTTTCCGAAAGCCGAAGAGGTTAATTTTGGATATATTGTAATTAAAATATTGGATTAATGCCTACACCCCTAAAGGTTAGTATTGGATGTATTGTAATTAAAATCTTAGATAACAACTGTTCACATGGGTGATATAATCAAAGATTTATCATTTCCACCAAAGCATTTTGGTATTGGATGTTTTGTAATTAAAATATTAGATAACAATTATTCACATGGGTGATATATTCAAAGATTTATCATTTCCACCAAATCATTTTGACACAGAGAGCAAGTAGTAACACTATAGTTCTTCAAATCAAGAATTTGTTTTTTAGTGGATAGAGCTATTGCATCCAACTCCTCATCACTTCTTCTATCAACCAAAATAATCTCCTGAGAATATAAGAAAAGGTTCTCCTTTTCAAAGTTTATCACTGGCTTAAATTGGTGATCTCAGCCAACATCATAGAAGCCATCAGGTAATTGATCATTAATGCCACAGAAAGACTCAATGTTGTATTTTTGAGATGCCCAAGAGAATTCTTCCATGGATTTTCTTTCTTTGTTGGGCTTAGAATTTTTGATAAAAATACCATGGTGTTTACTCGGCGTGGGAAAATCATCATTGTTGGCCTTAGAGCAACAATCTAATTGACCACTCTCCTTCATAAGACCAAGGGATGTTCCACTCTGATCTATAATCAACATGACATTAGAAATGACTATTCCAAAATTACTACTAATGGAATTAGTAAACTTACAATTAAGATCATCCAAAGGAAATATTCCTTTTAATGTTGAATTTTTCACTAGAGATATGGAATCATTTTCTTTGGCATTAATGCACCTAGAGTCACCTGGATCTTGGATCTTTGCCTCTTATTAACACATCCTGTATCTTAGGATCCAGTTCTTTTTCACTGCAAGAAATTTTCTTATCAGTGCCTCATCCCTCTCTTGTCCATGATATAATTTCCCATTTGACACAGGCACTAACTCTATTATAATTTCCATGTTCTGTCTTTCTTGATGACCTTCAACACAGAGCTTCCTATTATTGTTCAATCACTCTTGACGAGCCTTTAATTGTTTATTATCATGGTGCTACCACTTCCACAATTTTCTTGGTCTAAATGTAAGAGAATATATAATAGTTGACATGCTCTTATAGGAATGGTCTGAATGTGAGAGAATATCTAATAGTTGACATGTTCTTAGAATAAAGGCTTGACAAAGACATTTTAGAATCTCCTTCAAATGGATTTTTTTATTTTTTCCTTACGTAAATTTGAATCAAATACCTCTTCCTCAATAGAAGAGTTTATTGGCTCACATTCAACAACCTCTTATTCCAATTCATCATTTCCTTCCAAATTACAACTCATCTAGACAAGAATTTTCCAGTTTTTGCAGAGTTTATTATGTTGCTAAAAACAGTTGGCAATATAAGAAGATAATATTTCCTCATGTATGTTAATTTCCCTGATTGACATCTTGGAAAACAAATTTATAGATTCCAAAGATGCCAACTATTGTTCAACACATCAATAGTTTGCAGGTTTGGTGGACTTGATAGCCCAAATGGCAAGTCCACTAGTTTGTTGCTTGCTACCTTTAAAATTTATAAAGCCATTAAATTGGCAATATGATTTGGTAAAGTCTTTAGTTTATTAAAGGATATCAAGCTCCTCCAGATGCTTGAGTGAACCAATATTAAATGGTAGAAATGATATCGAGAAGTGAAAACTGAGAGATACATGATGGATTTCAAGCTCAAAATCTCATTGGAATGATGAAAGATAGAAGTGCACAATGGTACTTTATAGAGCTCCATTTCCTCTAAATTAGAACAAAAATCAAGAAATGAACTCTACTTTCATGTAGGAGTCATCTAAAACCTTAATTTTTGGACTTAATATGATACTTTGAACATATTTTTTCCAATTTTAATTTTTTCTAGCACAATGCATGTCACGGATCAGTAGTTCAATAATTGCTACTAAGGTGGGAAAGTATTAGTTGGCATTCAATATTGTTCACGATACTTAACGCTTAGGAACCAAACTGCATAGAATTTGAAGGAAATCTATTTTTTTATTGATATGCCATGCTGAGTAATCATATCAAAATCCATGTCAAACCTTCTGTTATGAAACCAGCTCAAGAAAAGATAGAAAAGATAGATCAACGCCTTAGAATTCAGCCTCTTCGAGGGGGCAACCTCCTTTACATTACATAAATGAACAATTCTTGGATGATTCAAATGACAAAACCTCCTTTCTATATATAGGAGTCTAAGGAGACACAATATAATCCAGCCGACCTAACAATAATAATATAAAGCCACAAAAATAACAATAGAGGGATTCTATGGGGCACAGTAATAACAATATGGGGGCAATAGGGGCACAACAATATTAATAAGGGGTATAACTACAATAGTAATGGGGTAATCACTAGTATTATAGGGACCCAACATGGCCCTCTCCTTCAAAAATGTGTTGCCCTCAATGCTTGAGTAGTTCTGGATACTTCTGCATAAAATTCTCATCCTCCCATGTGGAATCTTCAGCGGATAAGTTCTTCCACTTGATAAGATACTCTAAAATTGAACGATTTCGTAGCTGTCAAGTTCTTGTTTCTGTGACTGCTTCCAGTTCCAATATAATTTTTCCTTCCTCATCAAGTTCTGGCAATATTGTTTGAACTGGGAGCTTGTCGCCTATAACCTTCTTTAAACATGAAACATGGAAAATTGGGTGCAATCGAGAAGCTGCAGGAAGCTCCAATTTGTATGCCATAGTACCAATCTTTTGCAACACCTTGTACGGACCATAATACTTTGGTGATAATTTATTATCCTTCTTAGCTTGCTTGAGGACATTTGCTTATATGGTTGTAGCCGTAGGAATACCCAATCACCTACATCAAAACTTCTTTCACTGCGATGTTGATCTGCCTGTTGTTTCATTCTATTATGTGCCAACACGAGGTTATCCTTTAAGAGTTGGAGGACTTGTTGTTGATGTTCGATGTGATGTTCCACTGCCTGAACCTTAGAATTTTATCTTAAATATGATGTGATGGATGGTGGTTGATACCCATAAAGTGCCATAAATGGGGTCATTTTTGTTGTTGTATGGAAGGAAGTGTTATACCACCATTCAGCCAGAGGCAACCATTTGACCCATTGTGTCTGTTTATCAGATACAAAGCAACGAAGATATCCTTCCAAAAATTTGTTTACTATCTCAGTTTGCCCATCAGATTGAGGATGATAAGATGAGCTATGAGCTAACTGAGTACCAAGACAAGAAAATAATTTGTCCAAAAATTTCCAGTGAAAATGGGATCTCTGTCACTTACAATAATCTTTGGGTTTCCATGTAGCTTTTGAATTGTTTCCATAAATGCAGTAGAAACTGTACTGGCTTTAAATGGATGTGATAATGCACAAAAGTGTGCATACTTGGTAAGTCTGTCAACTACCACCATGATGACACTCTTTCCCTCAGACTTGGGTAAACCTGTGATAAAATCCATTGAAACCTCCTCCCAACGTTGGCTTGGAATGGATAAAGGTTGTAATAGACTCGGTGTCTTAATTGTTTCAACTTTATTATTTTGGCAAGCCAAACATTCAGCCACAAACTTTTAAATATCTGATTTAAGGCCATCCCAAAAAAATTCCTTCTTAACCTGTGGTAAGTTTTTAAAAATCCTGAGTGCCATCCTAAGGGAGAAGTGTGTAATTCCATAAGAATATTTTGTTTTAGCTGGGAATTCTTACAGAGGTATAAGCGATCTTTATACCATAATGAATCATTTTTCCAGCTAAATGTACCAGACGTACTGGAATCTTGTTACACTTTCGAATAAGTGCCCACACTTCTTCGTCATTCTTCCATTCCTCCCTTGCTTTTTTTATCCAATCTGGTTGGATAATAGAAATGGCGCACAACAATGCTTCCACATCCTCATCCTTTCTTGAGAGTGCATCTGCCACCACATTTTGCTTCCCTTTTTTGTAGATGATTTCAAAGTCATAACCCAACATCTTTGTGACCCACTTTTGTTGCTCTTCAGAGGATAATCTTTGTTGTAAAAAGTATTTAAGGCTATCATGATCCGTTTTTACCTTGAAGTGTCTACCCATTAGGTAGGGTCGCCATTTCTTAAGTGCATGGAGTATTGCCAACATTTCCTTCTCATAAATAGGTTTGCTTAAAAACTTTCCCTTGATTGGACAACTTTCAAAAGCAATGGGTCTTTCATCTTGCATTAGAACAACACCAATTCCATTTCCTGAAGCATCACATTCCACAATAAAGGTTTTTGTGAAGTCCGGTGTAGCTAAGACCAGTGCTTGGCACATTGCCTCTTTAAGATGTTCAAAGGCCTTTGTTGCTTCCAAAGTCCATGAAAATGCATCTTTCTTCAATAATGTTGTTAGAGGTGCTGCTATTCTCCCATAATTCTTAACAAACTTGCGATAATACCCTGTCAAACCGAGAAATCCTCGCAGATGCTTTATGGATGTGGGGATTTTCCATTCCTTAATGGCTTTAATTTTGCTAGGGTCTACCTTAACTCCTTCATGAGATACAATATGACCCAAATATTCCACCTCCTGGACTCCAAAGAAACATTTGGATCTTTTTGCATATAATTGTTTCTCCTTCAATAGTTGTAGCACCTTGTCAACATGTTCAACATGATCCTTCCAAGACTTGCTGTAGATTAGTATATCATCAAAAAATACTAACACAAATTTTCTAAGGAATGGTTTGAAAATTGAATTCATCAAACCTTGAAATGTTGAAGGTGCATTGGTAAGGCCAAAAGGCATGACCAAAAATTCATAATGACCCTCATGAGTTCTAAATGTTGTTTTCAGAATGTCTTCAATCTTCATTCTGATTTGATGATATCCTGAACGAAGATCCAACTTGGTGAAGTAAATTGATCCATGCAATTCATCCAGTAATTCATCAATGACAGGAATGGGGAACTTATCTTTAATAGTGAGCTTGTTGAGCTCCCTATAATCTGGACACATGCGCCATGATCCATCCTTCTTGTGCACCAATACTACTGGAGTAGAGAAAGAACTTTGACTCGGTTGAATTATACCAGCCTCTAGCATTTCTGCAACCATACGTTCAATTTCACTCTTTTGGACATAGGGATATCTGTACGGCCTGATGTTTGGAGGAACACTTCCTGGAATCAGATGAATAGCATGATCATGATCACGCATAGGTGGGAGACCTTTGGGAGTCTCAAATACCTTGGAATGATTGTCCAGGAATTTTTGGAGATCTGGAGAAATAGATGATTCCGAAGTGGAAACATCTAGTGAGCATAATTGTGCAATTACACCTCTTTGCTCCTTTTTTAGAAGCTTTGTCATACTATTAGAGCTGATTATCTTTCCTGGTTTCCCTGCAATACCCCTTAATTCAACTTCCTTTCCTTCCGTAGAAAATTTGATGAAAAGTTCTTGAAAATTAAAAGCTATTGTACCTAGGGATTGTAGCCATTGGACTCCTAGCACAACATCAACACCTCCCATTGGAATGGAAAGCATTGGGCTAGTCAATACATATTCTCCCATGGATAGCTTGATATTATGGCACTTTCCAAAGCAATTTATTTTTCCTCCATTTGCAATCATCACTTGACACTCTGGTGCTGGATATAGGAAGCAATTCAATTCTTTTGCTACCTTACAATGAATAAAATTGTGGGTGCTTCCTGAATCAATCAACACTATTACCTTTTTCTTCTTGATTTGTCCTTCTATCTTGATGGTTTGAGGAGTGGTAATTCCTGCCAATGCATTACAAGATATGGTCGGATTTATTTGTTCTTTATCTAGGCTTTGTTCCTGGAGTATATCCTCTTCTTTTGACCTTTCTTGCTCCTTTTCTTCTTCCTCTTCACAATCTATGTAGAATAATTTCTTCTCAGCACACTTATGACCTTTAGTGTATTTGCTATCACAATTGTAACAAAGCCCTTTTGCTCTTTTTTCTTCCAATTGTTGTGGTGTCAACCTTATAGGTTGTGGAAGACTAGGGGCAACAACACTTCTGTCTTTATAGTTGTGAGTGGTATGCTTCCTGGTTGCCATAATTTTGCTTTCCATTTTTCTTGCTAACCTAAATGCCTTCTCTAATGAATCAGGTTCCCAAAGGCGAACATCTTGTTGGATATTATCCTTTAAAGACCTTATGAACACATCAATCCTATGCTCCTCTGGAATATCTTTTACCCTTATGTTCAATTTTTGGAACTCCTCAATGTGCTCCATTATTGAACCCTTTTGTTTGAGACTTATCAATTGGCTTAAAAAAGTGTTGCTTTTTGTATCCTCATAATGTGCTATCAATTCTTCCGTAAAAATTGTCCAAGTGATAAATGGTTTACGAGAGAAAAGCCATTGATACCATACAAACTGATTTTCTTCCAAATAAAAAGTTTCCATACATACCTTTTGTGTGTTTATCACATTATTGAGATCGAAGAATTGCTCCATCTGTAATATCCATGTGGCAGGATCCTTGCCATCAAACTTTCTCATATCGATTTTTGGAATATGGTGAGTCTTTAATCCAACATTAGCGTCTATGGAATCATGATTAAAATTTCTTTTGTTCTCATCATGAGTTTCCTTTAGTACCTTTTCACCCTTAGGGACCATTTCTTGTAGCAACTTATTCATATTTATCTTCAATTCGTCCATGTCTGTATTCAAATCTATCTTCAAATCATCCATCTTAGCTTCCACGTCAATCATCTTAGCTTCTATGCCTTTCTTTAAATAGTCCATCTTAGCTTCTACACCTTTCTTTAAACCATCCATCTTAGCTTCTACATCTTTCTTTAAACCATCCATGTTATATTCTGTTCCTTTTTGTGCAAGGGACAGTTGTTGCACTTGGTCTTGTAATTTTGATATATCATGTTGCATTTCTTCCTCTTCTTCATGAGTCATGCTAGAGCTTTCAGGTTCCTTACTAGGTGCTTGCATTTTCTTTCCTTGGGGCATCAGTTACCGATAATAATGCTCTACTATGCCCTTTGAATTCCTTAAAAATAAATTTTCAAACCAAGCTTAAGCAAAAATTTAAGAAAATCTACACACCTTTTTTCACTTTGTAGGAGCTTGATATTGCCTCTGATGTATCTCTGTACTTTCCAATCATCTAGTTCTGAACTTTTGAGCTGTAGTAGCCCTCTGTGTCCTCTTTCCAATGCCACAAGTTTGACCCAAATTGGATTCTCCAAGGAAGAGTTATGTGAAATCTCCCACAGTGACTTGCTTATAGACTAGTTTAGTAGAGCTAACTTGTACGACGTGCCACGAGTCACTGTTTTGACATTTGGATCTGAAACATGCATACAAGAAACTAAAGTCTGTCCTCTTTCTGTAAATTCTTACAAAATTTCAATCCGATCCCCAGAGAGAAAGTTATGACGATTTTCCTCAGGTCACCTATTTTGAATGTAATTCAGGAGTCTGCAAAAATACCAACTTCCTCAGATCATATCTCCGCAAATATCGCGCGAAAAGATATAAAATTCAGACCCAAGGTTTAGTGTGATTTCTTCTCAAATGAGTTTTTTTTGCGACTTCTAAAACGTCACAGAAAAAATGTTATAGCGAAAATGCCACAATGACCTATTTGGAGCAGCGAAACCCTAGAATCCAAAGCTCTGAATCCAAATGTTATGAAACCAGCTCAAGAAAAGATAGAAAAGATAGATCAACACCTTAGAATTCAGCCTCTTTGAGGGGGAAACCTCCTTTACATTACATAAATGAACAATAAATGGATGATTCAAATGACAAAACCTCCTTTCTATATATAGGAGTCTAAGGAGTCACAATAAAATCCAGCCGACCTAACAATAATAATATAAAGCCACAAAAATAACAACAGAGGGATTCTATGGGGCACAATAATAATAATATGGGGGAAATAGGGGCACAACAATATTAATAAGGGGTATAACTACAATATTAATGGGGTAATCACTAGTATTATAGGGACCCAACACCTTCCCACTAGTCTCACACGTAAGAAAATATTAAAACAAGATATATTAAAGGTGCTAAAGCACATAATGCATACTTCACATTTTCTATGATATGATATATATTATCTTCATTATTAGTAGACTTAATTGGTAATAACTCACTCTCTTGAAATGCATTTTAGTTATATTGTTCCAATACATGGTGCATCATGAAGCAAAAACAACTGTGAATCATGTCTGGACCATTAGTTTGCAGATAATACAAAAATATACATACAAGAAAAATAGTACTTTGATACACCAAATTCTCTCTTTTAAATAAGAATCATAACTTTAAACTATCTCTGCTACTAGATAAATATGTACCCAGCTTAAATATCAAGATATAAGATGAGCCAAAGTTTTTTGCATAAATTGGCTTGTGCAAAGTGCCTATGGAAGCCTGCATTCAATCCAAAATAACAAAAAGTAAAGAATGTCCATTGAGAGCCATTTAACTTGGTTGTGAATGTTCATGATTGACTGCATAGGGTGGGTGCCCACCTTGAAGGATTGATCTGGAATTATTTCCATACATATTATTTGTCTGACAAAAAGGAGCACATTCCCATTGAAATGATTGCTAAACATATTATTTGGTTGAGAGAAAGGAAAACTATCGTTGGAATGACTGCCAGAAATATTATTTGGCTGAGAGAAAGGAACACTCACATTATCTTCCTTAATGCCACTTCAAAATTGTTGATTTGGATTCCCCTGAAATATAGGTGCAAGTTGTCCCCATGGCATGGGACATGGAAGAATATTTTGTTCAGGAAGAGATCATTCATTCTAATGTTGTCATACAATCCTAGATTTTGTGTAACTGGAACTCCAACACAAGTTTGCACTTGATTAAACAACATAGGGTTAGAATCCCTCTAATTTGCATCCAATGATGGTACTTGAGGCCCTCTAGCTACTTGGCCAGAGTGTTTTCTAGTCCAAGTTCTGTTGGGTAAGCTAGGATGAATGTTATTATATTGTGTTGGTTCTCCCATAAAAGCAGAATGCATTGGCCTGTAAGAGAAATTCATGAGGTTGGAATTCATCTAGCTCCCAGTAAGAATAACTGCACCAAGAACAAGGGGTTGGACTTGGTGAACACCTCCAGTAGAGTCTGGGAAAGATGGCCTAGAAGAAGGATGCCTTGGTTGAATCCCTCCAGCTGGATGATGCTAAGGCCTCAAGCAAGTTTGTGAGTGCAGATTTTGTCTGAATGGATCATGAAAATTCTTAGAAGGAGGTTTCTTCCAAGAGAAAATCCCTTGGGATTGATCATATACTGGCACAGAATGAACAACACTTACTAGGTTTGCCATAAATTTACTATCACAAACATGTCACCAGCAATAGGAGGCTAGGTAGGACACATCCCTTCAGTAGCATCTTGATTGGGCTTTGTATGGAATGCTCCCCAAGGAGGAGGTTCACTTGCAAACATAATCAAACCTTGAATTTGTTCTGTAGAGTATGTCAATAGATTTGTAGGTGGTACTGAGGGACCACTTATGGATCTTGAAAGTTGAGGGGGTTCTTATTTAAGGTTGTTTCTAATAGTTTGACACATGCATTGAGATTAGTCAGCTGAGGGTCTATAGGGAGTTGGGGTTCTTGGCCTTTTGAAATTTTGTGTCCAGCTTACAGCTGCAGATGGTGGCCAGCCAAACAAACTATTATGAAATGGTTTCTTCAAAGCAAATCCCGCCTCCATATAATTGACAAGTAAAAATCAAAGGATCCTACTATGATCAATCTATAAATCTATTAAATAGGAAGATATTTCTACATACTTGAGATTACTACCTCAATCCATTTACATTGTTCAAATTGTGTTGTAAGTGACCACCATGATCTTCCCTCTTCCTTCTATCCACAAACTCTTGTTTTCTCCCACATCTTCCATAATTATTTTCCTGGATATTTTCTCTTGAATTGGATCCCCTCTTCACAAGTGATCTTACTTTTTTATACTCTGCCTCATTCTCATCATCCAAGAACTCCACTTCATCAAAAATCTCTTCATCATGTTATGTAGAAGAAACACATCCTTTTCTTTACAAACTTGGATTATTTTTAGTACAAACTTTGCAAATTTTGGAACATATGAAACATGTACCCCTTCCCTTGCATAATCGGGCACATCAGCAACAATATTATACAAACTGAGGAGTTTCTAGCTCATCGGTCATATAAAAAACCCTCATTTTAAGAACCTACTAGTTATGTCCATAAGGAATCTACTATTATGTCTATAAAGCAATTACAATAAGTATATCTCAATATCTTTTAACATAAATCATATGTCTAGATACTCTTTTTGATAGCCCTAAAAAGGCACTATTTTAGATAATAGAGCTTGTACAATGACCAGGGATGACCAAAGGTGGGTAATGGGATTTTAAGTAATGTGAAGTGTAATATATCAAGGGGGTGCACTAGGAATATATAGGCTATGTCTATGAAGTGATGGAAAGAAACATACACCAAAATGCTATATATCTATGTACTCTAACACAAGTATAAGAAATTTAGGAATTTGTGCACTCTTATAAATTATTATAATGTATCCCAATAGTTGTTGAAAAATATCATTTGAAGAACCCTCTGACCTGACCACACTAGGGTGAAGACAATTGGAGACCATGGGGTCACCTGGAAGCTTGGAGAGAATGATAGAACAAGGGAGCGGTGGTGGATTGGGGTGTAAATTTTAGCTCATGGCAGATGGTGGTGGGTTGGCTCGAATGGGTAGTGGACTTCTGCTAGCAAAATCAATTATTAATGCTCAGAAGGGTGGAAAGTTTCTTATAGATAGTGGTCATGGAAAGTCAGACACACCTATCAGAGCCTTAATCGACATATTGGAGCCTTCCACTAGAAATGGCAGTCAAAATGCAACCTCTTGCTGCCCTCTAGAAGGAAAATGTTGAGATAAAAAGAGGTAAGGAAATACAAAACAAAACCCCAATGGGCATCTCTTCTTCCTTTCCACCGCATTCAATGAGAGTGTAAATAAACTATTTGATGGTTATTGCAGACAAAACCATTGTCCCTAAATCTGGTGGCCTCAAGGCACAACATCCTGATTTATCCAATCAGAAAGCTCTAGTCACCATCACGAACAAGCTAAAGCCTCCAAATTCTAGACTAGCAACCTCCATTTTCCCTCACAAGGTGGAGAATAATACCAAGGGGGGAGTCTCTGGATCATTTTCTTGTGCTAAGAATGGGTGAGTGGGGATTGTAGCTTGAGCTGCTCTGGGTGATATTACAAATGGGGTGGAATCGTGTAAGGCTCCAGAAATTGCACCTAAACAGAGGAAGGGTCAGGGAAAGATTATGAAAATGGGTCCTAATCCGAGAAATGAACTTATGGAGGAGAAAACTCAGAACGCCTATGTGTGGGTTGGTGATGGAATTGAGAGGGTTCAGTTTAGTGGTAAATACATGGAGGCGATGAAGGAAAGAATTGCAAAAGAAGGTATGTGGGTTTTTCAAGGCCATCTTTGTTTTGTTGTTGGTATCTGTGTGTGTTTTTGGGTTTTATTTTTTGCAGGTGTTTTATCTTGGGTAGATTTTCCCTCTCCACTTATGGGAAGACTCATATCTCAAATCTGTAACGGGTCCAAGTTTTGTGAGAGACTTTTTTTTTACTCGGTTCAAATATCTCCATGACCAATAGACACTCACATTATCACCTTCCCTTGGGAGGTCCTGATGAATTTGAAATCATCACATTCTTTTTGCTTACAATTAAATTCACTAACACTGCACTTGCCACTGACTACCAGAATACCCATTTCTTGTCCCATCCCTGTTCTCATCCCCATTCCCATCTTGACACTACAATAGTACATGAATAATCAAGTGGAGCGAGCTAACAATTATTTTCCCCAAAATCCTCTGTCCCTATTTCTTATTTCATTCTCATTTCCCTTTCGAGTTCTGTCAGGCCAGGTAGTAACTCCACAAATTAACTCACATCTTATTCCTTCAGGTTGGTCTTTATTATATACATGAGGGAGAGACTGATCACTTCATCTCCCGATGACTATTCATATTTCTTAATATTTATTTACATTAATTACATTCACCCAATCCTGATGATTAGGTGGCAACATTCCCCCCCTTAATCTAAAGGGATGTTGGTGAGTCCAAGCATCATTCTGAATTGTTCAAGCTTTTCTCTTCCAAGCGCTTTGGTGAAGATGTCTACAATTTTCTCATTAGTGGAACAATGATGGAGATGGATTTATTTGGCCTCAACATGATGTCGAATCAGATGATATTTAGTATTGATGTGCTTCGTTCAATCATGGAACTTTGGGTTCTTGGCCAACTTTATTATAGAGGTATTGTCAATCATGAGTGGAGTTGATTGGACTTTTTTTACCTGCAAATCTTCAAGAATTTTCCTGAGACACACAATTTATTTTGTTGCTTCAACTACTGCCACGTATTCTACTTCTGTTGTGGAATCTGTTGGAACTGATTGTTTGCATGATCTCCAGGATACAGCTCCTAATCCAAGACTCATAGCATACCCTAAAGTAGATATCCTAGTTTCTTTGTCTCCATCGAAGTCTGAATCAGAGTATCCAATCAAAATGAAGTCGTCCACCTATGTATACTTGATTCTAAAGTCTTGAGTTCCCTTCAAGTACCTTAGAACTCTTTTTGTAGTAGACTAATGTCCCTCACAAGGCTTTTGTATAAACCTGGAGAGGATTCCAACAACAAACGAAATGTCTGGTCTGGTAGTAGTTAGGTAGTTAAGACTTCCTACAAGCCGTCTATACTTTGTTGCATCCTCAAATTCTTTTCCTTCAATAGATGTGAGCTTTAAGTTTTGTTCCATTGGAGTAGTAAGAGGATTGCATTCTGTCATGCAAAAACTGTTCAACAGATCTCCAATGTACTTCTTTTGAGAAAGAAATATGGACTTTGGATGTTGAGTTACTTTAATACCAAGATAGTAATGAACATAGCCCAAATCAGTCATTTAAAAATGTTTCCCCAATTCCTTCTTTATGGATGCAATGTAGCTTTCATTGTTCCCTATCATCAAAAGATCATCCACATATACCACAAGAGATACAACTGTTTTGCCAACTTTCTTGACAAATAAAGTTTCATCATCAAGATCATAATGTTTGAAATTGAGTTTCAGAAGATGCTCAGTTAGTTTTTCATACCTGGCTCACGGTGCTTGTTTGAGGCCATAAAAGGACTTCACAAGTTTGCATACTTTATGCTCATGTCCTTTGACAGCAAATCCTTCAGGCTGGGACATAAAAACATTCTCTTTTAGATATCCATTCATGAAAGCGGTTTTTAAATCCATTTGATGGACTTTCCAACTGTTCTGAGTTGCCAGGGAAAAGAGTGTCTGGATGGCAGCCGGTTTTTCTGTGGGGGAAAAAGTCTCCTCATAATCGATCCCTTCCTTCTATGCAAAACCTTTTTCCACAAGCCTAGCATTGTGCTTGTCAAGTGAGCCATCAGCTTTATACTTGTTCTTGTAGACCCACTTGCAACCAATTGGTTTGGTTCTTAATGGAGGATCAACCAGCTTCCAAGTGTCGTTCTTTATGAGGGCATCATACTCCTTTTGCATCGCTTCTTTCCATCCATCATTAGAATCAGCTTCTTTGACGGAAGTTGGTTCAAAATCTGTAGACAAGTTCAATTTACAATCATAAGAAACATCCATATCAGTAGGTCAATTAGAGTCATCTACATCACCTCCATTTTGCCAGTTTGAATTTCTTGTTCCTGTCTTTCCAGCCTCATCAGGATGTACACTTTCAAGTGTCTTTGTCAGCCACTTTGGGGGACCTTTCTCAGATGGTCCAGGCTGCTCCGTTGATTGAGTTGGGACTGAATCAAGATTGAGTCTCCCAATTCTATCAATCACGTCACTTAAAGCATCATCTGTTGTTGGAGTTTCATGCGGGGGAGAGAGTTTTTTAGAAGAAGATTCCACATGTTGATCTAGTATAGGAATCCCCCCTTCAAGATGTGGAATCTGATTATCAAATTCCTGAAATTATTTTTCATTTACGAATCTATCCAAGCGATCAAGTTGTTGCTCAACAACATTGTCAATTTTGGATGATTCAAGAAAAATTACATCTCTAGATACAACAAACTTTTTATTGATTTCATCATAGGAAGATATACTTACAACTTCTTGCACCAAGTTTATTTATATGTACCTTTGGTATCAAGGCATAACAGGTGGAACCAAATACCCTGAGATGCTTTACTGAAGGAACATGCCCATACCACATTTCATATGGAGTCCTGTTTCTAATAGCATTAGATGGACATCTGTTCTTTATATATGCAGCACATAGAATGGCATCAGCCCAAAACATTATCTTTACATTTTTTAAGAAAAGCATGGAGCGTACCATATTTAAGATTGACCTATTCATTCTTTCAGCTACACCATTTTTTTGGGGATTATAAGGTACAATTTTTTAATGTTTGATCCCATGTTGGTGAAGATAGTTTTAAAATTCATTTGATGTGTATTCTTTTCCATTATCAGAGCAAATAGACACAATATGAGATTGTGCATCATTTTCAATCCATTTATGAATGTTCTTGAATGTTTGAAAAGCATCAGATTTGTTCTTCAATAAATAAACCCAACACATTCTTGTGTAGTCATCAATAAATGTCATCATATATTTATTTCCAATTGTAGAAGGAACAGTTATTTGACCACATAAATCTGAATGAATGATTTCAAGTTTTCTATGTGCTCTTGAATGTGAATCATGAAAATAATGTTTGCTATGCTTTCCTAGAATGCAAGCATCACATTGCTTAAATTTCCTAGGAATTGTAGGCAAACTAGCAACACCATTTTTCTTCAACAAGCAGAAGCTGTCATAGTTCAAATGCCCAAATCTATCATGCCATTATAAACTTGATGGAAGTGTACCTTCTTTATAATGAGAATTGTATGAGAAATGTTGTGCATGAGCAGAGGTACCTTGCAGCTTGACAAGCCTTTCTTCTTCTATTCCACTCATGACAAGTGAGTGGTCAAATGATTTTCTCACCTCAAGCTTGCCATCAAACATATGAATGGAGTGAGCTTGCTGGTGGATGTGGACCAAGGACAACAAGTTTCTCTTGAGTTGTGGGAGATATAGAACATGATGCAGAATAAAGTCTAGAAGACTAAGCAATTTAAGCTTGATTGTGCCAAGCCTTGATGGATTGATTTTTGATTGGTCTCAAAGTATATTGCTCCATCAACATTATCAGTAAATTCTTCAAAAAAAAAAATTCTATGTGTCATGTGGCAAGTTGCTCCTGAATCAAGCAACCAATCATTTTTCCACGAAGCAAGTGAAGCATTAAATACATCTTCATTTACTCCAATATTACATCGTCCCACAACATAGTGAGTGGATTCAAGTGCTTAACCTTTGTTTGTGTCATTAGTTTTACCTTTCTGTTGGTTTCTTTGCTGCTTAATTTTGTCCCATGGAAACTTGCATGTAGAGGCATCATGTGATCCATTTCTTTTGCAGTGTATGCAGTGCAAATATGCCTTTTCTCCTTGAGAGTGTCTACCCCCCCAACCTCTGAAATATATTCCTCTTCCTCTTCGACCACCTCTTCCTCTGGAAGAATCTTGAGTAGGATTCTTTTCTTTATGAGCAAGGCACACAACCTCTTCAGAAAATTCAAGGGCTGTCTTATTTCCAAAAGCTTTTTCTTTTTCAGCAATTTTTTTCACAAGAGAGTCAAAGGTAATATCTTTGATATTTCCATTTGCTTGCAATGACTCAAGATAATTGGAGTAAGTAGGATAAAGTGCCTTGAGAAAAGCGATAAGAGGAATATCCAATTCAACCTTAGTGGATTTGATATCATGCATTATAGATTTTACTTCAAATGCAAGAGCAAGAGGATCATTATTTTTTAATTCAAGAGTGAAGACTTTAATCATGAGTTGAACAACTTCAAGTGCAGAATGTGAGTCATAGATTCTTTCAGCTTTCGAAAGGCTTCGAAAGTAGTTGAAAATGGTGAAATATGGTGACTCACCTCTTCATTTACAGATGTTGTGATTAATGCATAAGCTTTGTTGTTCTTATTCTCCCAAATGGTGAGCTCTTTGTCTGAGTTAGGTTGTTCAGGTTCTTTTTCTCCATCTCCAATGCACACTTCTTTCCGCAACTCATTGAAAATGAGGGTGTGTTTTATCATCCATGACCATTCAGGATAGTTCTCCTTGCTAGTGAGAACTATTCCCACCATGGATATGATTGAATGCATACTGTAACAAAAAAAGAAAAAATTCTGCCTAATATAATTCAGCCTAAATATATTGTGGAGGAGCTCCAATACATAAAAATGTACAGTGTATTCAACACTTCATGCCACAGTGCTTTGACCCACGACCTTGTTTTAAAAAACTCTATTCAACACATGGCATTCAACGATTTTTATATGCCAAAAAAACTTCAACGCATACACAAGTGGGGAAGCGTAAATACAATGTAATACCAACGTTCAATGTAATACACAAGACTGTGTATTAAGGCAGCATAAATGCAAGAACTGATACCAGCGACCACAGTTCAATGCACAACCATATATGATACCAGCATTCTGAGCTACAAATCTTCAACAGACTTCGATGGCAGCATTCAAGAAATTATTCAAATAGACTTCGATGGCAACATTCAAGAACTTTATTAAACACAGCGTATATCACACAGCCTCCAAACACTGTTTCCTCCTGCGCAGACGCACCAGATAGCTCAGTTGGGAGAGCGTATTCAATCCACACTTACCACACCATTAAAATTGATTCGGTTTGCTGGTTAGGATCCGGAACAACACCAATTTGCTTCTTCAACTCTTCCCCTCAAGCAGTTGTTATAGGAACAGTGCCAGGGTGATCAACAAAAAATTGTTTATCATCCCCAAGATCTAGTTTAGTTCCAACGATAACTATTGAAACACTGGGTGAAAAATCCCTCAGTTCAAGCTTTCGGCATTAGAAATTTGTTCATCCTATTGCATTTGATGGAGCAAAAGTGTTTTCAACCAGGAAATTGTGGGTTCATGCCCCTACCTGGCGTGCCAACAGTTAGGAGGGAATATGATAGATAATGGTGCAGACAATGGCAGACAATGGCTATGGCAGAGAGCCCAGAGAGCACAGAAAGAAAGGAGGGAATATGGCACAGACAATAATTATGGCAAAGAGTCCAGAGAGTGCAGTAGACAGACTCCACAGGGGGCGGTGGACAGACTGCAAGAAAATGGCGGAAGGGAGTTACAAGTAATTTCGGGAGCTAGCTTTGATACCATGTCAGGCCAGGTAGTAACTCCACAAATTAACTCACATCTTATTCCTTCGGGTTGGTATTTATTATATACATGAGGGAGAGACTGTTCACTTCATCTCCCGATGACTATTCATATTTCTTATTATTTATGTACATTAATTACATTCACCCAATCCTGATGATTAGGTGTCAACAAGTTCCAATTTCTAATAACATAGCTAGTTGCAAATGACCTGTTGGATAGTTCTTGGTATTCTGTGCATCTTTGGATGTGCACTCAAATTTTCTTTGCTTCTAGGCTGCATGCAGGTTGATAAGTCCCCATAAGTGAAATTCTATCAGTGTCACTCACCGGTGTGATTTTCTAGACAACCACCTGAAAATTCTATTGTGTTTGGTGGATACATGGGTGCCCTACTAATGCTAAATGTTGTAAGTGAAACTTCTGCAAGCCTTTCTAGAAGAAGGTTGCATTTGATTATTGGAATTTGACTGCTTTTGGCCAAATAAATTTCCTTAGTGTCAGAGAATTCCATGACATATGGTGACTTAGTAAAGATGATCTCTCTTCTAGCTCTGCATTTCATAATCTCTATTTTAGCTTCGTATTTCATCATCTTTGCTATTATTTACAGAAACAAGGATTTACCTTACACAGAAACCGGGGAGCAAGTTGGATATTCCCACTGTCTGCAGTAAATTAATATTTATAACCATGTAATTCTTGAAAATTTGAATTTCTTTAGGATTCAAAGTCATTGAGAAGTAGCATTTTAACTCCTTGACGCCATTACAAAATTTCTATAAAATCATATTCTAAGCATTATCCAAAGAAACCGACACAAACACGATTTATGGATTGGACTCTCCCTCTTGCTTGAATGTCCACTTTAATAATTCCAGCATCTCTTGGATTCAAGATGCTTACATTTCCTGAATCTTTGTTCCCATTGTTCAGACTTCAGGGGTCTTCTAGTACAACAGTGTCAATGATTGACTTTCATTGTTCTTAATTTTAGGATGGGGTTATTTCCATAGGTTCAAAAGTGGGAGTGTTCTTTCATTAGCATGCAATATAGTTTTTTTCCACCAGAGCTATTGGTTCAGCATCTTATTTGATCTCTTCTTTCATAAAATTCTTAGTATGGTTTGATGAAATTTCCTTAAAGTTGTTGCCAATTTGTAAGAACCTTTCATGCAGTAACTTAGAAATTATTTTCTAGTTTCTAGTAGTGATACATTTTTGATATAGATTTCTTTATAGTTTGAGTGAGTGGGGAAGATCCTTCAATATATGGTGCTTTAGTATAACGGATTGTTTGTGTATAGTAGTGGTGAATTAAATATAGATGGTAAATTGGATGCAATTGAAAACATGGACACTAGAGGTAAAATATTGAAACTAAAAAATATGCAACCTCAAGCGTGGTGACTACACTTTAGCTTGGCAACTTTGAAGGTGCATATCAAGCTCACTTGGTAACCTTGGGGTGCACATCAAAACTGGGTTCATATTGTTTTGTTATAGTATTAATTTAGCCAACTTTTGTCTGTTTTTGTGAAATAAGAGTGAAATTATAGGAACTTGTCTTATTTAAGATGAGGATGCTGGTTGGGTTTCTCTTAGGCCATGTTTTTCGTGATGCTACATATTTTTCCAAAAGCTTTAATAGCTACTTAGTGTGTTATTTATAGGTTCTTTTTGTTCCTTTGGCATTCATGTTTGTGAAATAATAGCTATTATGAAGATATTGTAATTCTCTATTCAGAATAAGGGAAGATGGCCTATGCTATGGGTAGTATGACAACAATTTCCACTTCTTTCTCCCTAGGTAACATTGGAAAGGAGAGGAAGTTGGGTGCAATATCTGACAAAAATGCCAGGCAATTGTCTTCTCTTATTGCTTTTTCACCCATATCCTTCAATTGCTTAAGCAGAAGGCAAACCACAAGATTACGTAGCCAAGAGTGGGTAGTCAATTGAAGAGCTATGGCAAAGGAGTTTTACTTCAACCAAGATGGGTCAGCAAAAAAAAAAATGTAGGTCAGAGAAAAAAGGTCCATCTAAAGGAAGGTTTTTTTCACATAAAAATTTATTGTGGTAGATATTTCTTTGTCCATATACATTTGATGTTAATATGTGGTTTGTATGTAGGTTTGGTATGACATATATTCCAGCATTTTATTTTGCATCTATTGAAAATATTTTCAAATTGTCTTGCATGCAGGTGTCAACAAGCTTGTTAATCCTATCAGAGTCACCCTTGGACCAAAGGGCAGAAATGTTGTTTTGGAAAGCAAGTATAGTTCTTCAAATATTGTCAATGATGGTGTGAAAATAGCTAAGGACGTAAATTGTAGATGTGGGTTGTAAATTTTTTATATTCTATATTAGTTTTCCTTGCCTAAATGTCTTACTATCTTATACCTGGGAGGAAAAATTCTCACAGGTCATAGACAACATATTTCTCTTTTGATGATCTACCTAGTCTATGGAGTAGCCACAGTAGAGTAATGAATCAATATTTAAATAGTTGAAAACAAAGACTTGTGTTCCAGATGTTGATGAGTTAAGGTCAATTGTTATTACCAGTCTAGTTAATGCATTTCAATATTGTACCCTGCTTTTGACAGGTTGAATTAGAGGGCCCGGTTGAAAATATTTTGGCCAAGGTTATAAGTCAAGATGCAGCAAAGATAAATGATTTAGATGGTGATTGATATCACATGGATACACACCCACACAGGTGGCCATAGATCTAGTGACTGCGGCATAGGTGTAGTAGAGATACAACTAGTTTAGGCCATGAAACACTATGGCACAGATATAGCTCTATTGGGTACAATGCTAGTAGCTAGGGACACAAAGATTATCTAGCTAAGGAGAGAGAAGGAGAGCCTATAGACCGATCTAAGGGGATATAAGGAGGCTAGCAGGTAAGGTAGTAAGAGGTTAGGGACATCACAAATAGTGAGTAGTGCTAGAGTTATGAGAGTGAGGACCACCGCCTCACAGATGACCCTACGAGGCATGGGATATAGATGTGGATAGGGCTTGTAGTAGATACTGACAAATGATCCTCTTGAGGGAGAGGGCCAGAGTGAGAGCTATACTCCTCTCCTGATGTACTATGTATACATGATGTATCCACGACACACCTATGATGTATTCCATACAATTTTTTCACTCAACCATCATATTTTTTATGCAGCTAGCCTGGGGGATGTGGGTGAGCAGTCGTACACTGATACTGTGTACTCATGAATGATGACATAGATATTTATATTGATGCAGAAATAGAATAGATCCTATACTTTCTTTCTGTACTACCTCAGTATTGGATGCTTAGCTTGACATTGTTTTTTCACATGATTGATTACTAGCTCGGAATCACCCACAATCTTCAACATTTTCATTCCTATCTTCCTAGTAGTCTTAAGACCCAACACCATGGCTTCATACTCAGCCACATTGTTGGTACATTAAAACTCCAATCTGAAGGAAAAAGGATGATGAGTACCCGCAGGAGAAACCAAAAAAACACCTACCCCAAAACCATCTTTAGAAGAAGCCATATCAAAACTAATATTCCATAGAATATCAGGCTCAGGCCTCTCATCCTTGTTCATCAAATCCTTAGAAATTTCCATAAGCTCAACATTAAGACTCATTATATATTCACCCATCTCATTAGTTGTATACATGAGAGAATTTGTGTGATTGGTAGGGCTCCCTCTATAATCTATAGGTTCTCCCTCTAAACATGGGGACTATGGCATATTACAAGTCAAACTCAATATTTTCCCCCTGATGCAGGGTTACCCCTACTTTACCCACAGTATGCATAAACCTATGCAATAAACCATTTTCCCCAGGAATTTACATAACCTTCCGGTCAAGATTCATGTTAAATGAACATTGGTTAAGGCCCCCTTAATTAGAACTTATATGGAAACATTTATTCATTAACCCCATAGTCTAACCCTCCCATATCCTTTCCCTATTGGGACTCTTTACATCCTCATAAACCTTTCTTGATTCCTATGGCCACACATATAATCAACCCCCTAACCCATTATTAAACTTTGGGTCATACATAGACTTAACCCACAAATCACTATCAGCGCTTTAATACTATTATAAACCCTTTATAATAGATATCACACAAAACCACATAAATCATACCTTTTTCCACCTTTCATAAGCCTTTGCACAATTCCCAAGACTTGCCTTTATCGCAATCACTCATTGTAGTCCTCCGCTCTCATATGACTCCTATCACCCCTACCACATCCGATATGCGACTATCGGAATCGTTTAACACCACTTTTACATTAAAAGACTCGCCACAACACTTTAACGAAATACAAAGGAAATACATTGAAATTCCGCTCCGAACCACATAACCGAACTTCAAATATTGTAGACCCACATATATAAATATCAACAAACAATTATATAATGAGACTCTCTCTCTCTCCTCAGCCTGATCTTCTAATTTAATGGCCTCTGTTCATTATTTGCCCGTAGGCTTACAAACACTAGTTAAATGTCTAACATTGTCTCTCTCTGTCTCTGTCTACCCCTGTCTATGCCTTTTAGGCTTACATTTTTACAAAAAGGGATTCTAAAACCAATTCCTGGTTTAGATCCATAAGCTTCTCAACAAAATCCTAAAATCGCTTTCTCATCCCTAAGGATTCTCTCAAATCCACAAAATCATGAACTGACTCCTAATATAAGATTTACAATCAATTCTCAATCCTCTCATCATTCAAACATCGTAAATCTCTCTTGTTCTCCTACATTCGAGAACATTTACAATTATGCCTGACCATATTCAATTAAATCCTATTCTAGCTTTTCTCATTAAAATCACTCAATACTCTTAATAATTACATTAATTCAATACCTAGGAAACCAACTTCCTTGAAACACAAGACCCCCTATGTCTACTAGAATACAATGATAATGTTGAGCTGAATGCTCCTACATCAGACTCCCCAAGTAAGAAAATTTATGACCTCCTGGTCCTAAGTCTGGTAATTGATTCCTCCTAGATCCTAGACTTATTTTGTAATCTGTCTTTGCTTGTCAATTGTTCTATTGTTGTTGTCATCTGCTACTATTCTCCAGGTCTCCATACCTTATGCTGCAATTCTCCACTTGCCCTGCTTTCATAGTCTACTACTGTCTTCCTCTTGTTGTCACTGCGCTCCTTTCTTGTTGTTATCTTCTTCTGAGACACTTTCATCATTAACCTTCTTATCAGTTCAATTTCTTTGTCCAGTATATCCTCAGTTTGCTGATTGTTTCCATCTCTTAATTGTTGAACTCTCATTCTTGCTTGTTCTTCACTTATCCTAATCGCCTCCTTTTCATCCTTACCCTCTTCTTCACTTTTATCTTGCACCTTTTCAGCTGCTGCTATATTGGTTTTCAAAACAATTTCCTGCTTCTGTTTTCTGTACTTGTCAACTTCTTCTTGATTATTATTTATGATAAATTATTTGTCATCCTTCTTCAACAATTTATACTGAACATTTGTCCTCTGCTCTTCTAAATTCCTCCTTTGAAAGTCTAATTCTCTATATAACTCAATGATTTTACTTGGAGTAAACTTTGGAAATTTTACACAGTCTCCCATTTCTTCATTTGTTATCGATCCATCATCACGCGGTCCGTCTTCCTCTACTAAATCTTTCTTAACATCCTTCAGTAGATGCTCTTCCTCTTCTTCTTTCATTTGGTTGTCCCCCTGTGCCAAATATGTTCTAGTTTTTGCAACAAAATCTTCAATTATAAGAAAATCATCATAATAAAAAATATAAGGCTTTACCTCTTCTTCCTTTGGCAATACTTCAATATGTTGCTCAAATCTCTCTTCTTCTGTTAGCATATCAGTATGCTGATTCAAACTCAAAGAACTCTTGAGACTGTCAGCTAATCTCTCCTTCTCATCATCTGTTTCAATGATGTCTTTCAACACATGTCCACTATAGCGAATTGATTCTTTTCCAGTCTCCTTGTCATATTCTGATTCAAAAATTTCATCTTTTGGAAGGTTTTCTTCCACATTTTTGATAGCCCTAAAAGGCTGCCTATATTTTTCCATACCTGCAATCATACACAAATCATTAATTTTAAAAATACAATACCTTTTGGTCTCATTTGATGCTTCAGTCATCAAGTCTTCTGGCTTCTTTGAATCATTCATATCATTAAACTCCTCTGGCTCTTCATCACTTTCAAAAGGTAATGGTCCACGTTATGGTTCACGTATTGAAACTTCAACATCTTCCTTTTGTTGTAGCTCAACTCTTTTGAGTTCTCTATCTTCAATTTGACATCTATAATCTGCTCAAATTCCCTTAGCTCCTTTATTAACTGCATATCAACCTGTTGATTCCTCTTCTCTTGTAGCCTCTGCCACTTCACTTTCTTTCTCATGACATAACCATATTTCTGGTCCATCTCATTTCTCTCTAACATTTCCATTAATACTTCAAGTTGAACTGTTATCTCAACCTTCTCCCTCTCATATTCTTCTTCACTTAACTGTCTCTGTATGTCATCTTCCTTGGCATCTCCTTTCTTCTATCCTTGGCTGTGGTTTTTTTTAGAACCTCTGTTATGACTATCGCTAGTCATCATCCTCTTTATCTCTATGAGTTCCTCACTCACTCACTATGAGCTACACTAAATCCTCTACAACAACAAGTCTACCCTGCTGCCACTTACCTCACCAAGCTCTCCTTTGTACTTGGTATTTTGGCAAGCAATTGGTTCTCTGTCTCTGGAACCTCCTTTTAAGCAATTCTCTTTGATCCTTCTAGGCTTCAACTCATCTGTACTTTCCAAGAAAACAACTGTCCTCTTTATCCAATCTCTGTTGGAATTCCTCAAGGTTCTGCCACATTTCTGCTTTCACTTAGAAACTCTTACCAGCTTCCTTTATCTCTTGGCAATTCTACCCACATCCGTTGTGGAATTTCCTTTATGATATTTGTCTGATCTTGTCCTCCCATTCACCTGCACTTTTGAATGGACTATTCTTTCTACTAGCCTTCAGTTGTGTCTTCAAACTCTGTTACTTGAAGAACTTGCAAAGTCCCTCTTACAGTTTAACTACTGTAATATTGCTCTAAAATTTCATTCATTCAATATCTACTTATAATTTAGACAAATTTTCATACCTTCACCTACATTCAGGATCTCACCATTTCTACAAATCTATTTCAGTAGATCTTTATGCTTCCACTACACAAATTCTCAATATTTAGCCATTGTTAATCAGATTTAGAGTCTGATTCTTTCTTCCAATCTTCCACTTTTATCTTGGCAAAGCTTAACTATCAGCAACAATTTCTCCTTTGTTGAGTTTTTTTTCCCACTCAGAAATCCTTAACAGTTTCCTTCATTACTACTTCTTAGGACTTGATCTTGTTTTGTTGAGATACTTCATTAGCTACAACTATCAATCTTCATTGTATTTCTTTATCCAAAAAAACTCAAATCAGAGTTAAATAAAACAATACCCACATGATTTCACAATCATTCTCCATCCACTCTTCACATTCGAGTGAATCTCCATTCTTCAAAACATCGTTGTAGATTCTTTATGTTGCTGCAGTCTCTTCTTAATTCTTACTCACCTGCCTCTAAGAACTTAATTATTCTTATCCAATTTCAATTTCAAACATTTCACAATTCCAATTATACAGATTCATTGGCCATAAATCATTTTCTCTACTTTTCTCAAAATCTAAACATTCTATCAAAATGCAGAAATATCAAGATTAGTGTTCCTCTTACCAATCTCCCAGCTTCACTCTGGCTGCTTAATTGTCAAATTAGAATCTAATCTCTCTTGCCTGCATACACATCTTTCCAAATATTTTTGTTCTAAATTCTTCCAAAGAAACTTTCACACATAATTTCTTTGTTCTGCTCTGATACCAAATGACACATGGTTACCCCTGCTTTACCCACAGTATGCATAAACCTATGCAATAAACCATTTTCCCCAGGAATTTACATGACCTTCTGGTCAAGATTCATATTAAATGAACAATGTTTAAGGCCCCTTTAATTAGAACTTATATGCAAACATTTATTCATTAACCCCATAGTCTAACCCTTCCATATCCTTTCCCTATCAGGACTCTTTACATCCTCATAAACCTTTCTTGATTCCTATGGCCGCACATATAATCAACCCCCTAACCCATTATTAAACTTTGGGTCATACATAGAATTAACCCACAAATCACTATCGACGCTTTAATACTATTATAAGCCCTTTATAATAGATATCACACAAAACCACACAAATCATACCTTTTTCCGCCTTTCATAAGCCTTTGCACAGTTCCCAAGAATTGCCTTTATAGCAATTGCACATCACAGTCCTCCACTCTCATATGACTCCAATCACCCCTTCCACATCCGATATGCGACTATCAGAATCGTTTAACACCACTTTTACATTAAAGGACTCAACACAACACTTTAACGGAATACAAAGGAAATACATTGAAATTCTGCTCCAAACCACATAACCAGACTTCAAATATTGTAGACCCGCATATATAAATATCAACAAACAATTATATAATGAGGCTCTCTCTCTCTCCCTGGCCTGATCTTCTAATTTAATGGCCTTTGTTCAATATTTTCCCGTAGGCTTTCAAACATTAGTTAAATGTCCAACTCTCTCTCTCTCTCTCTCTCTCTCTTTCTCTGTGTCTGCCCCTGTCAATGCCTTTTAGGCTTACATTTATACAAAAAGGGATTCTAAAACCAATTCCTGGTTTAGATCCATAAGCTTCTCAACAAAATCCTAAAATCGCTTTCTCATCCCTAAGGATTCTCTCAAATCCACAAAATCATGAACTGACTCCTAATCTAAGATTTACAACAATTCTCAATCCTCTCATCACTCAACTATCCTAAATATCTCATGTTCTCCTACATTCGAGAACATTTACAATTATGCCTCACCATATTCAATTAAATCCTATTCTAGCTTCTCTCATTAAAATCACTCAAAACTCTTAATAATTACATTAATTCAATACTTAGGAAACCAACTTCCTTGAAACATAAGACCCCCTATGTCTACTAGAATACAATGATAATGTTGAGCTGAATGCTCTTGCATCACCCCCAAAGGAGTACCCTAGCTACATGACATCAACAAACCATAAGTAGGATGGACATTTACGATCACTGATTCACTACATCCATCATTACATGCTTTCATGGCATCTGTACCAGCTTAACCACTAGATATTTAATCATTCCAATGTAGGGCACCTTTCTAGAAATAAGGAAATCCTTCTTAAGTATTCCCCCTAGTATAGTTACTCGCTTCATCTTTCACTAGATTATTTGTGAGTTCAACATGCTAGATTAGTTGATCCAAAATTGTCAGCTAGAGTTTCTTGAAGACTCCAAGGTAGAATGTTGAGGAGTTACTTGTGAAACATCTAGGACATATGTTATCTGTAAGGGAGTGTACATGCTAAAACTTAAGACCCTGTAATCGGCATTATTCTCCAGGTTGAAGATAGTGAATTAGCAGATGTTGCTACAGTAAGTGTTGGGAATAATTATGAAATAGGAAACATGATAGCAGAGGCTATGAGTAAAGTTGGAAGGAAAGGTGTTGTGACACTTGAAGAGGGGAAAAGTGTAGAAAAAAATCAATATGTTGTTGAGGGAATGCAATTTGATCATGGATATATTTCTCTATACTTTGTGACAAACAGTGAGAAGATGTCCGTGGAGTATGAAAATTGCAAGGTAATTGATGTGAATTGAAAGCTTCTTTCCTCCTTTTTTTTTGCTGCTATTTGTTAGTGCTCCTTGTAATGAAAAGAGAATGGATAGAAATCATGTGTAACATTTTTAGAATAAACTCTCATCTGAGTTGTGGAATTGTTTCCCAATTACCTTCATCTGTCATATATTCATGGCACATCCTCCTGGTTCAATTTGGGTTGGTGTTGGTTTTGTATGGAATTTTAAAATATGTGCCTTATGAACCTTCTGTTATTTCTCGAATCTGTACAATATTGGATTTAGAATACTGATCAGAAAGAAATATGACCACTACTAAGCATGGGAAGAGGGTTTCTAAATTTCTATTTATTTGTGCTTGATTTTTAAAATTCATTGATCAGGAATTTGGAAATGAACTTGCATCTTTATATTTTCTTATAATTTGAAGCTATTATTGGTTGACAAAAATATCACAATTGCAAGAGACTTGATCACAATATTGGAAGAGGCCATCCGTGGGGGGTATCCTATCTTGATCATTGCTGAGGACATTGAACAAGAAGCCTTGGCTACTCTTTTTGTGAACAAGCTTCATGGTGCATTGAAGGTTGGCACTTTGAAATCTCTTGGATTTAGAGAGCAAAAAAGCCAATATTTGGATGACATTGTTATATTTATTGGAGGTATTTTTCAAGTTTAGCTACATTAAGGACTTGCATGCACTAAGAGCTTAAGTACAAAGCTCAATGTGTATATAAGTAGTATTATATCATTTGTCATGGAAACAATATTTATTTAGTAATGGGTTTTCTCTACAAGTTCAACTTTTCATGTTAATAGGATAAATTCTCACTAAGTGAGAGGTATTGAGAGTAAAATCTCTCCAATGTGTCTATAGTCACGGGTTTCTAATATCTTATGTAGATATTGTTTTTTTACTCTTTCTCTATGCAAGAACGGTTATCAGGGATGAAGTTGGATTTGCCCTTGGATAAAGTTGGAAGTAAGGTTATGGGTACTGCTACCAAGGTGGTACTTACCAAGGATTCAACAATGATAGCTGGTGATGTGAGCACTTAGAAAGTTGTTAATATAAGAGTGTCTCAAATTAGAAGCTTGATTTAGGTATGTTATGTCTCTATAACTTAAAAATAGGTTGCTTTATCCAAATGGAGGCTTGAGGTGATTGCCTTGTTTTCTCTGTATAGCCACCATATATTGTAAAGATGCCTTCAATGAAAGAAAGGTATGCATGCAAAACGTTATGCATAATCAATTATAGAATCTGATTCATATTTTCAAAAACATGTTGTGATCTGAAATAAAGGTGAATAATGAATGTTAATTGAATCCTGTCATGCATGGAGCTACTATTATATCAGAGGGGTATAGGAAATAAGTGCTTGCAGCTTGTACTTATTTGGAGTGAGGGTTTCAACTGTTGATGTGTGGGATTGTTGTTTGCAACAGTTTCAAGCTAAGCATCATGTCCAACAAAATAAGGATCTAATTTTCTAGTAATTAACAGTGGTCAGGAGGATGTATTATGTTTCATGTTAGTTTGCCTAGTTAAGCAAAATTTTGGTCTTTGGAGTAGATCTTACATTCCTATTTATAGTCAAAGTTTGGTGGAGAGAGGGTCAATTTCCCAAGAATGAGAGAGTGATTGGTTTGATTGATTTTTCTACTTGGAACTTGGAAGTGTATCATTGCTATGAAATCATTTGGAGGCGAATTCCGTTGTAGGGACTATCACAACATCGATTTTCTCTAGTGTAGCTTGTTGGCAACGCGTTGGTAGTATTTATTCCTCCCACATGTTCTAGGTCTCTTGTTGTTTATCTACAAAAGTGTTTGGATGATAGTCAGATTGTTTAGATGGAAAATGGATGTGAGTAGAGAAGGTTTTTATTTGGTGAGATGCCTTATTTGGGGTTGGAGGACATGGTTTGTATCTCTTTTGGGCTCATCATATAAGTAGACAAGGCATTTAGTGGTTTGATTGTCTCTCGAGTATAAATTGAGAGAAGGATAATAAAAATAGCTTAAAGATGTTAAGTATAGATGAAACATTATGTAATGTACCCTAGTTTTGGTAGAAAGATCATTGTTTTGGTTTGCATCCTCATGTGATAGAAACCTTCATTCTCTACCCATTCTCTATATTTGACTCCCTATTATCTTTTCTCTATGCTCCTCCTTTATCTAATCTCTATATATTTCTAGAACTTGGAGGCCATTTTCTAACTATCGTTGGGTGGTTTGTTGGGAAGTTAGGGCCAATGCAATATTTCATTTTCTTTTTCTTAATTTTATTATCAAATCCAATTACAGTTCAATTAATGGGTGGCTTGAATTTCTTGATTGGCCATTTGAGTCTATGTATCATTCGTTTTGAGGATGTGATTGGCCTCCCAATTGTCAAATGACTTGAACAATATCTTTCTCTCTACTCACATTTATTTCAATTTGGATACTAGAAGCTTGAGAGAAACTAGTGAGATGGGAGATTATAATTTGAGGAGTCCCCAACATTGCAATGTTTTTTGAAGTAATATTGCTTAATAATGGCACTCCTTTTAGAAGAGCTGATGATTTTTCCATATTATTGTTTGTTTCACTAATATTCCATGAATATTTCAACAATGTTTGTTCCTTTGCAATATATATGACTCTTTGCGAGCTTGAGAGGCCCTAGTTACCTTTCGAGGCCAATGAATGATAATGCATACATCCTTTGACTATAGATCCACTTGCTAATATCACTACTTTATGGGTTATTTTGGGAGTATTGGTTCTCTTGAGCTGTTCTTGATTTATGATGCCTTGATTTTGAGATATTGGTTTAATATTCCAAGTTGATATCCACTTTTTGTCGCTTTGAGTTAGATCTTTGTTACAAATTTTATCTGTGCAATTTGTAATGATAGTTTATGTTGTCAAATTAATAGTATATTTTAATATGATTTTTTATGAGACTTCAAATGTTACAGAGTCTTTTAACAAAGTTGAACCCTAGAGATACTTAAGAAGGTTTTCCATTGTCTCCTTGGCAACTCTTCCACTTTAGGCCAATGCTTTTCTTACTTTGAATTATTATGTGAAATGGGCATTTTATATCAATGTCTAGATGGACTATGTTCGATCAGTTTTTGTACAGACACTTCATTATAATTGGGCTGAAATTCAAGTTGCAATTAGTATGTAAAATGGGAAATTTAAATCAATATCTTGGGTGATTAGCAAAACTTCATTCCCCTACAACATATAGTATGTTAGCAATATGGAAACAAGGTTGTTAACGGGTTTTGTGGATGATTAATATTATTGGTCCTTTTGTGCTCAGATTCATTCTTGCATCGATAATATGGCATTGTAGCAATACATTGAATGGACTCCACAAGTTGTGTGGTTAATGTTGTAGGGCGTGACATTCAAGTAACTCCCTTGAGTTATTTTAGTAGGTTAAAAATATGGTCTGCATGATTATAGTTTTTATAAAGATTATAGATCATTTGTCAAACAAATTTCTTTTAAATCAATGGCTATAAATGTAATTTTAAGGATTGCCATAACTCTTCACATAATTATTTAAAGTGTGCTAGCTCAATGGAAGAGTGTCTACCTTACAAGCAGGAGGTTGGTGGTTCGATTCCACTGTATGCTAACATGAATTAATCAACGATTTTGTAGTTTATTTTTAATTAAATGTTTTTTATATTGATTTATTTCAATGGTCAAATATTTCTAGATTCAGTGTTTTATATTATATCTAGAGAGACAAAAGTGATCTTTAAATAAAAAATTTATTGTCTCTAGAGAGACAATAGCTAGTATTAAAGACATATTGTCTCTAATCCGAGTGTTGTCTCTAGAGAGACAAAAATGAAATTGTCTCCAGAGAGACAAAAATGAAATTGTCTCCTAAGAGACAATAATGCTTGTGTTATATATTGTCTTTATAGAGACAATTTTTTAAGACAATAATCTTTAAGACAATATTTTTTAAGACAATAATATTTAAGAAAATTGTTTTTGATACACTTGCTTAAAGACAATATTTAAGAAAATAGACAAATAAATTTTGCCTCAAGTTAAGACAATTTACCCAAAAATTGTCTCAAATATTGTCTTAAAATCCCCCTTTATGTAGCAGTGTCAGGGAATAAGTTCACTCCTCCCAATCAACAAGAATGGTAATCTTTACCAGTCCCCCCCCCCTGTGCTAGTTGCATTTCTAGAACAATAATTGGCAGAGACTTAACCGGGTCTTTTTTAAATCCTCTGGAACTGAATGATTCCAACTTAGGATACACAAAATCCAAGTGTGATTTAGGGATTCCACTGGCCAACTAGCTCAAGAATACCATGTTTAGCAGTGTCCTACCCTTCCCCGACAATGTCTTGTTCAAGGAATCAAATGTTTTCTAGTCTCCTCTCTTAAATGCCTAGAGTATTTTCCTCCCATACCCTCTTGGCCTCAATTTTCAGAAACTAAGATTATTTATCTCTAATTTATCTCTAGGGGTGGGAGTAATTGTCCTCTAACTGTCTGGTAAATGAAACTTTCACTTAGTTACTTTTCCCCGTAAATTCCCTAGCTTGCCATAACTAAATTTTAAATAAAATAAAAATAAACCTTAAACATTAAATTGTCCACCAGGCTTCCACACAACCCACTGTTTACTAAGTTGTTGTAGTAAATTAAATATTTACTTTTATTGAGGGGTGTTAAATCTCTCACCCCTTGAGTGAAACACCGTTATCGGTGTTCCCTAGCCTTCAAAATGGGTTGAAATGTTCCTCGCGCACAAAATCTTTATTTTCATCTTTCCAAGTAGCCTCTTATTGTTGAAAGGCTTCTGCTACACTTAACCTTGGCAATAGCTTGCTTTTGCTGCATAATTTCTCTAATCGAGAATGCGCAGAGGTTCAACCAGGGTTACTCCATCTAGTTTGTTCTACATTCACAATCATCAAGGTTGTCATTAGTTCCCATCATTTAAGAAAGCATGTATACATAAATAATGATTTCAAATTCTATTACAGGCACCATCATTTATTATCCATCAAATGTCATTTACATGCTTCCCAACCCAAGAAGGGTTAGTATCTTTCACCTGATAAGAGTTAGCAACATCATTATACACTCATCATTCCAAATTATTTTACTTCCAAAATGCTACGCCAATTTGTAAATATCCCTCCATGTGGTTCCAATTTAAGTTTTATACCACCGAGGTATCAGTTTTGTTTGCACTATTTACTTAATAGTAATAATATATTCAGAATTCAATTACTGTTCTTATCTTCTATGAGAGATGATACTAGATAGCACTACTATTCATTCATCTTAATTTTAAATGTCACAACGTGTTGGTCATGCATGAGTAAAGTCTAAGATAACTCCCTTTTCTTGCCTTATTATATTGTTTTCTATTTGTCCAAATTGCTTAATTATGTTCATCTTGGATTGTTTTACTATTTTCATTCAATGGCGCACTAAAAGTCCATTTTGCAACATTCTTTTTAATTTTGGTCCCTTGGTTATGCTTTATCATGTTATAATCATGGAATTTTTTTTTTTAGTTTGGGATTTGTTTCCATCACTCATGTATTTTGTATCAGCTAGTATGATTGCATTGCATTTGTTAATAACTAAGGTGTACTATTAACATATAAAATTTTATCTTTTAATGTCACCCGTGTCAATATTTTCCATATGAATTGAAATGATTCCAACCACTCCACTAATCACCCATGATTGGCTCATATTTCTCATATATTTGGTAATAACAGGCATCCCACATTCCCATTCAACTTGGACAACAATTATCCTTAAATGTGCTCGACTAACTTCCTTGGGTACATTAGTATATCATACATTCTATTGTATATATTTCATGGTTCTTGATTTATTTTTTCAAAACATACAGTGCATTCGACTTGTTGATTGTTCCTATAGTTTTTGTCCTTTCCAATTTGCTTTCCTTTTGCAGGTAGGATTCAAAATTTTAGATTATTACCAACGATTTTCTTCACTCATCATTTCAACAAGGTTTATACACTATGTATCAGAATGAAAATTGACAAAAAATAATCTCTCGACCATTAATAGGTAGTTGCCTTATAGGTAATCCTAGGTTCCTCACAATTATCTCACATGCAACACCCACCTCCTTTCTCAAACATTAGGAATGTTACTTTACTTAGTTTATCTGTATTCATCTTCTGATTTTTTGGTGCATAGGCTTCCTCATCATTCCATATCATGAACCAAAAATAATGGAATATGATTAACTTAGTTATCACTTGTTATCAAATAAATCACTCAATAAGTGAGTTTTGTAGGTAATAATTCCCATCAATATTTTATAACTAAAGTTATCCATAGATATTTATTTTAATTCACTTTTCATTGTTAGTTCTAATAAGTAAGTTTATGCCCTCAATTTTTTTTTTCAAAACAGTAAATTTGGACTGAAGTTTCTCACCTGATCGTACCCATATCTCAATATTGGAGATAGGTAAGGGTGTAAAGTTCCATCGTGTAAGCAGAGTGGACATACTTAAATTCTTCTTTACCATGAAATACAACTTGGTTTGTTATTGTTTTTCCTTAAACGGGACGCAGTTTTAAACCTTTCAACTTTAATACCACCTATCACATACCTCAATGTAAAAATAATATCATAAGTGAGCAATGGCCATAAAAGAAAAAAATTATTGTGCCGAATTATGGATTCTGTCATGCAAATGATTCTTATCATCGCATTTAATTTTTATTACAAAGTTTATCAAAATAATCACAGGAACCAAGGTTATTCTATTTTTACAAATGTGCTTCATTTATTTCCCACTCATATCCACAAACTGTCATAGTTAATACATCACAGTATTTTAATTTAAACCTTCAAATTCACCTCCATGTATGTATTTTTTAACTCTCGGATGGAGGAAGGGTTCAATGGTCAAGTTATTCACGTTTTGGATATGTCTCACAACCATACATCTGACATTACAAATCTTGAAAACTGGGTTATATCAATGACCATCTTGCTTCAGTCAAGAGTCGACGGCAACAATCAAAATGTGAAGTTGGAGGTAACTAACTACCACCTCTGCACACTCTAGCATTTTCATTCAGCATTTTGCCGAGAGGAATCTCGCTTTGCAACACACGAGGGTTTCATACTTCCAGATTGAATTTGGCAGAAGGTTCTCCGAGGAAATGGTTCCTGTCCAATGCTCTGCAGTATCCAGCAACTCCATAATTCTTATGTCCAACACAGTGGTAAGTGTCTTTCTTCCTTGCAAGTTTTTTTTCCAAGTTATGGTTCCATAGATTTCAACAAGGGTTGATGTTGTTATTTTTTTTGCTTCTTATGTCACAGGAACCAACTCATGAAGAAAGAAGATCTCTACACTATACCTGGCCCAAGTAGATGAACCTTTCAAGAGTTTCTTACCTTTTTACTGGAATGAAACTAGAATAAAACCAAGGGATTTTCAGTAGTTAAGGTTAGCTTTTCAATTTCCTTATTCCAGTAATTAATGGTGTTCCACTCTATAATTCCCTTCTGAATCCTAATAGTTGAACTGTTTACTACTGCATGTACTTAACTAGTCATTTTTACTGGTTCATCACTCTCAAATGCTTAAATATTTACTAAAGGTGACTCTCACATGTTTTCCTTGTAAATCTTTCTTGATTAATTATGAACAATTCAAATTAACAGCCCAAATATCATCAATATCGAATATTTCACAAACAAAACTTAATATGATCTATTGTTTAAGATGACATACCTTGATTAACAGCGGAAGATGTAATGGCTGCCATCTACTTTCTTCTGACTCCTACTCTTCTTCTCAGAATTCGGTTTCTCTTTCTAGCCCTGTTTCTTTATGCGCTTCTTGATGGAGAAGAATGCGACTCTTGGCAGGGGGAGAGAGGACCCAATCCTTTTTATATTATTTAACACTAAATCTGGTACGTCCATCATATACCAATTCAATGCTTTAATGCTTTAATGCTTTTAACGCTTTTAACGCTTTAATCGGGTCACATTAAGATTTAGAAACTGCAGATTTCTAACATTCTCCCACTTGACCCGACTATTCATAATATTAAGTGTTGAACATCATACTATGATAAATTGCTGAGAGTTATGGCGGTTGTGCACTATTAATTCAATGCATTTCCTTCCATATACTACAATACCAACAAACCATCAATTCATACTCATAATTTATATAAAACAGCATAATGGTCCACACAATGTCTTATATCATAATGATTAAACATAATATCTTTATAAGACTCTTTCTTGTTTAAAATTACATAAAATACGTACTACTATATTAAAACAAGAGACACATAATTGTATATCAGAAACACATAAAAGAGCTCAGAATGTCACACATCAATTATTATTAATACAACCAAGACCCATTCTTTGAACATGTTCCTTAAATTGTCTTGGTTGTAACCCTTTCGTCAAAGGGTCTGCAATCATAAGTTCTGTCCTGATGTGCATGATTGACACTCTTTGTTTCTGAACCTCATCTTTCACAACAAGATACTTCAGATCTATGTGTTTGGCACCTTTAGAGTACTTGTCGTTCTTTGAGAAAAATACTGTTGCAGAGTTATCACAATAAATTTTCAGCGGCTTGCTAATGGTGTCGACAACCGCAAGTCCTGAAATATAGTTCCGCAACCATAATGCATGAATTGTGGCTTCAAAACATGCCACAAATTCTGCCTCCATAGTGGATGAAGCAACGATAGTCTGTTTCGCACTTTTCCACGATATGGCACCTTGAGCAAACATAAACAGGTAACCAAAAGTCGATTTTCTAGTATCGATGCATCCAGCAAAATCTGAATCGCTATATCCGATCACCTCCGATTCATTGGATCTTCTATACATGAGCATGTAATCTTTCGTGCCTTGTAAGTACCTCAAAAATTTCTTTGCAGCTTGCCAATGTTCCCTTCCTGGATTACTTTGATACCTCCCTAACATACCGACCGCAAAGCTGATATCCGGTCTAGTACAGGTTTGAGCATACATCAGGCTACCAACAACAGATGCATATGGAATTGATTCCATTTCCTTTCATTCAACATCATTCTTAGGACATTGCATGAGACTGAATTTATCACCTTTCTGTACAGGAACTGTCCCAGGTGAACATTTACTCATTCCAAATCTCTCTAGAATCCTTTCGACATATCCTTTCTGAGACAATCCCAATATTCCTTCTGATCGATCACGGAATATTTCTATTCCAATCACATAGGATGCCTCTCCCATATCTTTCATTTCAAAGTTCGTTGAGAGAAATTCCTTAGTCTCATGCAATATACTTAAATTATTTGCAGCAAGCAAGATGTCATCAACATAAAGGACCAGATAAATAAACTTGCTCCCACTGATCTTTTGGTATATACAGTGATCAACCGTATTTTCCTTAAAACCAAAGGATGTAATAATGGTATTGAACTTAATATACCATTGCCGGGGTGCTTGTTTAAGCCCATATATTGACTTCTTAAGTTTACACACCAATTGTTCTTTACCTTCTATAGAAAAACCCTCAGGTTGATCCATGTAAACATCCTCATCAAGATCTCCATTCATAAAGGCTGTTTTCACATCCATTTGATGCAACTCCAAATCATAATGAGCTACTAATGCCATTATTATTCTTAGTGAGTCCTTTTTCGAAACAGGAGAAAATGTCTCCTTGTAATCAACACCATCTTTCTGAGTGTAACCCTTAGCAACAAGTCTAGCTTTATACCGTTCGATATTACCACTAGAGTCGTGTTTGGTTTTAAAAACCCATTTGCATCCGACTCTTTTACAGCCATGTGGTAACTCAACGAGATCCCAAACTTCATTCTGTTGCATGTATTTCAGTTCTTCTTTCATGGCATTAATCCATTCCTTTGACTCTTTACATTCTACAGCATGTGAAAACGAAACTGGATCCTTATTGATTCCAATATCATAATCTGATTCTTGCATATAAACCACATAATCATCAGAAATAGCTGACCTACGATTTCTTTGAGGTCTTCTTAATGCTACTTGTTGTGGTTCATGCATATCAGCATTATGTAAGTCATTTCCTTCAGGAAGTACTTCTTCATTTATATGTTGTTCATTATCATCATGCTGTTCTACAACAGCTGGAACAACATTTGGAGTAATAGTAGATGGAGGAACTATTCTAGGCAATGTAACATTTACCCTTGTTTCCTTTATTTCTACTATTTCTCTTCGAGTACTCCCACTGACTTCACCATTCTCAATGAATCTTGCATTACCAGTTTCTACAATTCTTGGACTATGATTAGGACAGTAAAACACGTACCCTTTAGATTTCTCAGGGTATCCTAAAAAATACCCACTGATCGTTCGAGAATCTAGTTTCTTTTCATGTGGATTATAAATTCTCGCTTCCGCTGGACAACCCCAAACATGCAGGTGTCTTAAGCTAGGTTTCCTGTTAGTCCATAACTCAAAAGGAGTCTTTTGAACAGCTTTACTAGGAACCCTATTCAACAAATAATTAGCGGTTTTGAGAGCATACGACCACAAATTCTTAGGTAGTGTAGAATCTGACATCATACTCCTAATCATATCTATTAACGTCCTATTGCGCCTTTCTGCTACACCATTTTGCTGTGGTGTACCTGGCATTGTGTATTGCGCACATATGCCATGACTTTCGAGGAATTTTGCAAATGGACCTGGACACTGGCCTGACTCATTATATTTACCATAATATTCACCACCTCTATCAGACCTTATGATTTTCACCTTTTTATCTAATTGCCTCTCAACTTCCTTTACAAACGTCTCAAGGACATTCACAGATTGAGATTTTTCATGAAGCAAATAGACATAACCATAACGGGAAAAATCGTCAATGAAAGTGATGAAATACTTTTCTCCATTAAAGGCTGGAGTGTCCATAGGTCCGCAAATATCAGTGTGTATTATTTCAAGAAGCTGGCTGCTTCTGGTGGCTCCTTTCTTATTATGTTTGGTTTGTTTACCTTTAATACAATCCACACATAATTCTAGATCACTAAAGTCCAAATTTGACAAAATTTCATTACTTACTAGTCTCATCATTCTTTCTTTGGATATATGACCTAGTCTTTTATGGCACAAGAAAGCAGAATTTTCATTCACCATGCTACGTTTACATCCAACATTATTTACTACATTCAACAAGGAATTCGCATAAGTGTCATTCAGTTTCAATTTATATAAACCATCAATTAGAATACCAGAACCAACATTATCAGTATTCTTATATAAATCAAAACAGCCAGATCCAATCATACATCTAAAACCAGAATTATCCAACTTACTTACAGAAATAAGGTTTCTAGATAATGAAGGTACATAAAGGGTACTGTATAAGTCTAATACATATCCACTTTCTAGAATTAGACGATAAGTCCCAATGCCTTCAATTGAAGATTTCATTCCGTTTCCCATAAAGAGAAAATGATCTTCATTTGGATTTATGGTTCGGATCATAAGAAATCCCTGCATATTATTGGAAACATGAGTTGTAGCACCAGTATCAAGCCACCATGTATTAATGGGAACTTCAACTAAATTTGATTCAAAACATACGAAAGATAGATAATTACCTTTCTTTTCGAACCAAGCTTTCCTTTTCGGATAGTCACTTTGATAATGTCCTTTCTTTTTACAGAAATGACATTGAACATCCTTTAGTTCCTTCTTTTCCTTATCCTGCCCATTCTTAGCAGGTGCCTTTTTCTTCTTGAAATGACTTGATTTTCCTTTCTTTTCTTTACCAGCTTTATTACTCACAAAACTTACTGAGTGATTCACTTGATTTTTCAAACGTCCTTCTTCCTGAACAAGTCTACTGGCCAATTCATTAACATTCCACTTATCCTTTATAGTGTTATAGTTAATCTGAAAAAGTCCATATTCAGAAGGTAGCGAGTTCAGGATGAACTGGACAAGAAAAGAATCCTCTACTGTAAGTCCCAGGGAGTTTAACCTTGTTGCAAGATTAGTCATCTCTATAATGTGCTCTTGCATAGTTCGCGACCCATCAAACTTCATGGTCGTGAGTTCTGCCATAAGAGTACCAGCGAGTGACTTATCAGCTGAACGAAAACGCTCTTCCATAGACTGCATATATTCCTTAGCACTTTCTGTTTGTGGAATTGTTGACTTGATGTTGTTAGCAACAGTCATTTTAATAAACATAAGGCTCAATCTGTTACTGCGTTCCCATGCTTTATGGTGTGATTTTTCTGCCTCAGTACTATCTTTTGTAAGAGCAGCAAGTTTATCCTCAAGGAGTGCCAAGTCAAGATCCTGAACACCTAAATGGAAATTGACTTGTTCTCTCCATTCAGAAAAATTAACACCAGTGAACAATGTAACAGATGAAGCATGTGTATTCATGGGAACTCCTGCAAATTAAAAATGAAATAACTATAAGCTCATAACTAATGCGATTCAGATGTAGACATAATAGTATAATATAGCACTCCTTTGGGTAGATACTATCTTATACTTAACATAATTAAATACCAAAACATAAGTAGGTAATAAATATATTCAATTAAATAGAACTGACATCTTTGGATGATCAATATTTATTTAATCAAAATATCTATTAAACCTCATCATGTCAACTAGTTATAGAACAAGACTTTCCTTTGGGTAAGTTCTCAGGTTCTATCATTAGTGACTCCAGTTTTAATTGGTATTATTATAACTGGCAATTTCTATCAATAATCATTATGTCACTTATGCACTAAATGATTATTCTGATTTTGACCACTTTAGTGATTAACAAAATCATAAATCTCATGTGCATAAATGATTTATAACACATACTTTATGCAAAACAATCAGTCACAAAATAATTACTTTTATGCCCACATTCCAAACAAGGTCGAAAACTTTATATTTGACGGTAATATACACCATGGTTGACATGCAACCTCAAAATTTTCAGAATCCGGATCATCAATGTATCATTATATCATATAAAACATGAACTCTACACTCAATAGAGTAAACAAGGCCATATGCTAATCTTGAATCACTTTTGGCATTCTTCTACATTGATAATTCTCTAATATTTTGTGCATGAGTAAAGCGTTGGAAAGGTTGAAACATTTAAATATACATGTTAGCGTTCAATTAACAGGGGGCGTATCTTCCCTTCACAACGCTCTTTGATTAGCAAACATTCCATCGCAGAACTAATTTTATATTCCCCATTCCTCACGAACTTGAGAAATCAAAACACGCGCTTGCTAAGGAAGAAAAGTGGGAGGCTCTTGCATGTTTTGCCAAAACATGGAATACAGGGAAATCAGATTGATTTGCAAAGTCTGCCTTGTAGCTTCCAATATGTAAACGAATAGATTTATACACAAAGAAAAGGAAAGACGGAATGATAAAACAGATCCCAATGACTTCGACTTAAGCAAGAACTCAATTTCCTACATGCAGTACCAATAAGCCACGATGGGCGAAACGAATCTTGATTGGATTTGATTAACATCATGAGTAAAGCACAGAACAGTCATAGGAAATATTCAGTTATTGATTGGTTGCTCTGATACCAAATGTAAATCTTTCTTGATTAATTATGAACAATTCAAATTAACAGCCCAAAGATCATCAATACCGAATATTTCACAAACAAAACTTAATATGATCTATTGTTTAAGATGACATACCTTGATTAACAGCGGAAGATGTAATGGCTGCCATCTACTTTCTTCTGACTCCTACTCTTATTCTCAGAATTTGGTTTCTCTTTCTAGCCCTGTTTCTTTATGCGCTTCTTGATGGAGAAGAATGCGACTCTTGGCAGGGGGAGAGAGGACCAAATCATTTTTATATTATTTAACACTAAATCTGGTACGTCCATCATATACCAATTCAATGCTTTAATGCTTTAATGCTTTAATGCTTTTAACGCTTTTAACACTTTAATCGGGTCACATTAAGATTTAGAAACTGCAGATTTCTAACATTCCTTCCAGGCGTCGACACAATTTTTTGACTTAATTCCCTATTGGTTATGTTGAAGTTCGATGGCTTGGTGTTAGGGTCTACTTTTATTGTACTTTTTTTCATAATAACACAATTTATAATGGAATAGGTCTTAGGATTCTGGTTAAGGAATTTTCCTCTTATTTCTTCAAACCCTTAGGGATTTTATTGTGCTTACAGTGTAATTTATGAGTTATCCTTTTGGGTTTGGCCCCTGTGTCACAAGTGGTTGATTTATGTATTTCAAGAAGAATTCATTTATTTTTTCTTACTTAGAAGAAAAACGTCCTTTACTTAATGATTTTTGTTGAATTCATGCTATTCTGAGTTTGTTGAAGGTTAATTCATTTCATTGTTCTCTAAGTATGATTTCTCAACATGTACATCCTTGTCTTGGTGAATGAAATTGGTGATTTAGATTGAACTTGATACCTATTGTTAAGAAATGTGTTATAGGTGGCATCAATGTAATCACTTACATTAACTCTATGATTTGTTTTGAAGGTTCTACCTGGATGAGGGTTTTGTACTTCGTTTTCTTTGTTTCCTTATTAGCATGCAAAAATTGGGCCGCTAGGGGTTTTGCGTGGACCTTTTGACTCAAATGCATGATCCCGGGTGACTAACAGGACTGCTCCTGGGTTGTTGTAGTTACTAGCCATATAGAGATAACCCTAAGCCTCAGGGTCTATTTAATAGTTTCTTTATTTTTAAACCACTCAACTCACAAAGTTATCCTCTTCCTATATGTTTTATTTTTTTAGACATATGCCTTTAATTACTCCTAGGTTGTAGACCCATCTTATCTGTATCTTCATACCATGTACACAATCTCGTTTATTGTTAATTAATCTTAAGTTTAGTGTGTTTCTTATTATTCCAACCCCTATATTGTTATTTGGAATACTTCTCGACTCACATTCTTACCCAATACTCAAGTTCCCACATTCCATTTGTCAGAACCCACATGCAACATTCACCAACTATCCCTTATCTCTTTTAGCAAAATTTGCCATATAGGGTTTAACAAAATTTCCTATGTTTCATCTAACAGGACTTCCAATACAGAATTTGTCATAATTTTTCTATACTTATTTTAACAGAAATGCTAACGCAACATTTTTCAAAAATTCCTATACTTCCTCTACATGAGCTCCAATGCAACACTTTATCAGAAATATTAGATAATCATCAATACAAAAGTAGTTTGTAATACAGTGGAAGAAAACTCTTAGTTCTAGAAACCAATCACATAAAGATACTTATCTTATTCAAGCTTAGACCACTAGGAAATTTTTAGGGAATAAAGTTCACTCCTCCCGACCAACTAGAATGGTAGTATTTACCAATTCTTCCCCATGCCAGTTGCATTTCCATAACAGTAGTTGAAGAGACCTCACGAGGTCTTTTCTAAATCCTCTAGAACCAAAAGGGTCCAACATAGGATCACACAGACTCCAAGTCTAATTCAGGGATTCCACTGGCCAACCAGCTCAAGAATACCCTATTTTGCAGTGTCCTTCCCTTCCTCAACAATGTCATGTTTGAGAAATAAAATGTTTTCCCGTCTCCTTTATCAGATGCTTCAAGTATTTTCCTCCCATACCCTCTTATCCTCCATTTCCCGATCTGAGATTATTTATCTCTAAGGGTGGGAGTAACTATCATCTGAACTTATCTCTAAGGGTGGGAGTAACTATCATCTAATTGTCTGGTAAATGAAACTTTCACTTAATGTCTTTTCCCGTAAATTCTCGGCTAGCCATAACTAACTTTTAAATAAAATAAAAAAAAACTTTGAACATTAAATTTTGCACTAGGCTTCCACACAAGCCATTATTTACCAAGTTATTGTAGTAAATTAAATATTTTCTTTTATTGAGAGGTGTTACACCAAAAGAGAAGCACACTCAAACTTAGTTGGTAATTTCAATTTCATTACAGGTTGGGAAGAACTTTGGAGTGTTCCCAACATACTTACGAAATTTGAAAAAAAATTCCATTATATAAAATTCAAATAGAAAATATTAGAAATTATATATTTTATAAATATTTATAAATAATAATTTATTATTGTTGATTATAGAAATTTATAATTTTTAGCAAATCAAAACTTACTATTTATTTTCTATTACATTTTAATATGAATAAACAATGTGTTGAATCATTTCATTAAGTAATACAAATGTACCCACTATTAAATTCATTATTTAATAGTTTTGTGGCATGCAACAAATGTTTTAGCTAGTGAAGGTACTCACATGTTTAGTGCAAGTACTTACAAGTGGGTTTAAAACAGAGAGAGTTAAAGAAAATAGGGAAATTGGTATGTTGTTCATTAGTATATATATTTAATAGTGCATTCACTAAACATGAGAGCAAAGGTAGGGTCCAACAACAGAAGTTATCATTGCTAAATAAGATTATTTTAATTAATCATAATATAAATAAATAAAATAAAAAAATTTGAAGGAAAAATAAATAAATTATGTTGTTGATTCAATTTTTAGTTTAAAAAAATGATATATTATCGAATTAGTAATAATATTTTTTATTATAAATTTATAAAATAATTAATTACATTAAATATAAAATTTTAAAAATAAATAAATAAACCTTTTAATATATATAAAATATAAAACTACCAAACATTTTCAATATTTATATATAGATTAAATTAATTTAAGCGTACGTTCAAATTAAACACTAAAATCAAATGAAATTTGACTTATTTATAAGCATTTATTAAAATTACAATTCCCTCCCACAAAAATAAGCCCGTCTCAAGCATAATTATAAAAATGATATACTCTTTTATTATATTAAAAAAAAAAAATCTGACATAAATATTTGAAATAAAATTAATTTTTAACAGATATATATCAAAAAATTCAATTAAAATAAAATTAATAATAATCTTTCACATATATATATAAACCATTTTTTTTTATAAATTTTTTTTCAAAATATTTAATCATGTTTTGAATGAGGCCTATTAGGAAGATCTTTCATCATTCTCTTTATACTAATTGACTTGTCTAATTAAAAAAGCTAACATTCTTTTTATACTAATTGGTTTGTCTAATTAAAAAGGTTAACAAAAAAGGAAACAATCAGTAGAGTGGAGAAGGGTAGATTTGTGTCTCTTCATAAAAATATATCGAGGAACACATGGTTGTTAAAAAGGTTTATGGAAATGAGGGAAGCTCTTTAAATGGGACATATTTGTGTATGAGTTTGTAACACCCTCCTCCCACATCTACCCAAACAATCAGCCAGTCGGGGTAAACATGCGACGAGAGGCCACTATGATATGATTCAACCTCCTAAGTCACATTAAGGAAGTGGAACCAACAGAAACACACCATACAAACATTTAACATCAGCATGATCAACATTCAACATCAACATTAGGACCCTCAGGAACCAATCCAACCTTTCTGCCAACTATCCCCTGGGTCCCACTGAGATTTTGGACCACTTGATCTTTGGACGCTCTCGTGCTATGGGCATGCCAGCGACTAGGGACCTTTGAACGCTCTCACAAGCCTGCAACCCAATGTCCAGGGACTATTTTGCATAGTGTTGTGCCAGCATCCTCGAGATTTGAGCCACTTTTTTAAGCCTAGAACCCAGGTCACTGCCCAAAATTGAATGACATCTTCAGAATAGTAAAATAACATAGAAATGACAGTACAAATGCAATTACTTGAATAAGACCTTGACTAGACCCCCACTAGCCATGATAGGAATTTCGTCAAACATATCACACATATGTAATATACATTTGTAAATAACATATTTGAGCATAGGTGTCTCATACTTAGCCGAGAATCGCTAAGAAACATTGATGCCTCAACACATCAACTGTCATTTCATCCATTAGGTCATAGATACATTGTTCATTCATTTACCAGTAAAAACATGATGAGAGGCATACATAGCTATTGTCATAAAACATATACATAACTAGCATAATAGCAACATAAATACCATTGAAATAACAACCATATAAACCACATATAACCAATATAATACTCATAGAATTACAATGAGAAATAACCTCATACTAATGATGCAAAATCCAAAGTTGAGATGGGACTTCCACATTCCACGCGACCATAGAATGGCTGAGCCAAATCTCTCTTCATCCATTCACCCCCGTGCCATATTCCAAGAATGAAAGTGGGATCTCATAGAACACATCAATCAAAATCCATACAGGGCTTCCACAGGCCATCCACCTCAACCCATCAAAGAGTGATTCCACCTCATGACCAAACATCACAAAACCATCATCATATTCGTCTCTATCCAAGCCTTCCAGGGCTTCAAGACCATTTTTCCAACCAAGGCTTCCAAGACTAGTAACTCAACCCAAGCTAAAGAAACATGAGAACCAACCAAAACAAAACAAGGAAAACAAATCCACAATCACCATGGCTATCAAGGAAATGGCAAGGCTAGGAAATCCACTATACATCATGACACATCACAACCAAAAAACCACATGCATATGTCATGCATGCCAAAACTAGTGAGGAAGACATACCTGCAACTCAGTATCTACAAGCAAAATTTGTTGTAGCTGTTGATCCCAATGTCCTCTTGCACTTTCCTTCTCTTCGTTTGCCTTCTTGCGCCAGAAATTCAAGTATGCCACACCCTCCAAGAGTGATCCAAGAAAACTCTAAGTATCAAAGAGTATGAGAGAGAGAGAATAATGAGAGAACTCCAAAATTGAGCTGACAAAAGGTTACCGACTGATCCTTGGAAGCCTTTTTATGAATGAGTGTTACACAACATTTTGTCACTATCCCTGTACTCCCCGTTCCTTGATCTTGGAGTACCTTTCCAATGAACCCCGCATGCTTTGCCTTCATGAAGAAACACCCATTGTGTCCCTCTTCATGAGCAGATCATTTCCTTTTTACACCATTTCCCCTAAAACTTCTGTTTTTCCCAGTTTACAAGACTGGTGCTAATGGCCTTTGTCCTCCCCACACCGATGTGCAGAGATTAGCACTACTCCTCGCGTCGACCCGAGCATCTGAGCTATGTTTCATTCATGTCGGTCCTGTTATGGAAAGTTTTTAAAATTAGAGCCGAAACTTCTAGCTCTAGAAGCTCCGTAACAGAAGTCTGGTAAATGGTTTGGCCAGATGGGGTCAAGGATGACAGTTTGGGCTCCTTTCCCCTATAATGATGGAACTACCTCAAGGGATAAGTCCTTCTCCAATGAGAAGAGGATCCATCTCCAGTCATAGTTTTTGGCTAAGTGTGAGTGTTATAGTTACAAAGTTTTGATGCTATTCTGGAGTAGACAAGCAAACTATTACTGGTTGTAGATATCTAGTTGTGTGAGGGAGAAGTGTGTTTTGGTTTGGAGTGAAACCTAAAGGGAAGAGCTTTAAAACTTTTGTTGTTTGAAGCCATCGTGGAATGTTAGAAGAAGTGTGTGGGAACCTAGTCTTGTCAGAGGAAGACTGCAACATCAAGATGAATGGTTGTAATCTCTCTTTGATATTAATATATGCAACTATCGATTGTTTTCCTACATGTTTTGAAATATTACATATCCATGTCTTAATGTTTCTTGACTTGTTAAGTAGGCTGAATTGCAATATGTCTATTATTATGTTTGTGTGTTGTTGTCGTTCACTTGTTTCAGGAGCTTGAAGAAGGAAGCAAGAGATTGCTCGAGCAAGCAAGCGAGGACATTATCAAGCAGGATAAGTGACCAAGATCTAGGCCCTCCTAATTGATTATAACCTAAGGAAATCTTCCATAGAATGTATCTATTATAGCTAGACCCATTATCAGGCTAGAGGAATTCGTTCGTGTCCGCACTTATAATATTACTTCACCACAAATTGGCGACTCCATTGGGTATCCCAATCGTTTTGTTTGTCTTGGATTTCATGATTTCGTGAGAAATTTTCTAGTTTCATGTTTTCCATTTGGTTCTGCTTCTTTTCTCCTACGTACTAACCTAAGTCTAAAATTCATAGTAGCAGATATGGTCCCTGTTTTGAAATTTTTTTTTTTTCCTTAGCTACCTCGTTTAGCGCGCTTAATCCACTAACAGTCACGCTGACCAGCATCAACTATTAAGGAATAGTCGCACCAACCAACCTTTGGCACTTGTTGTCAATTAGGTAGTCACGTCAATGCCTGTAAGTGAAGATTAGGGCTTGACCCCAATCTTGGCCAGTGTGTTCTGCTCTTGTGGTTTTGACCTCATAATATTTTTGGACCATTTTCTCCCTGATTAGAAAGCTACTTTTCATTTGGTTTTGCTTGCTTGTTGGCTTGTCATCTTTCTATTTGATTGATTGAGTCATTGAGTGGCCAACGACACCAAGGCATCTAGTTGGTCGCCCATTCAGCAGTCTATGAACTCATTAAGTTGGGTTGTAGGTGTCTTTACTCTTTGCATTTTTTTTTCATCCTTTTTACGACTTTGACCTCTTTTTGCACATGTTTGAAAAAGTTTTTTTTACTAGCTTGAACGTTTCTTTTCCAGCATAGATTACATTGTTGGCCTTGTGCCCAGTAAAGTCGATGTTTCATTGATCTGAATGAACTTGTCTTTTCCTGGTTTCATCTGTTTGAAGAACTTATTGTCTCGTAAATTTTTCACTAAAAGATTGTATGCGAAAAGTTTGTTTCATTGATTCATGAAAAAGTATGAAATTCTAGCTTGTTGCAACATTATGTTATAATAATTTTCATCTTTTAAAAGACTAGAATTGCATTAGCATTTGAAAAAGAAAGAGAATTTTTGTTTTTGAAAGGAATATTAGATAAGTGTTTGTCAGGAAATTAGGAATTGGAATGCATTTTACATTATTTATTTTTTGAAAAAGTAAGGTAGTGAAAGATCATTTCATTTTCAGTTGCTTGATTGTTTGCATTTGATTGAGTAGTTTCTACCCTCTCTAGTGTAGGCATTTCATTGAATTGAAAGGGTCTTATCTCATTTAGTTTCATTTGAGGTTTTTCGAGTAACATTGCTAAGACCTGAAAACTGAAACTTAACTCAAGATTAACTCTAAAATGAATTCAATTAACCTAAGGCGCATTGAACATTAACGATCATATCTAGAAGGTCTAGGCTAGAGACATGTTCTGACGTCTTTAAACCTAGCAACTATCGTTAGCTTCGACATTAGACAACACTAGTACAAATTTGTTCTCCTCGTACCGTCGAGTATATAACGGGAGACCCCATTAGGGTGCAATCCTTTTATCCTTAGGACGCTGAGTTGGCTGCCTTGCAAACGTGATACACCAAACACAACATCCAGGGAGATTTCCTGCTTGTACTTTTTGGTTCGCCAGGAGGTATTCCGCATTTCACGGTTTCCTAGTAATCCTGTTTACCTAGATCATCCAGAGCAGTCATTTGATATTTTTGACTCATTAAACTTAAAAGATCATTAGAGCACTTGTTCTTTCGAGCTCGTTTCCAATCGAAAGTGATAGAGTCATCTTTTTTTCTTTCTCGACTCTTAAAAAATGAAAGAGCATCAGTCTCTTATGCATCTTAATAATTGATCACCCATGATCCAAGACATCCTGTTAGTATTTTTGACCAAATCGTGAGTTCCCTTAAAAGTACATTCTAAAGCCTTGAAGTTATTTGTTCCATTGGCTAAGACAAGGTCATCATGGTTAAACCATCTGGTTCACCCAATTCCTCTTCCTCTCCTCTGTCAGAAAGATTGTCTGAGGAGCCATTTCCTGAGTTATCAGAGTCACTCGAGGACCAAAATGTTGAACTCGAAATTGTTTTGAGTGTTCAACCTTTGTCATGTCATCCTCCTAATTTTTATACAAGGTCATCTCATGATCTTGGTTCCGAATCTCTGGACAATCCCATTCGAACTCCAGAGAACTCGTCGACCACTGATGGTCACCTTGGACTGGTTAGCTATCCTCTAAAACCTTTGTTTGACGTTGTTGAGATATCACCGCAACATCCTTACAGTCTGTACGACCAACCAGTTGTTCCTTTGGAACCATCCCATAGTGCACGTTTGGCCATTCGTCGTCATTTGCTTTCAAACATGGAACCCAAAGGCGATGCTCCAATCACATCTCTGGATGAGTCTGAAGTTTCTACTCCACACGCTATTGAGGGGGAATAATTGCAATTGCATTTCCTCCTGAGGGTTTCTCTTTTTCAGAAGGTATTCCCTCCAGTTTTCCACCCAACTATGTGTCTTTGGGGCACTTAGTTTTAGGCACACCTAGTGCCTCATCACTCTACCATAATCCTGTATGAGTGTCAGGCATCAGGCCTACATCAGGTCCGTTCATCATGAAAACGACTTCCCAACAGGCTATTATTTTAGTCCTGGTGCAACAAACCATTCCAAATACTCTTATATCATTGATCCCAGTTGCACATCAGTCATAACCAACAGTTTCAAAGATTGTCCTGTCAGTTCCTCTATCCCATTAGTCAGTGGCGAGATTGTGCCACCACCTGAGAGGCAGAACCTGAATGTCTCTATGGTTTCAGGTGCCACTAATGTGAGTGTCTCACATGCGTGGTATAAACCAGCCCTCTTCTGGTATTATTTATAACCCTGCTGATCCCACTGGATCAAGTAATGTCCAATACCAACAGGTTCAGAATTCGGTTGGTCTGTCTGGATCGAGCAATGTGCAGTATCAGCAACCCTATGGGGCTCAGGTCTAATACCAAAATCCTTATGTTCCATATGGTTCTCAAGGATTGATTAATCAACCTTACACCCTCCAATCTAGGTAGAACATCCAACCTGGCTATGGCCAGATTCAGTTTGGTAATTTCCCAAGCACCATCCAAGTACCCTTGCAAGAGCAAGGACAACCTTTACAACAACCAGGGCAGCCTTTGTTACCACAAGGACAACCTTCGTTACAACAAGGGCTCTCCGTGCAACAACAATTATCCCACAAGAAGGTGACCTGCAAAAACCGTAAGGTCAATCCTTACAACAGTTGCGGTAAGTCGCACAACAGCAGATGCAATATGCTCTGCACACCTCTCAACCCATACCCTCGCAAGGCCAATCTCTGCAAACCCAAGGACAAATTTTGCAACCGCAAGGTCAACCCTTGCAACAAAAAAACTAACCAAGGTAGCAGAAACCCTTGTATACATATCAACAAGGTCAACCCTTGCAGTGGCAGGGTCAAGGTCAAGTCCTGCAACAGCAGGCCCAAAAACCTCTTGTCCTAGGTCAACAGGTTCAGAATCCTGCCGGCCAAGGGCACCAGGTACAAAACCCTACGTCCAATGGCAATAATTGTATCAACCTTATGCCCAAGGACTATAGGTCCAGTGTCCTTTTGTTTAGGGACAACAGGTTCATCAACCATATGTTCTGGGACAATATGTCCCATATCCATATGTCCAAGGTCAACATGCTCAATAGCCTTTTAACCCATATGTTGCTTATCAACAACCTATGCCTAGATAGTTTTAAGGTGTTCAAGGTCAAAATTCTCCCTATGGTCAAGGTAATCTGCAATGGGGATAGCCTCAGATGCCATATGGCCAGAAGACCCCATTGTGGGGCCAAAATCCTTACCAATAGGGATGGGCTCCTCCATATGGGCCTGCTTATCAACCTCCCATGCCTTTTAACACTCAATTAACTTTCTTGGCTACACTCGAGTTGCCGGATGTATCGCGCCTTACGAATGATTCGATCCTTCATTCACTGTACTGGCCTCTGATGCTGTCCATGATACCAAGTGATTACCCAAAGTTTGAAAGAAAATCTAAAGAAGATCCTCAGGCCCACGTCATGACATATCACCTCTGGTGCTCGTCGAACTCTTACGTGGACTGCAGTGAAATGGTATATCAAGCTACCTCGAAGTACTTACCATGACTTTAACTCTTTAGCCATGGCTTTCCTCATGCATTTTCAGATGTCGGTTTGCTATGAAACTAGAAACAATTTTCTCACATCACTTAAGCAAGATACTGTGACACACATCTCCGATCACATCCATGAAAGGAGACATATACGTCACTTGATCAAATTCAAGATAGATGATCAGGTGCTCATTTAATGGTTTACCAAATCATTCATGGCCCTAATTTCTTGTGATATAGCTATGGGTGGATGTGTCATTGAAGAGCAAGCCATCACTCATGCCTAGTACTTGGATCTAGTTTACTCTCAGTGTGGCACTTTGTACGAGTTATTACCTAATTCTCTGCGTCCATCATCCTACCCCTCAACATTAAATTCACCATTTGTTCCTCCCGTTGATGGAGTTATTGGTTCAGTGTCCCAGACCCCTGCTAAAACTTCTTCCAAATAGAAGTCAGTCTCAAATACTGCTCCTAATGGTTCATCTCAGAATACACCTGGCCGTGGTAAAACCTCAGATGTCCACATTGTTCAGTCTACTGCAATGGAGAAATAATCGAAAGGGAAAAATAAAGGCAAAGGAAAAGCTAAAGCCAATGCCCGAAAACAGGGTCCTCCCAAATCGTCTGTTGGAAAATCTTCGCAATGGAAACCCAAGTATCCTTGCCTCATTTGCGAGGAGGGTCACTACACTAAGGATTGTCCTCAACGATCCAAAGTTAGTTACCTTCTCAAAGGGACCCCTGCTGTCCTCAAGATCTATTTCCCTCTCAACAGACTCAAATGGTAGGCCAACCCTGATCAGCTTCCTCCAGATCTCAAGTGTTCATGATGAGCATGCCCATTAATGTGGCTACCCGGTCCAAAGATTATCAAACTCTAGCTCCGAAAACTGGGAAAGAAAAATAAGTTTCACCTTCTTCTTCTACCTCGAGTTCTGGCCCTTTGCAAATTGAGCACCCTAACCGTGATTCCGCTATGCAACCACCCTCTTGAGGCATGCTGTGGAAATCCTCATATAATCCCAACGCTAGAGCTGCTCAGCACTACAATATTGTTGAGGATATGGCTCAGGCACCATCAGCCATGTCGGCTCTCAAGGTACTCTAAAGTTTCCCATTGCAGCGGAAATCCTTGTTGTCAACTATCGGCGGCATCGATCCCACAGATTCTAATTTGATATGTTTTGATCTGGAGAACCATGTTCCACGGCTCCCTCATCAGATTGCCTTTCTTATTCAAGTAATCATCAATGAGAATACCATCCACCACATCGTCATCGATGAAGGTGCTTCCACCTGCATCATGTCAACTGCATGTTGGAAGGCCATTGGTTCCCCTACACTGAACGAGTCTCCGAACACTTTGGAAGCTTTCGATGTGCACGATTCGTAATCCTTCACTGTCTTACCTAACCTTGCCATCACCCTAGAATGCAAGACAATGCAGGTCAAAGTAGAAATTGTTGACGCCAATCTCAATTATAATCTTCTACTCTGACAAAATTGGACTCATGCCATGCATGTGGTGGCCTCCTCCTTATTCTCCGTGATTCGTTTTCCCCATCAAGGGAAAATTGTCACTGTCGATCATCTATCTTTCTTTGCCTCTTCCTCATCGGATGGCAATGTTCCGTACGTCAAGCACTCTAGTGCTCCCTATGAGAGTGTGGGGGCAAGTCTCTTCAAACATTATACCTTAATGGGAATTTTTCCACTCCCACCTCCTCATGTTGCCTATGTCAACATGATCTCGATCAAATCTAATCCATGGGTCACACCTACACCAAATCTTGTTGATACTTGGGGCGAGGTTATGTCGCTTAGTCACCCCGAAGTCAATTACGTGGAAATTGTTTCGGCTTCGAACTCTGCATCCTTTGATTTGCATATATTGAAGATCTCTCTTGATATGTACTTTCAATCCCCTTGGCTTGGCACTTTGGAATCATCTAATCCCTTAGCTAAAACTTTCCTTGCTGACGAAGGTATCATGGAAATCATGTATCTCGAGGAACCACCATGGATTGATACTCATCATTGCTCCTTGTTCTTGCCTCGCACAACGGTGATGCCTACCGCTTTTGAAGAGTCCTCTTCTCCTTTTCCACCACAGAGTGTTACTCATGATGTATGGTCGGAGGGAAATTTGGGTAATATTACCCAAACAATGCTGATTGACATTTCTATCAAACCCGGTGTCGATGAACATGTTCATATTGGGGTATCTTGTTCTCTGGATCAGATCAAGACATACACTCATTTATTTCAGGAATTCTATGATGTGTTTGCATGGTCTTACGAAGAAATGCCTCGCATTGATCCTAGCATTGTGGTGCATGAAATACCAATATATCCGCACGCGAAGCCTGTTTACCAACAGCTTCACCGGGTGCACCCTAGGAAGGTCACTGCTATTAAGGGTGAAGTTGAAAAGCTTCTCAAAGCTGGGTTCATATATCCCATTCCCCTTACGGACTAGGTGTCCAATATTGTCCCGGAGACTAAAAAACAAGGCACGATCCGCATTTGTGTAGATTATTGAGATCTTAATCCTGCCTGTCCTAAAGACAACTATTTTACTCCCTTCATTGATCAAATCATTTATGAATGTCCCGGGAGTGAGATCTTTTCCTTTATGGACAATTTTTCTAGTTATGACTAGATTAATATCACAAGGGCCGACCAAGAAAAGATAGCTTTTATCTCTCCATGGGGTACGCACATGTACAAAAAACTCCATTTTGACCTCAAAAATGTTGGAACCACGTTTCAACGGGCAATGTCCTATGCATTTCATGATATTCGCAACATTTTCCAGCCTTACTTGGATGACCTTCCTGCCCATTCTCGTAAGCACCAAGATAACCCATAACATCTTCAGTAGATTTTTCTATGTTGCATACACCATAACATACGGTTAAATCCACACAAATGTGTTTTCTGCATGGAATCAAGACGACTCCTCGGCTTCATCGTATCCAAGGATGGTATTCCCCTGGATCCACTAAAAGTCGAGGCCATTGTAAATTTACCCCCTCCATCTTTACTACACCAACTTTAGAGCCTGCAAGAAAAGCCCAACTTTCTCCATTGTTTTATACCTAACTATGCCAGGATAGCCACAGGATTTACTCGATTACTCAAACAAGGAACACCCTTTGCATGGGACAAGGTGGCCCAAAACTATTTTGATGATCTTAAGGTCGTCCTCATAAATGCTACTCTATTACATCCACCGGACTATTATCGAGATTACCTCCTTTACCTAGTTGTGGCCCCTAGAACCATTGCTATGGTTTTGGTCCAAGACGAAGACGAAAGCAGGGAACATGTAACCTACTACCTTAGTCAGAATCTCCTTGACACTGAAACGCATTATGCACATGTCGAGAAGTTGGCTTTGGTTGTCGTTCAGGTTGTTCAATGTTTTCGGCACTATATCCTTTTACATACGACTACAGTGATTTTTGAATGCAACCCTATGACCTATATCCTGACTCATCAGTTGCTAGGGGCATGTATTCTAAATGGATTGTTATCCTGCAATAATTCAATTTGGTCTTCACTACGACCAAATCTAAGAAGTCACTTGTTTTTTCTGAATTGATCTGTTCCCTTCCCTCCAAAGCTCTCCTTGCTGGTGCAAATGAACAACTTCCAGATGAGACCCTTTTCCTGATTAACACCCTTGATCCATGGTACGGTGATATCATCATGTATCTCCAAACCTCCATGTTTCAGTCCGCGTTGACCGAGGATGATCGTCGAAGGATTCGGCATCATTCCCAACGCTACCGTATTATTGGAAATACTTTATAATGTGTTGGTGTCGATTCATTTTATTTGTTGATGCCTTACGATCAAGGAAGCTGAAAGAGCTCTCAATGATTACCACTTAGGGGCATGTGGTGGTCATATGTCTGGTTAAGCTACAGCTCAAAAAATCCTTCACGCTAGTTATTTCTGGCCATCTATCTTCAAGTATTGCATTCTTGCTATCCGTAAGTGCCATGAATTCCAAATTTACCAAGCAAGATGTGTGCCCCACCCGCTCACATACACCCCGTCATTACCGTTAGTCCCTTTGCCAAATGGGGCATCGATTATATGACATGTAACCTTCGTTCGGCCGGGGGCATGTCTACATTATCATCAATGTGGATTATTTCACCAAAACGGCCGAAGCGGTGCCTACATATTCTGCAGATGGTAAGACGACAGCTCAATTCCTTTTTAACCATGTTATTTCCAAGTTTGGCATACCCCAAGCCATTTTCACAGGCCATGGCTCCCATTTCAGAGATTACATGATGGTAGAGCTGACATTTGCATTGGGCTTGCGCCATGATGGATCGACCCCATATTACCCTTAGGCCAACGGCCAAGTTGAAGTCATGAACAAGGTTTTGGTCACCATGCTTCAACGTACTATTGGGATGCACAAGTCAAATTGGCATCTCATGCTCTTTTTAGCTTTGTGGGCCTACCGAACTTCAATCAAAGACGCAACTGGTTTCACACCATTCCAGTTGGTCTATGGTTTGGAAGAAACATTTCCAATCGAATGCGAGATTCCTTCACTCAAGTTAGATGTTGAACTCCTCCCCAAAACATCACCTTAAGAGGAATGCCTCTTATATTCAGAACGACTGGACGAGACTTGCAGTCTTGCTGCCTTGGTCATTGAAGCACGAAAGAAACGAGTCAAATCCCATTTCAATCAGTCGGTCTCCTCTTGTGCATTCTCTGAGGGTGATTTGGTCCTATTATACAACCAAGCTAATGATAAGCTGGGGGTAGACAAGTGAGAACCTATGTGGCATGGGCCCTATATCGTAAAAAGCGTTTTTCAAAAAGGAGCCTATGAGCTTATTGATTATGAAGGAAATCCTCTCTATAAGCCCTGAAATGGGCTTTACCTCAAAAATTACTATGCTTAGGTCATCTTGCATGGTTACTTATGTACATTAGTGTGTGATTCATTTTTGTACAGTGTGGTTTTGTATGATAGTTTTCAAACATCTTTCCTGTTTACTATGATTTTCTTAATTTGCAGATGTCTACGACTCCTCAAGTTGGTTTTGCTGATGGTGCTTGCCACAGTACCAGAAATTTATCATCCACAACATGGGCTATCTATGACCCTAATGATGAGTTGATTGACCTTCAAGGTTTCTACCTAGGTTGTACAACCAATAACGTTGCAAAATACAGTGTGGTCATCAAACTGTTGTCAGAAGCCATCGCTCTAGGCATCAGAGAATTGGTTGTCAACCTAGATTCATAGCTTGTCATCCTTCAACTCAACGGGAAATATTTCATCAGGAACCCTCAAATATTACGAATGTATCTCCGTATATGTCTATTGGAAAGTCATTTTGATTATATTACATATCATCATATTCCTAGACGCATGAATACATTGACAGATGCATTAGCTAATTACGTTTTGGATAGACATTTACGAAACATGTAAAAAGATAAGACAAACCATTTGTACCATAGTAGACAGGAAATTACAACAGATATATATATATATATATGTGTGTGTGTGTGTGTGTGTGTGTGTGTGGTAAGAATTTTTGATACATTAGAACCCCAAAAAATTAATATGTGTGTCTAAAATATCATCAGTGGCTCACATGCCTCATACATCCGTGGCACGTAGGCCTCAAAAAATATGTAAGTGCTGGACCTAGGAAGTAATCAGCATGGTGGCCATCGTAGCACAAGACAACTCGTACAATGTGACTAAGTAATCCGTGGATCTGATCTGAGACTCCCACCGTGTGCCTCTGGTATTGATGAGGCATGTCTCCTATCCGAGCATACTCTGGGATACCATGCGTTAATCCCTCTAGGTTCCTCGCGATCTCCTCCTCGTTGTTGCTCCCTTCCTGAGAAGGGGTGGTAGCGTCAATAAGGGGGACGTGCCTGGTTATCGAGGACATCCTAGCTGGCTACTCTGGTCCAACATCTGCATAAACAAGATAAATATTATAAACACATGTATACCGAAAAACAATTAAAAAAATCTCAAAATTAAAAATTTGATTTTTTACCTTTGTCATCAAAGTCCTCTCCATTTGGTAAAGGCATGTTTGGATCTCCACGAAAATCAGTGTCGTTGTATGGCCAATCCTCCATGACGATCTTCTGTCATCGTATCCATGAGAAGAATGTAGGTTGGTATGACATATGCTGAGCCAAGTGATCCCTGGCATCAAAGGACTCCAGTGGGCCATCCGCGAACCACGTGGTGCAGGAGGATCTACCTCAGTCAACTGAGATTGGAAGAGTGGCACTCGTTCCAAGGAGAAGGTCACAAGTACAGATCCGAAGCCAAATTGCTACAGATACCCTGCCTTGGCCTTGGACAACTAGCACTTGATTTTCATCTTCATGACCTCTACCCAGTTGAAGATCATAGGAGTTGTGCAGTCAATAACATAAAGGAAATTTTACTTGTTAGACTCATGTTCCACCTGGGACCCCACCACTCTATTGATAGTCAACAGAAGTACCCTTAGTGTCAAATCCTGCACAGTGGAAATCTCTATCTTCCCACTCTTGGATTTCAGGGCCTCAGGGCAGTGTTCGGCAAGCTAGGAAGATATGCTTGCCCCGATTGGATGTGAACCATACAAGTTCACTGGCTCACCTCTATGAGACAGTCTGGTGATGAAGTAGATATCTAAAGTTGTGAAATCCAACTCCTGGTCGCCAATGGCAAAAATCTCTCGATTAATGTCCCAAAGGCTTATCAAGTACCGAAGCAACTCGGGCTGGACCCACATCCCTAGTGTAAGGAAAAATTTGAGGAGCCTGCAAGCCCTCAAATCCTCCAAGAAATTTGGGTCATTCATTTCCTGGGTGCCAACATCTTCATGTTCCCTTTCCTTCCAATCCACCATTTATCAGTGATTCTCTCCTGCAAAAGCCATTAATTTGAGTTAATAATCATGCTTGGCACATAAAATTCAAGATTAAATAGTCAGTTTTTTAGAGCATATGGTTTTTCCCTATCCACGGCGTCAACGCGCCTATTTTAAAAATAGTTGCACCAATCGACGTGGATGGCTTTTCTGATCACCCTTGGCCGGCACGATTCTTTGCCCAAAAATCGCGTCGACCAAGGGCGAAAACAATTTTCAAAAACCTCCCTGAAAAATCCAAAAAGATGGCTAAAAGCAGAAATAAATAGCATGAAAATGGAGCTCATGGCTTTGACTATTACCTGGAACTAATGGCTCGTCGATTGACCTCCTGAATCTCCCACAATCTGCTCCAAAACAATTAGGGAAAAGGTGGGTAAAAAGTATTCACAACAAAGGTAAAATGGTAAATAGTAAAAATATATTTACTTTTCCCCTTTTATTCATTTTTTCATGAAAATATCAGGTTCTGTAAATATTTTAACCTATTTTGCCTCAAGGACTCGATAATACACTTTACCTTACTTGTGTAGTGACAGGTGATGGATGTTCGACGATGGCGATGAGTCACGTTTCAGCTCTTTTCTCGACTCGTTAAACTTATATGAAAATATTGACAAGTATTTTTTCCCTTTTTGACTCATTAAAGAGAATAAAAATGGGGGATCCACTTTCAGCGCTTTTCCGACCCTTTAAAAGTGAAAAGATGTTCGAGCCCTTGTACGACATCGAATTCATCATCATGACGAACATGAGCTTCTCCTTCCTAGGGCTCGTTAAACTTACTAGGTCAGATTCGTCCGAAGGATGAACTTACAGTGCAAGCATATGCTATCCCCTTCAAGCTTGCGATTAAAAAAATAATTGGGGTACTAGCAAGAAATGGTGGGGGGAAATTTGGAAATCTATCAGTCATGTCGGTAGCTCACTCTTGAATATGACACTCTTTTCTTCGTGTCAGGTTGGGGCATCCTCCTTTGCATCGTTGACCTTCCTGGGTTTGGGCCGTTTACTTTTGCCTCCCATTTGATCTCTGCTACATCATCATGACCATCGATCCTATGGATCCAGATGCTGCCAACTTCTAGTTGTGTCACTGATATGTTCAAGAGTTGTCCTTTTACAGTTACACTCACCTTTGATTCTCTATATCATCCAAAATCATTTTACATCCTCTTATCTCACGTCGATGATGTGGGATTCATCATCGCCCTCCTTCGACACAGTCGCTTTCCGTCGACTTCAACTCATTATCTAGGGAGTTGACCGAAATACTCCCTCCGGTAACTTAGAGCTTGCGTGCCATATTGGCAAGTTCTTCGCACTCGACGACAAGTTTAGATCATTGGCTTTCGATTGAGTGATTTCACGGATATTTGACTTTAGTTCTTCTATTCACATTCCATGAATTATGCTGACAGTAACTTGAGGACCATTGTCATCATTGGTGGTTTCTCTCATGCTTGTTAACAGTTTACATCATTGACTGGTAATCAAGCAACTTTCTAGCATGTTCGACATCAACACATCTATTCACATGCTAGGATCTGTACTTTGATCGGGTCGTGTTGGAGTGCAAGACCCTGGACTCAGATCACAAAAATTCCAGGTTACGAAGTGGTGTGACATGGTTATGATGATATGCATGTCTCTTTCAGATGGCTGGCTGTGACTAGACCATGAGTTATCATATGTGATCCTTCTCATTATTGGATGGCTGCGACCATACCTTGGTTTCATTATGATCCTCTTTGACGGATGGTTGCACCCATACCTGGATCCATTTACATGATCATTCTCTGGATGGCTACATCCATGCCACAATTCATGTATCATTTGACAGAGATCTTAGTTTATGTATATGTATATGTACTTGCTTGCATGTTTTCCGACAGTAGACTGTTTCCCCTCACTGATTTATAAAGCATTTCATCCCTCACTCCAGCTCGGCCTTTAGGCTTTCGAGGGCATCTGTTACACAACATCTTGTCACTGTCCCTATGCTCCAAATTCGTTGATCCTGTAGGACCTCTATAGTGAACCACACATGCTTTGCCTTCATGAAGAAACTCTCATTGTGTTCCTCTTCATGAGCAGATCATTTCCCTTTTGCACCATTTCCCTTGGAACTTTTGTTTTTCCCAGTTTACAAGACCGGTGCTAATGGTCTTTGTCTTCCCCATGCCGATGTGTAGAGATTAGCACTACTCCTAGCGCCGACTGGAGCAACTGAGCTGTGTTTCAGTCACGCTGGTCTTGTTATGGAAAGGTTTTGAAATTAGAGCCGAAGCTTCTAGCTCTAGAAGCTCCATAATGGAAGTCCGGTAAATGGTTTGGCCGGATGGGGTCGAGGATGATAGTTTGAGCTCCTTTCCCCTATAACGATGGAACTACCTCAAGGGATAATTCCTTCTCCCATGAGAAGAGGATCCATATCCCATCCATATTTCCTATATAAACCTCCCTTCTTCCCAAGCATAAACTAGTTGCAGTCATAGTTTTTGGTTGAGTGTGAGTGTTATAGTTGCAAAGTGTTGATGCTATTTTGGAGTAGACAAGCAAGCTATTACTATTTGTAGCTATCTAGTTGTCTGGGGGAGAAGTGTGTTTTGGTTTGGAGTGAAACCTAAAGGGAAGAGCTTTAAGACTATTGTTGTTTGAAGCCATCATGGAATGCTAGCAGAAGTGTGTGGGAACCTAGTCTTGTCAAAGGAAGACTGCAACATCAAGATGAATGGCTGTAATATCTCTTTGATATTAATATATGCAATTGTCGATTCATGGTTTCCTACATGTTTTGTAATATTATATATCCATGTCTTAATGTTTCTTGACTTGTTAAGTAGGTTGAATTGCAACTTGTCTATTATTATGTTTGTGTGTTGTTGTTGTTTACTTGTTTCAGGAGATTGAAGAAGGAAGAGAGAGATTGTTGGAATGAGCAAGAAAGGACATTATCAAACAGGATAAGCGACCAAGAGGTAGGCCCTCTTGATTGATTCTAACCCAAGGAAATCTTCCATAGAATGTATCTGTTGTGGCTAGACCCATTATCGAGCTAGAGGAATTCATTCGTGTCCACACTTATAATTTTACTTCACCACAATGAGGCCTATATTTTCTTCATTTTCCTCCTCACATGCAACTTGTGACCTTTCACCTTCTTTTTTTCCTAAGCCTTAGTCATTTCCTTTGCTGATTTCCTTAGCCATTAATAACCAAATGAACACCCACACTAGGATGTATTGCCCAACATTTAGCTTTGAATAAGTGTCCCATCAACTGTGGTTATTATTTTTTCCTTTATTCACTTTTATTACATCGAATTTTCACCAGGGATGTTACAGAACCCTCCCCCTTTGGGGAAAACCATCTTCAGTGTTCAACATCACCTATAACTACAAAACTTTTGTAAACAAAATATATTGTTGATGGAGCTTTATAACTTAGCTCGATGCAATATTTAAAAAGATCAACCTGTTGAGAAGGAAACCATCATGAAAACATAACAAACATAATATCATAATGACATGACACCCATACTGCTTATTGGAACTTTATAACATAGCTCATGGCTATATTTACATCCATATACATATGTGCATATACCAAGCATCACCAAAACATATAATAAAACATATACCAAAACACCATACCAAAAATGTTTTGCCTCAACTGGAAAAAAATGAAGGATACATAGCCTCCATCTGATCCGACATCACCCATGTAGCTTCATCGGGCCCAAAGTGCTTCCATTCCACCTTAACCTGCTTGATTACTCGATTCCAAAGCATGAGGACCTTTTTCTACAATATACATTGAGGCTCCAGCTGGAATTCTCCATCTAGTTCCACCTGCAATACATACCAGTCAATCACATGATCAACATCTTTAACACACTTCTTAAGCAATGACACATGGGAAACATCATGGACTTTCACCTGTCAGAGGAAGTGCAAGTCGATAGCTTACTAGACCAATCCTCTCAATAATATTGAAGGGTACACAAAACCATGGTTCCAGCTTGGAAAAAGATCCAATCCGTAAGGATCTCTTCTTCGGTTTGATGCACAAGTACACATGTTCCCCAACCTTGAACTCTGTGAACAACATGTTCCGATCTGCATAGCTCTTCTTCCTATCCTGTGTTGCCTTTAGATTCTTCTTGATAACTTGCATTTCATGTCCAAGTTCGCCAACATGTTTGGTCCAATCAACACCCTATTAACTAGATCACTCCAACTGACAAGAGTATTGCAACTCCACCCATACAATGCCTCAAATAGACTCATCCTAAAAGATTCCCAATACCCATTGTTGTATGTGAACTCTACCAGTGGAAGGTACTCTTCCCACTTTTGTTGTTGATGCATGACATGCATTCTCAACATGTCCTCCAATATCTTGTTCACCCTCTTTGTCTGTCCATATGTTTGCAGATGATAAGCTGTATTGAAGGCCAACTTTGTTCCCAAACCTGCAAATAACTCCTTCCAAAAAGTGGAAGTGAACTTCGCATCCCTCTCGGACACAATATTATTTGGAACACCATTCAATCTAACCACATATCTGATGAATACCTGTGCTACATTGCTAGCTGAGAATGTAGACTTCATTGGAATAAAATGTGCAACCTTTGTCAGCCTATCCACAATAACCATGATGGAATCATGTTTTCTCACTTTCCTCGGAACACCTGTGATGAATTCCATGGAAATTACTTCCCATTTCCACTCTCAAATCGCAATCGGTTTTAGCAGTCCACCTGGATGTTTACATTCTTCCTTCGCATGCTAACAATCAAAACACTTAGCCACAAACTCTACTACACCCCTCTTCAGGTTCGACCAAAAATAAAATCTCTTCATTATTGTTAGTGTCTTCTGATAACTTGGGTGACTCGAATATGGTTTCACATGAAACTCCCTCAAGATCACCTTCTTGAGCTCATTACTGTCTGGCACATGTATCTTGTCTCTAAACCTAACCAATCCATATGATGTAAGGAAATAGTCCACATCTTGTGCGCCTGCACCTGCACCTATAACTGTACCTATACCTGTATCTGTACATGTACCTATACTATCACCTGTACTTGTACCAGTACTCTGCTACAACCTATGCATAATCTCCTTATATATGACATCCTACTAACTTGCCTACAAGATCCTATCCTATAAGCCTGTACCATAGGAGCTCATAGTTTCTAAGTGATTTACCTGTATCCGCCTGCTAAGAGCATATTCCACTATGTTCTCTTTACCTTTGATGTACCTGATCTCAAAATTGAACTCACTGATCGTAGAAAACCACCAAGACTACCTACCATTTAAATTCGGTTGGTCAATAGATACCGCAAACCACTATGATCACTCATCAGTGTAAACCTCTTGCCTAGAAGATAGTGTCTCCACATCTTCAACACATGTATAATCATTGCCAACTAAAGATCATGTGTGGGGTAGTTCTACTCATGCTCATTCAAATTTTCCCACTCATAGCATACCACCTATCCATCCTGCATAAGGAATCCACAAAGTCCTTTCTTGCAAGCATTTGTGCATACTACAAACTCTTTGTCTGAATCTGCAGTCGTTAACAGTGGTGTATGTGTCACAACTACTTAAGCTGCTCAAAACTAGCCTCACACTCCTTTGTCCATTCAGACGTCTTACCTTTCCTCTGCAAAGATGTGATAGGATAAGAAATCTGTGAGAAGTTCTTGATGAACCTCCTATAGTAGCCTGCCAACCCCATGAAAGATCTCACCTCATCTACATTCTTGTGAGTTACCCACTCCATGTTGACCCTTATCCTTTTTGGATCTACAACAATGCCCTCCTTGGAGACAACATGCCCCAAGTAGTGTAATTCAGTCTGAAAGAAACTACACTTGCTTAGCTTAGCATACAATTGATTCTCTCTTAACAACCACAACACTTCTACTAAATGATCAACATGCTCTTCCTCATTTTTAGAATATACCAATATGTCATCAATGAAAACAATACCAAACTTATCCAAATACAAATGCAACACACTATTCATCAAGCACATAAATGTAGTTGGAGCATTAGTTAAGCCAAATGGAACTACAACAAACTCATAATTCTCATACCTGGTCTAGAAGGTTGTCATGCAAATGTCCTCCTCTTTGATGCATACTTGATGATATCCAGATCTCATATTAATCTTCGAGAACATTGTTGCTCCCTTCAACTAATCGAACAAGTCATCAATCCTCGGTAATGGATACCAGTTCTTGATGGTCAATTTGTTCAACTGCCTGATGCACAATCTCAAAGTACCATCATTCTTCTTCACAGACAATATCGGTGTGCCCCATGGTGATACACTTGGCCTAATGTATTCCTTGTTCAACATTTCCTTTAACTATAGATTTAACTATACTAACTCAGGTGTGCTCATCCTATAAGGTGTTTTTGATGTCGGAGTTGCCCCTAACACCAACTCAATGGAAAAGTCTACCTCCCTATGAGGTAGAAACTCTGAAATATCCTCAGGAAACACATCCTTGAACTACTGTAGAATTGGGTACCTACTCAAAACATTTTCATCCTCAACTTCCTTACCCTTGTCACTAGAAATGTGTACTACAAATAACACACACCCTTTTATCTGGCTGCAATTTTCCTACATAACTATCACCATCCTAACAGATGTGGCCTTCCTCTTTCCTTGTAAGACTCTTGGTTCCCAATTTTCATCCAAGCACTTAATGGCCTTGTCATAACAATCCACCTTCATTTTATGAAGGTAAAACCAATCCATTCCCAACAACATATTTTATTATTTGAATGGTAATACATCCAAATGTGTTGTGGTATGCATAGCATTCAAATAAAATGCACAAGCTCTTACCCAATGCTGAACTTGCTTGTTTGTACCTATGACCAACTTCACTAACCAAGATTCTACATGCAATTCCTTACTCAAACCACAGTTATCCACCAATTCATGACTAACATAACTATAATTAGATCTAGGTTCAATCAAAATAGAAATAACTTGATCATAAATATTACCGTCCATATCAATTATAAATGCTTGATGATCTACCTTTTTGTTATCCAATGTTGCATAAATACGAGGAATGATCTCACCAATATCCCTAGCAGTCTATGTCTCCTATGCACTACATATCGGAGGCCCACCTCCCTAATTCTGCAGACAATCTCTCCTACAATGATCTTTTCCACAAGTTCAACATTCTATAGGCTTCCAGCTTGCATCCTTATTTTGTTCTTCTAATCAAAATCCCTATCCTCTTTCAGATGCATTAAACTTATTTGATGGCAACTCATTCTCTTTATTGCATGTGCCCTCAGGTGTTACTCGCTTCTTGTCCCATTTTCCTTTGTTCTTTTCATTACCTTTCCAGTCTAGCTTAATCTCAAATATGCGCTTTGATTATTCATATAAATGCTTTAGATTTCAGATGGCCTCCTCCAATGATCTAGGATCATCAAACTCAATCCTATCTTTGAATGTCGTTGGTAACTTACTAGTGAATCTCTTAATCTTGGCCTTCTCCTCCTTAAGGTAAGGCACATACCTCAGTAGCTCCAAGAACTTGCTAATGTACTCATCATCTGTCATAGATCCCATATTTAGTTCATAGAATTCCTTTGCCATGTCATCAAAGTATCTCTCTGATAGGTAATTCCTTTTGAATAGATGCTCAAACTCATTCCAAGTCAAGTCCTCCTCCTGTATATCTCTAACATTCTTCACATTTTCCGATCAAATGTCTGATATACCTTTGAGAATGAATGTAGCTACTCTAGCTTTCATGTTTTCTAAATAGTCATGCCACCTGAAGAACTTCTTGATACCAGGCAACCATGCCTCTGCATCCTGTGATTTCTTCGTCAAATGTTGGTGGATTTTCTTTCTTAAACTCATCTATGTAGGTTTTAACCTCGTACAGAAATTACCTGCATACAAACTATGAAACACAGAAAATAAAAAATGTGAGATCATAACACATAAAACACATATACACAGAGATTTTCCCCTAGATCCCAAAACTAGGACTACCAGCTTGATTTTTCATTATATTCCTTTCAATATTATAATACATATTTATACATGCCAAAGAATCCAATACCATGGACCAAAAACCATTGCGTCCAAAAAAATGTGCGAAAATTATGCACAAAACCACAGGTGGGTCCGCCCAACCTAACATAGGGTCCAAAACTAAAATTTTCTGGGGCGCTGTCCCGGGCCCCATAAAGTGGGGTTACTGGTACACCTCAAACCCCCTATGACCCCCCCCCCCCCGCTACACAATCAGTGCAACGAAGGGGGTGCTCCGCCCCCCCTTTAACCCCCTGGTTAACTACATGGGCTAGTAATGGAAAGAATATAACACAACCCAACATTCTCCAACTTGTTGTTTTCTTTCCACAGGGGGCCACAAGAGAGCTTAGTCATTTTTCCAACCCTGAAATGCCCATTTTTTCTCTACACCAAGAGAACTTCTCATACCTCACAGATTTTGTCAATGCATCTGCAGTATTCTTCAAAGAGTCCACCTTTACTAGCAACACCTTTTTGTCTTCTATCATATCCCTCACAAAGTGATACTGACATCAATGTGCTTTGTCTTTGAATAATATGTAGGGTTCTTTACCAAGAAAATTGCATTTTGGCTGTCACAGTCTATCCTTATAGCTTCCTGTACTAACCCCATACTTGAACACAATCTCTGCAACCAAACTGCTTCCTTGCTTGCATGAGTGGCTGCCATCTATTTTGCCTCTGTAGTTGATAGTGCCACTACAGATTGTTTCTTACTCATCCAACTAACTGCACCTCCAAATAGGTTAAACACATACCCACTTGTAGATCTTCTCTGATCCAGATCTCCAGCCCAGTCTGCATCAACAAAGCCATGAATATCCAACACTCTGTCCAATCCTGGTCTTCCTTGGTAGCACAAACCATAATCACTAGTGCCACGAAAATACCTAAAAACCTGCTTCACTACTATCTAGTGCTCCTTCCCTGGTTTTGACATAAACCTGCTCAATACTCCCGCTGCATGTGCAATGTCTAGTCTAGTACAGACCATTGCATACATCAGGCTACCAACTGTTCTTGCATATGGAACATGGGACATGTCCTCTTCGTCTTCTTGTGTCTTGGGACACTATTCAGCAGATAACCTCACACCTACAGGAATAGGAACCTTCACCAATTTACTATCCTGCATATTAAACCTCTGCAGTATTGTCTCGACATACTTCCTCTGGTTTAACCAGAGCTTCCTCTTTGTACGATCTCTTCTAATTTCCATGCCCAAAATATAGTTTGCAGCACTAAGATCTTTCATGTCGAATTTGGAGGACAATTAGGTCTTCAAATCCTGGATAATTTCTTTGTCATTTCCAACCAGCAACATATCATCCACATACAAGACCAGATAAATAACACGGTTACCAATTAATTTAAAATACACACAGCGATCTGCTTTGCTTCTGGTGAAGTCAAGTCCCCGTATAAATGTATCAAATTTCTGATACCACATCCTTGGTGACTGTTTTAACCCATACAGAGACTTATTTAACTCGCATACTAGTTCTTTCTTAACCTTCACCGCAAAGGTTGTAGGTTGCCTCGTGTAGATCCCTATGAAGAAATGCTATCTTCACATCCATCTATTCTACCTCAAAATCAAAAGCAGTAGCAATAGATAAAAATAATCTAATAGAAGTTACCTTAGCAATAAGAGAAAAAACATCACCAAAATCAATTCCCAGCACCTAGGAATAACCTTTTGCTACCAACTGAGCTTTGTATTTCTCCACTTTTCCTTTTGCATTTGTCTTCTTTTTGAACACCCATTTTCTGCCAATGGGTTTCCTTCCAGCCAGAAACTCCACCAAATCCCAAGCCTCATTTTTGTGCAAAGATGCCATTTCATCAACCATGGCCTCTTTCCAAAGTTTTCCATCCTTTAAATCCACTGCTTCCTTCACAGTTTTGGGATCATCATCAATAACAGACAAAGAAAAATTTGAACAGAAAGTAGATGGACTATACCTTTCTGGTTTCCTTCTTTCTCGAACTGATCTTCTCATAGCTGGAGTTTGTGGCTCTTCATCTTCTGATTCCTCCTCTGTTGTAGAGTTTGATTCTTCCTCCTTTAGCTCAAACTCTATCTTCTCAGGTTCCTTTGGTTGGACTTCATGTTTAATAACATCTTTCACCCCTCTGAACACCAGATCTCAGCTGTACACAACCTTCCTTGTTACTAGGTTCCAAAGCTTATAACCCTTTAAACCATCCTTATACCCAATAAAGATGCACTTTTCAGATTTACTATCCAACTTGGTTCGTTTCTCCTTTGGAACATGTACATATGCATCACATCCAAATACTCTTGGATGTGAAAGAGAGGGTTTCTTACCAATCCATACCTTTTGTGGAGTTTTATCCTCCAATGCTGATGAAGGTGACTTGTTGACCAGGTAACATGTAGTATCCACTACCTCTGCCCAGAATTCCTGTCCTAACCTGGCACCATTGAGCATGCTTCTTGCCCTTTCCATCACTGTCTTGTTCATTCTTTCTGCAACTCCATTTTGCTGACGTGTATATGGAGTAGTCTTATGTCATGTTATACCACACTTCTTACATAATTGTTCAAATTCTTTGCTACAAAACTCTCCACCATTATCTATCCTCAGCACATTTATCTTCTTCTCTGTCTGGTTTTCCACTAGAGCCTTAAATTCTTTAAACCTGTCAAAGACTTCAGATTTCTTCTGAAGGAAATATATCCATGTATTCCTTGAGAAGTCATCTATAAATGATACATAGTACATAGACTAACCCAGTGATGGAACCTTCCCAGGTCCAAACACATCACTGTGCACAAGCTCTAATATATGTTTTGCCCTCTTACCACCAGAGGGGAAACTCACCCGATTCTGCTTTCCATATACACAATTTTCACAGAAATCAAAATCTAGAGAGCTATTACTCATACCTTTACCATGAAGTATTCAAAGGTCCTTCTCTCCAATATGTCCAAGCCTTTGATGTCAAAGCATGGTCTTCTCTCCAAATACCACTGGATTTTTTGCTCCACTTTCAAGAACCATAGAACTATTGCACCCATCAATAACAGTTCTACCTTGCAGCTTGTACAGAGTTCCAATCTGAACTCCCTGCATCAATACCAGTGCTCCCCGAACCATTTTGTAGGTATCCTTCTCGAACACCATTTTTACACCTGCATCATCCAGCTTGCTTACAGAAATCAGATTTCTAGCTAATGCAGGAATATGTAGAACACCTGGAAGCGTTCTAACCCTTCCACCTTGCAACTTCAACTTTCCACGACCAATGATTCTAGCCTTCCTATCATCCCCCAAAAAGACATCACCACCATCATATTTCTCATACTCGCAGAACCACTCTCTATGGGGAGTGAAGTGAAAGGATGCAACTGAGTCAATCAACCATGCCTCATAATCTACATGTGTACTTGAAGAAGCCAAGTACACATCCCCACTTTCATCTGAGGTGGTTTTCGCCTTTGCAGAAGGAGCCTCATCGGATCCCTTTCCTTTGTCAAGAGCTTTATATTTACAGTCCCTTTTAAAGTGGCTTTCCTTTCTGCATTTCTAGCATACCACCTTTACAGGTTTTCCTAAAGATTTAGATCTCCCTCTAGATTTATATCTCCCACTTGATGACTTATTTTTGTTTTTGTTCTGGGACCATCCTCGTACAGACAAGGCATCACCATTCTGGCTCTCCATATTTTTCCGTCTCATCTCCTCCGTCAGCAAGGCTGAGACTATTTCATAAAACTTCAAGGGAGTTGCATTACTACCTATTGCAACAACCAAACTATCCCACGAATCTAGTAGAGAACACAACAAACAAATGCACTTATCTTCATCTAAAATTTTAATATCAACAGATGCTAATTGACTTACCACAGCATTAAATACGTTCAAATGCTCTGTCACCGAGTCTCCATATTTCATCCTTAGGTTATACAGCTTTTTCTATAGGAACAGTTTATTCACCAGAGACTTAGATTGGTACAAAGTCCCTAACTTGTCCCACAAAGCCTTCGTCGTAGATTCCCCTGATACATTTAGCAAGACTGAATCTGAGACACACAATCGTATTGTGCTATTTGCCTTCTGATCCAACTTCTTCCATTCATCATCGGACACTCCCGTTGGTTTAGTACCCGGATCTACTGTGATCCACTAATCTTTATCCACCAACAAATCCTCCATCTTGATTTTCCACAACTCAAAACTCTGACCATTAAATTTCTCGATCTCTATCTTTCCACTGTTTGCCATCTTCTTTCACCACCAAAATCGATCTCGCAGATCTCCCACCAAACAGGGTCTACCACAGGCCCAATCGAAACCCCTCAGCAATAAAGGTGTCCCCTTGAAGCCAAATCAACTCTAATACTAAATGTAGGTTTTAACCCCGTACAGAAATTACCTGCATACGAATTCTGAAACATAGAAAATAAACAATGCGAGATCATAACACATATACACAGAGATTTTCCCTTGGATCCCAAAACCAGGACTACCAGCTTGATTTTTCATTATATTCCTTTCAATGTTATAATACATATTTATACATGCCAAAGCATCCAATACCATGGACCGAAAACCATCGCGTCCAATACCATGGACCGAAAACCATCGCATCCAAAAACATGTGCAAAAATCATGCACAAAACCAGAGGTGGGTTCGCCCAACCTAACATAGGGTCCAAAACCAAAAATATCTGGGGCGTTGCCCCAGACCACATAAAGTGGGGTTACAAGTACACCTCAAACCCCCTGTGAGCCCCCCTTGCTATGCAATCGGCGCAGCAAAGGGGGTGCTCTGCCCCCCCTCTAACCCCTCGGTTAACTACGTGGGCTAGTCATGGAAAGAATAACACAACCCAACAATCTCAAAAGTATCCCCCATCATTCCTCCTATACCGATGATACGATATCAATCATCGTGCCTGTCAGAACTAGAACTAGAATGGTACATGTGCCTATCCCTTCTCCTATCCGGAGTGTCCACCAATTTGTCATATTTGACCGTGTCATCACTATTTGACCTATGACCACCATGTGACCTACTACCATATTCCCCATTAATTTTTTCCTCCTACTCATGGTTAATCTAAAGTGGTCCTTGTCACTGAAAATATGACAAACTATGAAGTATCACTACATCTACATCTGCTGGCCTCTCATGTGCTTGTGTGATTATGTCATTATTTGCCTTGCAACTCCTTATTTCTTCCTTTAATCTCCTCAGTGTATTTGCCAAATTGGAAGAATTCATAACACCACGCTACTCATTCAATTCATAGGGAGAATATTTGTAGTCTACCATCTTGTTAGCCATTTGATATTTCTTCTTGCAAGGTATATCATGTCATCTAAACCAAATCACAATAAACCAATATACCTTATATAGCTTGGGGAGGATACCTTGTCTGCAAGATCAACAAATCAGCATGATACATGTATAGCATAATCATGACAACATATAGAAAAATAACACATAAGTATATACATTAGAGGAAATTTTAGCCTAAAAGTTCCCCTGAAAATTTTGTGTATGTAATATGTAAACCAATCAAAATCCTTTAAATTTAAAAAGAGGTACATGCAAATATTTTGGAGGGAAAACAAAAATACTATTTTTTTTAATCGTATTTTTGACTTATTTCTTTATAGGTTTACTCAAATTTCAAGTGTCGAAACTCGTTGGATGCATAATTAAATTATGCATTTAACGAGCACGCATTATGCATACATTTGAAAAGACCCACATTGATAAAAATTGAAGATACTTCTAAAAAGCACATTGAACATGACTTTTTAATGTATCTCCAATTTTCATAAATGTGGGTATTCTCAAAAGTATGCATAATGGGTACTTGTTGGATGCGGAATTTAATTCCACATCTAATGAGTGTCTACAACTGAAATTTGAGTAAACCTATAAGGCGATATGCCAAAAATACAATTAAAAAAAAAAATTTAGTCTTTTGAGTTGGGGAGTTAAAGTTCAGTTATGCATGTGTGATTGCTAATTTCTAGAAATCAAGTTTAGCTATCTCAATTTATTTTCAGTTAAACTAGTTCCAACTTTTGGAGAAACTAATGGAAGGTCATTTAAGTAGTGGGACTTCAGTTTCAATTAGTGATCATCTAGTTAACTAATTAATCAGCTAAAAATAGCTAGTACTTGAAGAGAATTCTAGTTACCCAGTCGAAGTGGAGATTCCAAGGTAGTGTAACATTAGTTTTAGACTAGTCTTGAGTTGACAGGTGTTGCATGCAGTCATATGATCAACCTAAGGAATTGTGCAATTCAATTAGAGAAATTTCATAAATATAGGGGCTAATTCCTCAAGGAACAATGCAAGGAAATATGAGCTCAAGCCAAGGTAAAATTTGACTAAGTCTGGTTTGGAGGCCTTCAGTGAGCAAAGAGATAGGTTATGCACTTACAGGGTGTGCTCAATTAGAAAAGAAATTGTAATACATATTTATTCATTTGATTAATGCAAGAATGAATTGGGGTTTTTAGCATATTTCTTTCCCCAGATAAAAATACTTGTTGCATGTGTGTTATTTCTTCTAGCATATTTAAGATTTTTTTTCTAAATTCCGAATTAATGTACACAGAGGAGTAGAGTAGGTTTGTGTCTCATGATTTTGAATAAAAATTCATGAGAGATTACAAATATAAAACCTAATTTATGGATGGTATTAGAGCTGGATTTAAATTAGAGTAGGAAATTCAAAGTTGTTTCTCAGAGGTTCGAATTTGAAGATCTGTGTAGCAGGATTTCTTTAGGGTTGAGAATATGACCTTCAATGGACTAAGGCTAGAGTATGCCTTGGAAGGAACCCCAAATTTTGTTGCATGGAAGGACCACATGGAGTCAGTATTGGATGATAATGGAATTCTTAAATATGTCAAGCCAGATATTCGAAGACCATGAACAACTGATGTCCAGGACCTTGCACAGTGGAAGAAAGATGTAGCTAAGGTGAGGAGAATAATCTTGGAGGGAGTAGGAGATCATATGTCTCATATCTCCATAGAAAAGAAACTTCATTCATGATGTGGAAAGGACTGACATATTTTTTCGAGAATAGTAGTGACCACAGGAAGCTGGCACTCAAGAAATAACTTCAAAATATCAATTATGCAAAAGAATGACACTATACCATAGTATCTGAGTAGGTTCACACAATTTCATGATGAACTGGGCAGGGTTGGTTTTATTGTCCTAATATGACTTGATAATCCTAGCACTTCTGGGCCTTCCCAAGAGCTACCAGAACTATTAAGATTAGGTGAATAGGAGGGAGAAACTACCAAATTGAGAGTTCTTATGGTCTGATTTGGTACAGGAGGAAATAAGGTAGAATACAAGAGATGAGAATTCATCCAAGGGCGAGGATGAAGAAATATTTGCATTCAATAGAAAGGAAAAGAAGGGAAAAGGGAAGAAATCCCAATCCCATCTAGAATCTAGTCAAGGGTGCAAGTAGAAATATTTGTAAAAAATTAAATGCTTCCATTGTCATGAATTCAGGAAATATTCCAGGAAGAGTCCACACAAGAAGACAAGAAAAGATACCTCAAGAGGAGAAACAGGTGAAGCCTTGGCTTCATAGTTCAAGCTTGACTTTACCCTCATTGCATGCATGGATAACGCAATGATGGAGAGTGTGTGGTACTTGGAATCAGGTGCATCATTTCATATGATGAGGAATAGAGACTTTTTCAGTGATCTGGAGGAGAAATATTTGCAGATGCACAATGATATGGGGGACGATAGAAGGTATAATGCGCCTGAGATTAGTATAGTCACCTTTTAGAGGGAGTTAGGCTCCCCCCTCGGGCTCAAGGATGTGATGTTCGTTTTGGGCCTAAAGAAAAATATCATCTCTATTGTAGTTTTGGAAGACCATGGTTATGATGTGATCTTCAAAAAAGGAAAAAAATTCTTGAGACACGTAGCCATAGGACAGGTGAAGTAGATCAGGGTTCATGTGAAGAACCTCCACAAGCTAGACATGGATGATTATGTTGCATTGACCATAAAGGTGGAGAAGATGCTAAGATGCAATGTCAATGAACTTTGACATATAATACTTGGCCATTTGCATCATGGAACTTTGAATATCATGCAACAGATAACCTCAAACCTTCTAAAAGGAGCACTTGAGCAACAAGATGTATGCAAAGGATGTACTTTGGGGAAGTACACAAAAGCTACATTCTATGATTGAGACAACAAAGCACATGCAATCCTGAAAAGGATCAAATCTTATGTATGTGGATATTTATCAACAACCTCCACTACCAGGCACAAATATTTTGTCCTTTTTATTAATGAATTCTCATGGAAGTGTTGGATCTTCTTCACATGGAAGAAGGATGAGAAATTCTCCAAGTTCGTAGAATTCAAGTCACTGGTTGAGAAAGAAACAAGAAAGAAGGTGAAGGCTATTAGGAGTGATAATTAGGTGAGTACGTATCAAATGAATTTAAAATTTTTTATAAAGCAAAAGTCATTTGGTGAGATTTGACAACACCCCATAACCCACAATAAAATGAGGTGATGAAAGAAAGAACTGTAGCATTGTAGGAGCAGCGGGGGTGATGATGCATGAGCAAGGCCTACCTATACATTTGTTGGCTGAAGAATGCAAGACAAGAGTCTATTTGTAGAACCAGAGTCCTTATCAGATTCTAGTAATGATTACACCAGAGGAGGATTTCTTGGGGAGAAAGTTGGATGTGTCACGCTTTAGGCTTTTTGGAGCCTCTGTTTGCTACCATGTCTCCAAAGAATGAAGGAAGAAGCTATAGCTAATAATAGAATTGGGGATATTTGTGGTTACACAGAAACTCCCCACAACTACCATGTGTAATTTCCATCCCTCAGAATGATAGTTGTGCGAAGGGATGTAAAATTTAATGAAGACAAAGTGATATAGTGCTCTCTTGAGAGGGGGCTTTAGATCCCACCATAGGAGGATATTTTAGCTCCAAAGGAGGAACCTCAAGAAGTTTTGAAGCAACCAAAAATTGAGGAGTAGAGAGTGGAGACATACACTTAATAATAACCATCCAGAGAAGGTAGAAAAACGACTAGGGAAGCTGAGAAACTTATACGAGATGTGAAGGAGAATGTGGGTGCTCCTTCAAATCAACATAGGCAGAGAAGGTAAATAGATGAGTACACTAGCTACATGAATCTAATGATTGATATTGCAGAGGCTAACCCATCCTCTTTCGAGGAAGTAATAGAGAAAACTATATGGGTTGATCCAATGGTGGAGGAATATGAATCCATTATAAAGAATAGTGTTTGGGAAGTGGTCCCAAGATCAGTAGACAAATCACTTGTGGGTTCGAGATGGATCTTTAAGATAAATCCATGGGGGCTTCACTAGGGGAGCAATACCATAACACGTGGTTCATATTGGGGGATATATATTGAGGTAAAAATGACATAATAAATTGGGGATACGTAGGGGGTAAAGGGTTTTTATATTGGCAAGTATAAAAAATGGAGATCAAAGTTAGTGAAAAAATATAAAGGGGTATAAAAAATGTTAATGAATAAATGGATACCTAAAATATCTAGTGAAATTAGGGGTTTTTGATAGTGGGAAGGTGTATTGGTATCATATTGGTAGGGGGTTTAATAATGTGATTTTTAGAGGTATTTTCCAATATGTAGTCAAATTAAGGGTATTATTTAATATGCCATGAATGCACGTGATATGTGAGAGGTTCATTGAGTTAATCCCCCCTGGTTAAAACATGCAACACATGAAATCATATAAAAGTACAAGGCCATATTTGTGGCCAAGGGGTACTCTCAAGTTGAGGAGATTGACTATGAGGTAACCTTTTCTCATGTAGCAAGGTACTCATCCATTAGATCAATTCTTGTATGGCTGCACATATGGGGTGGAAGATCCACTAGATGGATGTAAAAAAAACATCCCTTAATATAGTTATTGACGAGGAGGTGGATATTGAGCAACCAGAAGGTTTTGATACTCTTGATCAGGAGTCTCATGTGTGAAAACTCAAGCGAGTGTTCTATGGCCTCAAGCAAGCACCCTGTGCTTGGTACACTAGGATCAATAACTATCTCACCGGTTTGGGCTTCGTCAAAAATGAAGTGGATGCAAACCTATATTATATATTGGTAGAAGATAAATTTTTTATTATTGTATTATATGTTGATGATTTTATTTTAACTGGTGATGAGTCACTGAATAGATCTTGCAAGGAGGACCTTGCAAGAGAGTTTGAAATGAAGGACATGGGTTTCATGCACTACTTCCTCAGATTGGAAGTATGATAAGGTGATGGGGAATTATTTACCTCTCAGGGCAGGTGTGCCAACGAGATACTTTAAGGGTTCCGCATGGACAGTTGCAAACCCATGGAGACACCTCTGGCGACCAACTGGAGGAAAGAGGATGTCACTTCAAGTAAGGAAGTGGATGCTACTATTTAGCGATAGTTGAGGGGTTCACTAATCTATCTTGTGAACACATGACTTGATATGTGCTATGAATTTAACCAACTAAGCCAAGCTATGGTTATTCCAACAAAATTACTTTGGAGGGAAACTAAGCATGTTCTATAGTACCTTAGAGGCACTACCCAGTTTGGACTATGGTACAAACAGACAGAGTGAGTTAAGCTATATGGCTTTGCAAATGCAGATTGGGTGTGGATTCCATCAGAACAAAAGAGGACATTAGGTGGAATTTTCATTGTTGGCTACACAACAGTTTCTTGGTATAGCAGGAAGAAAATATATGTGGCACTCAACTCAGTAGAAGCAAAATACATGACTACTAGAAAATAAACATGTGAGACAATCTTGATGAGAACAATACTTGTTGGATCCTTTGGTCATAAGATGGATCCAAAAGTGATGTACTATGATAATCAAAGTTGCATCAAGCTCTCGAAAAATACTGTTTTTCATGATCAATCCAGGCATATAGATATCCAGTATCACCATTTACGAGACTGTGTGTAGAGGTAGCTAATGTTGTTGTAGTACATTCCAACAAAGGAACAAGATAATGATATTTTGACAAAGGCCTTATCAAGAGAGAAGTTCGAGTTCCATAAGTGCAAGATAGGGGTGGTTGTTAATCCCTTTCCTTCGGAGAGGGAGTGTTAAAAAATGTAGAAATAAATTCTCAATTTGATTTTGCCTTGATTAAATTGAGAAAATTCGAATTTCCACATCAGCAAACAACTTGGATTATGTTAACTTTTGTGACATGGCTTGCTTCACCTAGTTTACCTAGTAAAGTCAATTTGGATGAGTTAGAGTTCAATTATTCCTGTGTGATTGCTAATTTGTAGCAATCAAGGTCAATTATCTCAGGTTGTTTTTAGTTAAACTAGTTCCAAGTTTTGGAGGAACTAGTGGAAGGTCAGTTAAGCAGTGGGAATTTAGTCAAACTCAGTGATCATCCAGTTAATTGATCAATCAGACCAAAATAGCTAGTGTATGCATAGAATTTGAGTTACCCAGTTCAGGTGGAGATTCCAATGAAATGTAACACAAGTTGTAGACTAGTGTTGAGTGTACAACTATTGCATGCAGTCAGATGATAAACCTAACGAATTGCACAATTTAATTATATGAATTTCCTAAAGAATAGGGGTTAATTCCTCAAGGAATGATGCAAGGAAATAAGGGCTCAAGTCAAGGAGAAATTTGACTCTGTTTGGGCTAGATGCCTTTAATGAGAAAAAAGATAGGTTATCCACTTGTAGGGCGTTCTTAGTTGATAAAAGAAATTGTAATACGTCTATATTAATTTGATTAATGCAACCAGGGATTAGGTTCTTTAGAATATTTCTTTCCCGAGATAAAATTACTTGTTTAATGTGTGTTATTTCTTCTTGCATGTTTGATATTTTTGTTCTAAATTGTGAATTAATGTCTGCAAATTATTAGAGTAGGTTTGTGTCTTGTGATTTTGATTAAAAATTCATAAGCAGTTGTAAATCTACAATCTAATTTCAACATGGGACTATGCCCGATAAATGCATGCGACAAGGCTTCCACTAATGCATGCTCATAAACACAAATGCACACATCAATAAGCACAAAAATGTATTCCTAAGGCACAAAATACATGTCCATCCATTAAGAAAATTCCCATTAGGATTACCATGCCCACAATATGCATGCCTATAATACTAAATGCATACCACAAGGCTTCCACCAATGCACATGCATAGGCACAAAAGAACATGTCCACCCCTTAAGGAAATGCCCATTGGGAATTATGGAGGATGTGTGCTCAATACTGAGAAAAGTTCCCACTGGACTTAAGAGAAATGGATGCCCAACACTTAAGAGAATTAGCACATAACACTTAAGAGAAATGCTCACTAGCCACCACTGGACTCAACTCTTTGTTGATCTCTAGGACTACTCAAATATTTGGAGATAACATTAAATGGAATAACCCTTTTATGTTTTTAGAGTGGTAATACTCCTCTTTAATATGATACAATAAATACACAAACGAATGCATGTCTGAGAGAGGACCAAGGCTACTTAGACTAAAGACATGAAGAGAGATGCTCTACATTCCACATTTGCAAAAAATGACTATAATTGATACAAATACTCAACATATACAAGTTTCATATATATTAGAGAAAAATTAAATTTATAAGATAGCATACTATTATACCGACATATAAAGTGTAGGAAGCTACTTTATCCTTCCAAAGGTGTCATAGCTAGAACATACCAAAATTTTTTGTGCTCAAGGAATAGAACAACATTATATATCATTCCTATAAATCATTCATGGATAATAGGAGATGGATATTTCTCTTTAAATGTCTAAAACTTATCTAAATTTATAATATAATTGTATAAATTTTCTACCAAACTATAAAATGGTTTTAGTTGTAGTTTGTTCAATTTCGATAGCATAGTTTCAACCTAAGAATGTATATAATCATGCTTACATCAATATATAAGATCAATCCTTCATTATATTACAACCTACCTGCATTGAAGAGATAAATGAGGCCTTGTAAAATCACATCGCACAAAATATAGTAATTATTTTAATTTTCATTGTGAAGACATGAAAGAATGATCAAATAATAAAAGGTTATATGAATGAATACTAATTAAATAGGTAATAAAAAATATTAACATGTATGAAACTCTAGAAAACTAAAGTGGAATACTTGAATGCGCTTCTCTTTATCTCAAGAATAATTTATTCTCTATTGAATAGAAACAATCATGTGAAGGTGGAAACTCATTTGGCTACCCACCTCACCCCCACCTTCCCTCCTCATCACTCTCAACTAACCACACCTAATTTATCATTTGAAAAACAATTGAAAGTGACACTGTAATATTCATGCATAGAAACTAGGAAAAAAATAAAGGTAAATGAAGGAAATAATGTGTGTAGATAGCGAGCTTGTAAATATAGAACATATAAGATTCATGCTTAGTATGGTAACAAAACAAAAATAGAGTGGCAACAAAAATATTATATAAATAAATTTTATCATTAAAATGTGTTTTCCATTATACATATGTCGCATAATATATATAATAATTTTTTTTTTAATTCCTTAGTTTGTATGAAATTTGTGACTGACTCATCCGTTTCTTGACTTTATTCAGTTGTTAGACCATTTTTTGGTGCTAATTGAATATGCATGCTTTTACATGTTGTATGTCTATTGATTTACTCTACATGGTATGCATTTTTTTGTGAAAGGGAACCAACTAGTAACAAAGAGGGTTAAATCAATATGGTTATTCACCATTCATAAAATTTGTTCATTAATACAACTATCATTACAATGTTATTTACTACATCAACTAATTAACACCATTGGTTCTAATCCCATGTGTTTTTTTCTTACTCAACATCCTAATCTACATGCTTTTCCATTGAAACAACAAAAGCTATAAGTACACCATCTACAAGTAATATTAATACTTGTAATCCACAAAGTATACTTTTATAGCCATAATACTATCATGTTTAGGCTACATGACACCATCATTGAGCTCCACTCCACCATCACTGAGTTTTTGTCCATTACTAACCTCATTATGGTTGTTTCTTTTCTACTTAAAACAAACAAACACGTTAATTTATGGAAGAAATCAATCATGAATACATTTTGCAAGTAATTAATAATTAAATCCCATTTATTTTATTTACCATGTCATTCAAAGGGGTAGATTATGTTTACCCCATGATTTTTCAACGTTCAACCATATCTTGAAAATAAAACTTGAAACTAGGTTAGAGGTGTTTTTTAATGGCCACAATTTTGAAGGGAACACCTGCATTGCATAAGATCACAAAAAATTGCTTATTGGATGAAATTAAATAAGCTTTGGAGATGATAGGAATGTGTTGTAGAAAACAACAAACCCCATTTTTCTTTATTATTAAGACATAATAAATAATAGAGATCCTTTAATTTTTCTTATGTTTCCATAAATCACTTTACCTTTGTTTAATAAATGGACAAAAGGTAAATAGGTTTGTAAGTGGTCTTGAAATCATTTAAAAAAAACTTAAGTTATCTCCTCATTGGAAGAATATTTCTCTCCGATATTTGAATGCTCGATGTTCCGAAAAGGTAATATTCCCATGTGATACACTAAAGCTTGTTGTTGGAACTTTTTATATCTTAAGTTTTATTTATAAAACGTTACAAAATGATTTTTTCCTAAAACCCTGCTTCTTGACGCTTTTCCTTTATATTTAAATTTTCTATATTGGGTTAGTATATATCGGGACTTCGAATATCGTAAGTAAGGTTCAATTAAACTTACAAAAAAGGTTCAGCTGAGAATGTTCTTATAGAAAAGCCTTGTTTTTTCAAAGCTCTTACCTTCGAATGTCCTACCTCGAACCTTTCCATATCAGAGAAATATGATATTGTAAATCCATTTTAAATTACTCTTTGATATTTCCAACCCGAAATATGTTGTGGAAATATTCATGTGGCTTCCAATCATTTCACTTCATGCATTTAAATGTGTTTTTACTAGTCTCGTTATTATAAACGATTCACATTTAGTTAGCTTTGGTTTTCCCAATTAGTTTTAAAAATGAATTTTATTTTAAGTTATATTTTATGCCACTATGAGTTGCTGCAAAATAGTGTTTTTGCTAAGTTATTTTGCTTGTCCCTTATGGGTGAAATACGATTCTTGACATTTTGCAGAAATTAAGAAAGGTGGCAAGGGAAAGAAAAAGGCTCCATAGCAGCAGCCTATGGGTCCATTTATGGAAGACACAGACAAGAAAAAACCAGCAGAAGGATTGCTTTCTGACATTGTATGCACCAAAGATGTTGGGATTTCCTCTTGGGAAGAAATTTATCAGTATTTTGAAGAGGAAGGACCAGAGGTCACTAAAATAACAGTCACAACAGATGATAATAGTCCTGTCTCGAAAAATACTCCAAAATACGTGCCCAATTCCTTTGTTCATAGGATTGGGATGAGAATAATACTAATGCCATACACAGATATGGTTCACTGGGTGGTCGAAAATATGGATATCTCTGAGAGACACATACAAATGTTGAAGGGAATGATGATTAGTTCTTTTGCTAGAACGGATTTGAAAAGTATGTATCATTTGCCTAATCCTTAGTGTGTTTATAAAAATAAGTATGTCTAAGCCTTTATAAAGGAGCATTGACACCCACCAGAACAAATTCGAGAGTGGCAAAAATGCCCTAATAAACATAAAGAAGAGGAGACTAGTAAGTACTCAATTGATTCCCTCGCTGCTCCATTTTCCCAAGTTGCAACTATGATGTGTCAGTTGCATGCACTGCTTAATGTGTCAAAATTCCGAGACACCTGGGTACCTTTAATGGATGGTGAAACATAAAGTTTTGTATTTGATTAGGTCATTATTTTTTTAGATAATTTTACCACACACATCTTGTCTTTCCAACATGTCAAAAATATTTCTGAAAATAAGGACCCCCTTTCTACATGTTTGCCTATATCATGGATGCCCTATGTTTTACAATGGATTTCCTGTGATGGGCTAGAAATGGACCATTCAAGATCCAAATCCCATTCATATTTATCATGATATCTTGTGGGAGTCCAAATACTATGAGAATTTTTATTAAATTTGTCATAGAGTGATGCTTTTGATTTAGGAAGTATTTTTTTAGCCTAATCCACCTCAGATGTCTGAAGAAGCCATGGTTGATCTTCAGAAGGTCAAAAAATGGTTTGGGGAGGAATTTTTCACTTACATTAGAGTCTATGGTAGCCTTGGCCATCCTCATGTTTTTCCCATGTTCATCTTAGAAAAGCTTGTAAGCAGAGCGATAGGCTATCAAATAGTGAGTTATGGTATCACTAAGACATTGAACGAGTCAAATAAAAGAATATGGTCTACTTTCCCTGTCAATTTTGGCATATTTTCATTGGCGAATTATCGGCATGATGAGAAATAAATTTTAGCCATTCAGGTCCTTAATTTACCTACTATTCCCAACGTACAATATGATCCTAGTGTTGTGGTGAATAATTTCACTGCCTCCTAGAATCTTCGACAATTTGTCAATGAGGCAGACAAGTTAGGTGATTTATTTGCACAATCCTCCTCTTATGCATTAGTCCTACAATGAGCATATGAAAAATTGAATACAAAGGAGAAAACTCAATTTGTACAATGCAAATCTTCCAGGATAGTTAATACCCCTCTAGATTTGCTATAGTTAACCCTAGAGAATTCAACAGTTTCTAATGATCATCCTGATAATTTTTCACAACTGATGGTTCCTCCTCAGGATCAGCCAAAGGTTATTATAACTTCCTCCACATCCCAGATAGAGGATTTGATTTTTAATCCTAAGTTAAATGAGGCATGGAAAGAGTTTAGTCAAACTCTTAATTCAAAGACTGATGAACATAATACAATTTCTCAAACTACAACAACTTCACAACAAGATGATGTTCAAAATTCTCCAAATAATTCTGAGAAGAATACAAAGTTATGGGAGACTTCTGATAAGTCTTTTGTTCAAAAGGACATTGAGATCATTCCTATTTTTCCCACTGTAGAAGTAACTATGGAAATTCAGGAAATTCCTCCCTTAGACATTTTCTATAGTTCTCAGCACAGATTTGTGGTAAAAAGGGGAAGGAAGAAAAGGAAATTAGAGCAATATCAATCATTAGTACCCAACAAACTTTCTTCTTTTGAAGTCCTATGGAAAGGTTCCACTGCAGTACTAACAGAAGAGTTAGGAAATTTATCTCAATTTACAGTTGCCTATGCTTCAACAACCATCGAAAAAGGAGTAGAAGCACAAGAACCTCTTAAGGAGAAAGAGGAGAAAATTATCTCGCGGGAAAAAAATATTAATATCAAGAGACAAAAAATTAATGAACAATGGAAAGATCAAGTTTCCGAGTTACAAAAGAATTTTGATTCCATGAAGGTATAGAATGATAAGTAAGTACATATGAAAAATGATAAAAATTAAAGAACTGCAAGAGAAAGTAGAATAATTGCATGTCAATCCTCAATTGACAAAATTCAAGAAAGAAACAAAAGAATTAAATGATTTTCTTCAGCATCATAAGAAATTATTTTACAATAAGCTCATGATGATCTAAGATCAATGTAAAACTGAAAATTCTCTAGTTTATCAGTTGTCCAATATGAAAAACTATTTCGATGAGGTGAATAAGAAACTAATTGTTTTTCTAACTTAGAAAGAAGGTATAGAGGGAAGAGCTGCAAATATGCCTAAGATGGATGAAACTCAAAAGATGATGATTTTCAGAGAATGGGAAGTTAGGATAAAGCAGGCTGAAGTTGTTGTGCATGAAGCCCAAGATAATTATAATTCTATCATAGAAGCTGTCAATGATACCTTATTGCAATCAAATCTCATCTCTAACTGCTCTGAAGATTCAATGCGAGATGCCAAGGCATTATTTAAGGCATGGCTGGAATAGACTACAAAAATGATTGAATTTATTGAACAATTATCTAAACTTGACCTTGAGCATCATTGGCAATTTCTAGTTAAGCCGCATAGTCAATGGTTAGTTCTCCAATGTCTTTCCAATGTCACTACTCATATGCTACCATAACTGAAGACTGCTATTTTTACCATTCATGTGAGAATCAAGCCCAACATCCCTCGGATATAACCATCCTATTAGATATCTACATATTGCGGCAACTTACTATTAGACAGTCTTCGTCCTAAGCTTAGAAGTTGTTGCAACTATTTTCTGAATAGTCCTTTACTATTATTTTTGTTGAGAAGTTGTTAGACTAATTTATTTTTATCCTTTTTGTATTAAGAATGTAGATTACTTCTTTGAGATGGAGAATGGGTTCTAAATTTTGGAAAGGGAGGACTTGCAATTGCACTATAGTATTTTATTTTTTTCTTAATATAAGTTGAACCACTTGCAATTCCAGTATGAGAAGATCTACGGTTTATCGGGTACTATTATCCTATGTTGTTGTGTTTTTGCTTTGAAAGGATTGTTCACATATATGTATGATAGTTAGTATTTCATGATCACTATTGGCATGTTTGATTGAAATTTAATGTTATATTGTGAGAAACGAAATTAATATCGTAATTACATAATGATCTACATTATCATGTTTATTACGACATCTTTATAGCAGATATGTTATCAGCTTACCCAGGTATTATAATAATTTTTAGTGGTATATAAGTATATTATCATAATTTAGTAGGTTTGCTTGATAAATACATTACCACTATCATTCATCCCATTCCACATATTTTTTAATTAAGAGAAATTGGTCACATAGTTCCAGTCGGAGCCACCACTCCAAACGGAAAAGGGTCTAATTGGGGCCTCAACCGGGTGGTTTTCCCCCAATGTTGATGAGGTCAATTGAGAGCTATCAACAAAATGCTATGGTTTAATATACAATTTATGTTTTTAGTTTCACATAACCACCATGGCCAAGTTTTGATTCCTTTTGTTTTTCTCATCTTTCCTTGGTTGTGTTGATGTGTCCAAGAGCCTATCAAAAGTTCTAAATAGGTTATATATCACATTTTTTATGGATAAATAAAGATAATACATCATATTAAATCCAAAATATCATATAATTTACAAGACTAAATGATAACTTTTGTTATTTTCTCATTTCCTTCTCCTTTGCATCCTCTAGCGTAGTCTTCCACACACTCTTAGGAATAATTGGAGGATTCTAACTCATGTGTTTCTTTGCAAATGAACCCTCTATTGGTCTCACACAATTTTAATTATGTATTAGTCAATAAGGTGACTTCACTTTTGTTGAAGGATTCAAGAAACAAACCAACCAAGTAGCCAATAAGATCCTTTTGTTAAATTGTGTAATAACCCTGCTAATTTTCCATGTAGAAAAAATATAAGACCAATGCCATGGGACACGTATTCCAAGCTTAATGGTGGGAAAAACATCCTAGTGGGTGTCACCTTTGGTTTATTTATGGCAAAGGAAATTGGCAAAGGCATTGGAAAAGGCGACGACAAAGGCAAAGAGAAAATAATTGGCATTTAATTATGAAAATAAAGGAAAATAGGAGAAAAGGAAGGTGAAGAGACACAAATTTGCATGAGAGGGAAATTATAGGAAAAATGAATAAAATAGAGGTCTCAATGATAAAAATGTTTTTTAGGATTAGTTCATATCTTTTTTCATTTCTTTTTTGGAGCTCTCATTTCATTCTCTCATTCTCTCACACTCTTGCACAATTAGAGTATTCTTAGGGCATTCTTGGAGCACTTTGGCATATAGTTTCTATTCCACGAAAGAAGGTAAAGGAAAGCAGGAAAGTGAAAGGGAACAGTTGGATCAGTGGTTACAATTGGTTTGATTTGTAGGTAATAGGTTCCATGTGTGTTTTCCTTGCTGATTTTTGGATGCATGTTATATGCATGTGATTATCTAGTTATGTGTCTTCATTAGAATGGAGATTTTCCTGGACTAACAATGGTTTTAGCCTTACTTTTCCATTTTCTAGATAGCCATGGTGTTGTGATTTTTTCCACTTGATTGTTTTCTAATTGGTGCTCATAATTCCTTATGCCTGCGGGTTGGAACAAAAGCTTTGGAAGCCCTAAAACAACTTGGGTTGAGTCAGTAGTCCTGGAGACTAGTTTGGGACAAACTCAATGGATCCCTTGGTGGGTTGATTTACTAGTCCCTGGAGCCAAATTGGATCAATTCTCTTGAGCATTAGAAGAACATGGGTTGAGTTAATCAAGATCATGGGTTGAGTTAATAGTTCCTATAGCCCTACACAACATGGGTAGAGAAAAATTTGGCTGGTGTTAGTGATGTCCGACCGTGGAGGTGAAATCACTATGTATAAGGGTTAAGGTGGTTTAGCCTCTCGAAGCCCTGGTTTGGTTTTTTCTTAGTTTTTTCCATGAGATCCCACATTCATGCTTGGAATATGGCACGGGTGTGATTGGCTAAAAGAGAGATTTTGTTTAGCCCAATCTATGGTTGGGTGGTATGTGGAAGTCCCTCACTTGGTTTGCATGTTCATATGTTAATATGAGACATTTCCTTATTGTGATCTATGAGCAGTTTTAGTGATTATGTTGATTACATTATGGTTTAGTTTCCATGGTTTTTATGTTGGTTATATGTTGGTTGTGTGATGTATATTACTTATGGATCTTGACATGTTTTGATGAATGTATGAATTGTTGAAAAATAAATGGAACAACAAATGTTATTGAAAGTATTATGAGAGGGCATTAGACCCTCTTGGTGACTCTCACATAAGTTTCAGACTCCTATGATTAGATATGCATTCATGATCTGTAGCTTACATGTTTTCCATATGGGTTTGACAAAATGTCTAGTGTGTTCTAGGGAATCTAGGTCAAGTTTTTCCTCCAAATTTGAATTTTTAGCTTTTTTTTCATTTCTATTAAGATTCTAGAAAGTCTCAATGAGTTTTAGGTAGTGGTTTGGAGGCTGACATGGAATTGTGGCTCAGATCTCAGGACTGCACCCTTCAAATTGAGCAAGTTGAGTCACAACTGCATGGAAGCAGTGTTGTGAATTTGGTTGGAGACCTTTAACCACACCCAAGCCTTTTCATGCATCTTGATTGGGGTCTATGTCAATGAAAAAGAGCCCCAAGTCAAGGTTTTGTCACTTGGGGTGGTCCTTTGGCCCCTACGTGTCTTGTAACCCTGAGGGATGATGTGAGTTGTTATTTTATGGTTAGTTTGTAGGCTCCACTTCCTTAAATTGAGATGGGAAGTTAGGTCATGTCATAGTAACTCTTCATATCATGTTTACCCTAGCATGGCAATGAAATTGTGTAAATTTGGGAGGGGTTGTTATAGGATGGTATCAGAGCACGTTTTCGTTCCCTTTAGCTGATATTTGATACCATAGGGCAATATCAAAATAGGTTCCATTCTCTTTGGGTGATATCCGATACCACAAGGTGGTATCAGAGTGGGTTCCATTCTCTTTGGGTGATATATGATACCTCAAGTTGGTATCAGAGCTTCTAGGTTCAAACACTTGGACTGGATGGGCTAAATGTATATGGTTATGCCTACCTAGTAGGCGTTGTTGCTCCTAGAGACAACCTATGGGTTGAGAGGAGACTAGTGCCTAGGAAATCTTAATAAATGCTATCAAATTTGACTTGAAACTCATAACACTTTGATTTTACATAAAATTCAAATGAATTTGATTCAGAACAATTCATAAGAAATACAATATGTGAACTGATACACATAAGAATTCACAGGAACACTATCCATTAATATATGGTGGCCAATGCTGATTGGAGATTGTAGATAATCAACTATTTTAAACAGATGAGGTTACAGAAGAAATTAGAGGGTGAAACCCATCATATGAAGCTTAAAATATAAGAATTCCATACATACATATTTAGAAAGAAACGAGAGAAAGGGAAATGTTTATCAGTTGCTAAGATACATGGAGCGCTTTTGAAGTCTTGATTTCCATATCCATATAGGAATTACTAATCAACAATTTGATCTAAATGAATATGTATTTCTATGAGAAATATAATTATGATAGCTACCTTACATGAGATCTGAGAAGAGAGTTCAACATATATGAAAAAAACATAGGGAGAGGAACATACTGCAAATCCAATAAGCCGGAATTGCCAAAAATATTGCATTAATATCCAGAGAAACATACATGCATCAAGATCCATAACATTGTTCTTATGAAACCATAAAAGAGTTCTTTCCCAAAAATTTTGAACATTTGTTCCCTCATTCAAAACTGTTCATATAGGACCTCCGAGAAAGATAGAGGCTATTACAAAATATTCTCTTCTTGATTTGTTCATGATGACTAAGCACTTCAAAACTTTAGCGTGTCTGATAACACAATTGTACTTAACTGAAACATAACAACTTAACAGAGAAAAATAAAACTCAAAAATGTGAGTAAAATAAAATATGCAAATAAGATGTCAGGATCAACATGATTAGAAAGATTTTTAAGGATGATGGGTCGAGGTAACACGTTGTGGAGTGAATTGTGGCTGCAGTTCGACGACTCGGACAATTGGTGGATTAACGAACTGCTCACATCGCTGCCATAATGTTGAAGGTGGATGAGGGGTGGAGTTGAACCATTGATAACTGACCTTTAAATCAATTATACCATAGTAATCCAACCTATGATGAAAAATACTTCTCACCATTCCCAGTAGTTGGAATTATTTCTTCAGGAAATTCACTATTGTTTTCCCTTTGAGAGTGGCAATTTTCTCATGAGACAAACTGACCTTGCTTTTAGCTTCTACTAGCCTCTGACTGTACTATTCCCAAGAGAGAAACTCCCCATGAGGTTCCCAGTAGTTGGGTAACCCGACTTGTACTACCCTGTCGAATTCAACATTAAAGGAGGCCACTTCTTTTATTACTATTCCAAGGCACTATTCAATGTTAACTCTAGCTTCCTCTCTTAGGATTACTTTAGATGTCTCCATTACAATGATGATTTGTCTACTATGTCGATGGGCCTTAAATCTTTAGTTGGCCTCTCATTGACAAAGCAAAAAAATCTCTTGGAAATATGGGAATTCCTTTCACATTCTTCTTTGACATCCATGATGAATTGCTTGAACTCCTTACTTGCAACTTTTTGTTCATGCATTAATGTTACATGCTCCTAGTTGTGGTTCATTTCTTAAATTCTCTTGTCCCATACCAATTATCTTGCTTCCAAAAGATACACATTCCCCTTCAACTTTGGTTTTAGCTCAGTAATCTCATGTGTTTCTAACTGTAGAATTTTGTTGACGAGTTCAACATTTGTCAACACAACATCCAACTATTTCTCCTTCTGAGCTAGTCTTGTATTAGCAGAATCTAGGTCTCTTTGCACCCTCTTCAACTCTCCTTCCGAGAGTTGTAGCTCGGTCAAGGCCTTGGTGAGATGCTCAGTAGGGTTTTGTGGATATTTAGGTATTTCCACCACACACACATGAGAATTCATTTTTTCTTGTAGTTCATCCACTTGTTGTTTAAGAGCCACTATCTCATCATTTCTTTCTACCAACTCTTTCATCAGATTCTCCTTTTCCAACTCAACCTGAGCCAACTCCTTAGTCTGCACATGTTCACTGCCCAACATCTTCAACTTGTGTCTTAATCCCTAGATCTCTTTCTGAGATTGTTGAAGAAGATTTTCTATTGATGTCTTGTCTTTTGGGTTCACCCCCAACTTGATTATCAACTCCTTGAAACCTTCATTTTGTATATGCAGGGCTTTGGAATTGGCCTTCTCCAATTTCACCCTATTTGAAGCCTTTTCTAATAATGTCTTGAATTTACTAATGGTCATGGAATTTTTGCTGAGATCATTGTACAAAATTTCCCCCAGATTTTTATGAAAGTCTAATTTATTCAGTAAGGGGACGCTTGCTAAGTCCAGGAACACATCCAAGGTTTTAAATTGAGGCCTTGAAGGTAATGACTATGTTGATGGGTGTTGTAATGAAAACTTCATCTAATTACATTCCAGGTCCATAGCAGTTAGCAACTTTGTGTGGTGAGATATTGATTGGGAATCCATTACCCATTGCATTTTCTCACTGAATTTTCTATTTTTTTCCTCAATGGCCTTTCCTATAGGCCAGCTAGATCTAGTGGTAGCAACACATTCCTCAAGGTCTGGGATCATTACTTCTGCCAAAGATTAAGTTGTAGCTAGTGGTGGATCCTCTAAGGTAATCTGAAAACCTGGCTGATCTAGTCATTTTTCCACTAGCTAGATCACAATCTCTTCCTCCTTTGAGCCTTGACTCATAGCCTTTTTATTTATGTGTGCTTCTTCCATATCAGTATCCCTAGATTGGTCAACAATCCTCTTTGACACTTTGTCCGTGATTATTGGGGATTTGGTCTCCATTTCTATATTAAGAGGCCATGAATCAAAATTAGCTTTCCATTCAATTTTTGGCTTGGGCTCATGTATGTAAGTTGATGATTTTATCTTTTCTCTCCTTTGGGCAATGATTCCCTTGGGATCATAGTGCCAAATGTCCCCCTTTTCAAAATCCATGGTTTCAAGTGAAGCCTCAACTATTTTAAAAGCATGTCTTGTATTCACCACAAAAGGACCCACAGGTTGTCCCATTTTAAAGATATACCCTTTCTTTGGAGGAACGAAGTTAATAAGGTCTACACTGAGGATTTGTGGAATAAATTCAAGGGAAAATATTCTCATAGACATGAGCGCTAGTAGGTGATAGAGACAAAGCTCGCACACGTAAACCCTAAGATCTGTGTAATTCTCATAGAGGTACCGATCTCCTACCATAACATATTTGCAAAGTTGGAGGAGCTATTTTTTCGAAGGGAAGATTTTGGGTGGTGAGGCTCCATGGATAATCTTGTACGCAATGGCCATGAAGGTTGAGATGAACTAAGAGTACTCACCAATTACGGATCTTCTTTAGATAAAAATATTCCATTCGAAGACAGAATTCCGTTTCTTTTTGTGAGAAATCTTGCTAAGACCCAAACATTCAAACTCTTCGATGTGGGTATATATAAATATGTAGGACATAAGTTAATAATAGCGAAAGTAAGAAGCGGTAGGAAAGTAATGAAGTTGGAAGAATATGGCCATATATAGTTAGAGCGGAATATCGAGCAGAAAACTAGTTTTGTTCATTTTATGTAGAAATCCAAGGATGACATCATTGGTCATATGGGAGATGTCTTCCCCCAATAAATATGCAATTGCAAATAGAATGGGTCGAACAGGCTCATTAAATAGGGTAATTAGGAAGGACTCATCATTGTTGTCTAGGAAATCCTCTCTGCAGTCAGAGAAGAACCCTCTAGCCCAATGAGTGGGACTATCAACCTATGTGACAATCAACTTGACACTTTCCTAAGTTACAATTGAAATAAGAGGTGAGGAAGATGGTCTATATTGTTCTGACACTATCATGTCTTCCTTTGTTGAAGACCTTGAATCATTTGCATCATAGGATTGATCCTGTTTCTCACATCGTTTGAAAACATACACAAGAGGTCAAGACACAACAAGGCATGCAAAGACAAATAGCATAATCAAAAGTAACCTACTTAACAGAGCAAGGAGCGTTAGGATAAATGATACACACACATACACATTTATGGAAAATGAACTAGCAGTTGTATATTAGTAGAATAAAGGAGGAAGCATACAACCAAGCTTTGATGTCAATAGGCACTCCTTGAATGAATGTCCAATTCCAAGCTAGGCTCTCCAAGAACTCCTTCTCCAAGCCAAATAAGTACCCTATTGGCACAATCTTAGCATAAGGGTGAAAATGGAAAAAGACCAACCATTTGGGAATGGGAAAAGATGAATATATAGGCAAGGAAAGGGAGTTAGGATCTCTCCAAAGATAGAAGAAGGCCCTCATATCAAGGAGGTAGCTCATAGGGATAAGACCAAAAGGCTAAGTTGAGAAAATTCAACCTCATCCACACCGAACAACCTCGAGCTCGTCGCTCTCGAAGCTTCTAGATCACGAAGCTTCTCATCCTCTTTTGGAAAATTTCTTTTTAGGGATCATCACGGGTATACAAGAAAGCACATCAATGGCATTGCGGGGCTAGTATAGTGCAACTAGTGACCATTGCAGTTTTCAATATCATAAGAGTAATGATTCTAAAATTAGGGTTTTAGAGCCATTTCATTCAAGGGAAGCTCAAGGCATTTTCCAATCAGTGCTTTAGGGAGGATTTGAGCTGCATATCTGAATGAGTACACTACATGATGGTCATGTTTCATGCACTTTGGGGTATGTCATAGGGAAGTGTTGTAGGTGTGACAAAATACTGTGTAACAGATGACCCCTAAAGCAAGAAGGTAGAACAGGGAGTGAGGGTTGAGATTCTTTACGAGATTTTGCAAGGACGAGAACAAACATTGTCAGGAGACCTACAAATCAAGGATGCATATACATATACATATCTAATATCAAAACATGAATCTACAGTATGGATGCAACCATAAAAATAATAAGTACTATGTAAAAGGATCCATGGTATTGCGCAACCATCCATATAGCATAAAAATGTGTACAATTATATAATATTAGGGTCTTGTGCTCCATCCCAACTCAATCAAAGTACGAATTGTAACATGCAAATGAATGTGGCAAAGTCAAACATGCTAGGAAACTACCTGATTACTGACCAATGATATGGACCATTAACAGGCATGAGAGAAACCACTTATAATGACAATGACTCTCAAGGTATGACAATACAATCCACTAATGTGAAAATGAAGCTGAAGTCAAACACTCGTGGAGTCACCCAATCTAAGGCCAATGATGAAAACCTACTGTCGGATGTGAAGAAATTTCCATTAAGGCATGCAAGCTCTAAGGTACTAAAAGGAGTCTCTAAGTCATCTTCCTAGATAATGATCTGAAGTCAACAGGAAGTGCCCCATTGAAGGAGGGCCATGATGAGTCCCCCTTCATCGACACGAAACGAGGAATAAAGAGGAATGAAGTGAATAAGATCGAAAACTGTAAGAAAGGGGGAGACAATGTATAGGTAATAGATTGCAGATACGACTTCTCTTGAACATTGGTGACATGACTCTGGAGTGTAGCAGCATTTGACTCAACATAGGACTAAAGGTCATGATGATGAAGTGGAATAGTCAAATGAGAGGAAAAAATGGATCACCCAAACCGGGAGGATAAGTGACTAAGTGAGGATATCCCAAACCTGACACGAGAAGTAGAAGAGTGTCATGTTCAAGAGCAACATGTTTCCTATACAAACAACGTTTCATTTTCATTTTTCCCCACTATTTCTAGCGAGTACCCCAATTATTTTAATCACAAGCTTGAAGGGGATAACATATGCTTTTCATACAAGTTCATTCTTCGAATGAATCCATCCTAGTAAGTTTTACGAGCCCTACAAAGGAGAAACTCAGTCTCATCATGGTGATGAGTCTTTTGTCATAAAAACTTTTTAATGAGTCCGATGAAAGAATAACTTGGTATATTTTTCATAATTAGAGAGTTTGAAAAAGAGACAAAAAAGAAAACTCCATCATGTCCTTTATCGTAATTTGTCCCTTGAACCTGAAAAGGTAGAAAAAAATATTCAAGAGAACCTCTTGACCATGTTGACTAAGATGTACCTTTTTCCTAAATAGTCAATCTCAGCCCGAAAAAGTGGTAAACGTATACTGGGATGATGCCAATTCATTTAATTTAATGAGTTCGAAAATACAAGTACTCACCGATAATTTCATGTTTCGAGAGTCAGAAAAGAGCATAAAGATGACTCCAGGGGGGTTCCTTCTTCATTTTTTTTAACAAGTCTCAAAAAGAGATAAAACAAAAAATCATTGAATCGATCAACAATAATCACTGTATCCACCAAAAAGTACATGTAATTGCACAAAGAAAACCATTGATCATTGATATCGAGGAAAAATAATAAAATATTAATAAAATAATGGAAAAAATGAAATTAAAACTTATAAATAGAGTACAAGTCAAATTTTTTTTACCATTTCATTGGAGTAAGTTTGAGAGTGCATTTTTACCCCATTTTCCTCAATTTTTAGGTGAACAGTCCTGGAGATCCAAGACATCATTTATCGAACTGTCAGCAACAGGTAAGAGCTCTTCCTTTTCTCTTGCATTTTATTACATTTTTATGCATTTTCATTGGATTTTTCTTGCCAGAAGGAGAAATTTTTATTTTTTAACCGCGTGGGAAATCATCGCGGGTTTTCTCATCTGACTCGTGATGTTCGTCCCTGAGCCAAAAGGCCCTCATGATGGCATCACATGTTTAATAAAAATAGATGTGATGACTGCGGGGTGGAATTTTTTGAGGAAAATATCCTTTTCAAAGAAAAACGTCTGGATTTTAATCCATATAAAAGCATTTAACAAATGTTTAATGATGTTTTGTAGGAGTGTCTTACCAATATGGTCCTTGAATGGAAGGAAAGAGGCCATGAGGCAGAAGACCATCAGGCATCCCAAGATTCGGAATGTCTCAATGCTTTGAGGAATTTTGGGTTGCTGAAATTCTTTAGGACTACAGGACTTAGAGCACAAAATGAACTGTTGCATTACTTAATCAGCTTATGGGACATTGATTGGGAAATCTTCATTGTTGGGGACTAGGAGTTGGAACTGGAGGAGACAGATATTTATTTCATCACTGGATTGTCGAGAAGAGGCGAAGGGGTTCAACTCTTCAGATCTCGTCCTAGAGGTGAGAGCACCAATACTCTAGTAACGAGACATTGTCTGGGTTCTGAGATGATAATGCGAATGAAGTTGAAGATAGAGATAGTCAGAAATATTCACTTGAGGATGGTCCTATTCACCATAGCTCACGTAGATGGGACATAAGATTTACATGATATTTTGAAATCCCAATTCCAGTATGCAGTAGAATCCCTCAATCCAACAATATTCAACTGGTGTTTTGGGTTACTGGCCAATATGAAGAGCCATCTAACCAAGGGTAAGTGAGGAAACCTGAAACAGTTTGGCTTTGGTTCAATTATGGTTACTTTATTTCTTGAGCATGTGCCCCTCTTTTGGTATCACTGAAAGGAGGTACCAGATCCTACTCCACAAGATCCGAGGCTAGTCAGATGGAGTGAACTCATGGCTCGAGGAGGAGGGGGCCATCAGATGCATTTCCATCCACAGGTTTAGATTTGTCTGTGTTGCCAATTGATCACTATGGACGACTACGCCTATGCAGGCAAAAATTTTAGATGGGAACCAGATCTACCTCTGCCATCAGGTGAACATTGGACTGATGTAGGTAAAACTTGTTTTTGGATTTTTTAAGTTTTTATGAATTTTGGTAAAAGTGTAACTAAGATTTAACTTGTGATAAATGTGTAGATGTTGAACCAGAAAGGCTTCCTGGCATGTTGCCAAAGCATGACAAGCAACCCAACAAGTAGCAGATGCTCCTTATGAGGAAGGAGAAGACCCCATGGTAGAGATGGAATGTAATTTGGATGTGGTCACTCGAGGGATTCTAGAATACACAACTATAGATGATGTGCCATTGCAATACCAGAGGCACACAACAGGGGTCTCTACCAGACTACATTAGTTATTAGGTTGAGTGATTAGGGCAGTCCCGTGTTATCGCGAGCATCATGCAGGCGCTTAGCTTTTCCAACTGTTTTGCACATGTTGTAGGCGTTGAAATCCATGTGTCTCGGAACACTTTATTTTTTGAGATTTTGATGTTAAACACTCTGACAAATGCTATATATATATATATATATATATATATATATATCTATATGCAGGCACTTATCTTTTCCAACTGTTTTTGCACACGTTGTAGGCTTTGAAAGCCATGTGTCTTAGAGCACTTTATTTTTTTATATTTTGATGTTAAACACTTTGACAGATGCTATATATATATAGGCATTTTTTATTTTATACTTATGTGTCCATGTATCATGATGATATGATTAGTTTTATAAATTACACAAATGTCTATCAAGAACATAATTTTCTAATGCATATGTTAATGTATTCAAATTGCGTGGAATATGTTGATATGTGATAAAATCAAAATTTATTTCCAGTAATCGAACACGTAGATACATACACAAAATTTGTGGATTTCTTATTGAGTAATGATTATTTAATTGTAACACAATGAGTTGTGAATCTAACTTAACAACTAAATCTCTAATGCCAAGAGAAACTGCTTCTAACAATAGTTAAATAACTGCATTGTATTCAACAATATTGTTAGATTTTTGTCCAAGGTAAATACCTTACAAATCAATCAACTCACCATCAGGGGCATATAGTGCCTAAGCTTCGGAAGACAAGTTCTATGTGCTACAACAAGCACCATTAGCAAAACCAACATAATGATTTGATGACATCTACAAACAATCACACAAAAAATAAGAAAATGCACACCAATGAATTCACACACTAATGTACAAAAAGCAATTACATGGATTTCACACATAATACTTTTTCAAATACAACCCGTTTTGGGGCTGTGACAATGCATTTCCTTCGTAATCAACTAGATCATAGGCGCCTTTTTTCAAGACACATTTGACGATATATGGCCCATGCCACATAGGTTCTAACTTTCTAACTCCCAACTTAACGTTAGCCTGATCATAAAGAAGGACCGTGTCACCTTCAACAAAAGTGGGTGGAGAAATGGTTTGATCGAAATGAGATTTGACACGTTTCTTTTGGTCTTCGATCACCATTGCAGCAATGTGACGGGTTTCATCAAGCTTCTCAAGGTAGAGTAACCACTCATCTTTAGGTGAGGTATTAGGAAGAAGTTCGATAGCTAATCTCAATGAAGGGATTTCACATTCAATCGAAAGTTTCGCCTCTAAACCATAAACGAGCTAGAATGGATTTTTTCCAGTGGTTGTCTTAGCCGAAGTCTGGTAAGCCTAGAGAGCTGAGAATAGCATCAAATTCAAATCATTTTTGTGCTTTCCAATGGTTCATTGAAGCATAGTAATCAAAACTTTATTAATGGCTTTGACTACTAGCTGACTTGTGGATAGTAGGGAGTTCAACTATCATGATGAAGACCCAACTAAGCAGTCAGCTCTACCATCATGTACTGACGAAAATGTGATCCATGGCCAGTTAATAGGACTTAAGGGATGCCAAAATGGGCTATGACATGGTTGAAGAGGAATTGAGCAACAATATTATCGTCAACATCATATCTCGGCATCACCTCGGCCCATTTAGTGACGTAGTTGACGATGACAATGATATAGCCATGCTTGTCGACTGAGCGAGGGTTACATGTCATGAAATATATGCCCCATTTAGAAAATGGGCCAGTGGTAACGACAGGGTGTAAGGTTGCTGGTAGGGTGGATTTATTACAGTTAAAAATCTAGCATTCATGGCACTTCTAAATGGCCAGAATACAGTCCTTGAAAATGGAAGGCCAGAAATAACCGACGCAGAGGATTTTCTGAGCAGTTGTGTAGCCTAAAATGTGACCACCATATTGTTAGAGGTCCATTTGGGCACATCACTCCCATCTTAAAGATCAGTTCTTTAGGGCCCATCAAACCCTAATTCAGTTGTTACATGCCCTAAAGAAGTCAACCATCAGAGTGCCTAGCTTCCTAAGAAGTCCATGACAAGAATCATCCAAAAACTACCTCTGAGAAGATCAGCATAGGCAGGCCTTCATTATGGTATTCTGCAGTGTAGTCCAATACACTACTAGGGTGCTATGCAGTGCACTTGAGCCCTATTTTGCCTGCGTTGGGCGAATTTGAGCGAAAGTGCAATGGAGTTTGGGAATATTCTTATCCATTGGATGCATCTAGAAGTTTCCCAAGTTTATGTACACCTTTGTGCTCAAATTTGGATGATGTAGGGAGTTAAGGAACATCAATCCCTTTATCCCTTCCTCCATGGAACTAAATCCTAAGTTTGGGAGGGCATTCATTATCACCATTTATGGCATAACTTCCTTCATTGACCTATAAAAAGACCGCTCATCTGAGTGATCAGGGGCTGGAAATCATTGAATTATAGGGAGATGTTATTAATATGAGACTTGAGTTGATTTCAAGTATTGTAATGATGTCAAAATGTCTTTCTTGTTATGAGGAGAGGATGGGATTGAACTGGAGGAGTGATGTTGAATCAAGCAAATTGGGTTGTAACTATTCCTTTTACTAATAAAGTGTTCAAAGTTTTTTCCATATGTTTGTGTTATTCATTGATGCTTTGATATCTGTACTATGTACTTGATTCCATGCTATGTTTAATCAATAGATCATTATCATATGCTTTGATTAGTTTTTTTCTTCTATCTGTGTGCAGGTACTTTTCAAGAAAATTAAGTACAGAAAGGAGCGATAGAATTGGTCAGGGGAGAGAAATCTACAGGTAGGCTTCTTTACTATCTTATTTAATCTATTGGTTATAGAGAAGGTAGAGAATGCTTTGCACTGTTGTTGTAGACTTAGCTAATAGTCTAGGGGTTTAAGCATTTATCCGTAGACACTAAAACTTCCCAAAACAAATTGACGACTCGGCTGGGGACTGATTATCCATCTTAGTAGCTTATCAGCCTCTTAAGACACCTTTATATACTTTACCTGTTGTAATTTAGCCTTTTGAATTGAATTTTGGTCAAAATTTGAGGTTAGATGACTCTTGAGTGGCCTCAGGAGAATTAGCACAAGCTAGCCTTAGAGACAGTGCGCTGCAATGCACCCTCCAATTAGAGACAGTGCACTATAGCACAATTACTCCCGCTTTAGCTTGCAGTGATCTTCCTAGGGTCAGATTCCCACCCTTGGAATTAATTTTTTTACCAAAATTCTTCTGATTGCTTCTTTGCTGATTGTAAAAGGATGTCATGTCTCAGAAAATAGATTTTCATCTCCTTAGCTAGCCCTACTTGGACTAGGATTGATAAATGTTTTTTATGTATTTACTTTGTCATTTTCAATCTATAGTCGAAAGTCTTTTCCTTCGAAAGTTGAATTTCTGTAAAGTCCTCATTCATGAAAGATTGATTGATTAATGTGTGCATATGATTAGTATTTTCATTGAAAGTTTCATAATTCATCATTTCTTGAAAATGAAAGTGTTGTAAAGTATTCCTTTCCTTGAAAAGAAATTGTAGCAAAATTGTAATTTTTATGAAAAGAGTTTACTGATCGATTGTGCATTAGTTTTCCTTTTTGTTCATTCACATTAAGGTAAATTGAAAAGAAATACATGCATGTTGCATTGAAAAGTTTGTGTGTGTTGATAGGAATAGTGTAGGGAATTTGCATTTAGATTGTGCTCTTTGCTCTTTGTCAAAGATCTGATTGCTCTATCCCTACTAGCTAAGGATTTTCATTGTTAAATTGAACAAAAATAATGCTTATCATATTAGTTGCATTTTAGGAATTGCAAACATACATCACGTGGTGAACCTTGAAAGGAAAATTCTAAAGAAGATCAACTTAAAATAAACATCAATTTACCTAATGGAGCATTGTCATTAACGAGAACATTTAGTGGTTCTAGGCTAGAGACATGTTTCAGCATCATAAAACAAGGCAGTTGTCACTAACTTGTCTGTAAGACATCCTAAGTGCGATACCTCATTCCACATACGTGAGTATATCGTAGCTCATCCACGTACCTTCGGGTATATAGGGCCTCCACGTACCTTCCGTATATATGGCAGGACAACTATAGGTTTCTATCCATCCTTAAGTAACCGAGTCAGCCGCCTTGTAAACTGTGATACACTGAACACAACATTCGGGGAGATTGCCTGCCTATACTTCTTGGTTCACCGGGAGGTATTCTGCAGTTCACGGTTACTTGGTAAACCTTTTGCCTATATTATCCCTATTTTGGTTTGTTATGTTACTTTGATTAAAATAAATTTAATTGACCACGGATAACATCCTCCACGCTCACTCCTTAGTTGATCTTAGGTTGAAACATATGGCGACAAATCCGAAGTCCATCGATCAAGGAATTCCTTTTGATGGGAATCCTAGTCCTTTTCCTTCTTTTGGAAATATTGGTGCTCCTTATATGGCTACATTATCCCTACTGGAATTTACCATTGGCTTGCCAGTATGGTTTTTTTCAACCTCCTTTGTTCAAAATGTCGTGATTTCTCCACAATCGAGTACACCTCCAACTAGACAAAATCAACCTCCAGTTGATCCCAAAGTTGACCCTTTGCCTTCTTCCTCAGTTGTTTCTTCCTCCCCTTCTTCCTCTTCGCCTGGTGAAAGTATTGGTACTAGTAAACAGGTGGCTAAGAAGAATAATAAAGGGAAGAAGAAGAAGAAGAAGAAGCAAATTCAGGAGAGGGGCAATCAAACAACCATTTCTTTGAATGCAACATCTGATGAGAAATCGTCCATCAAGCCTCATAAAGTTTGATATCCATGCAAATTTTGTGCGGGAGAAAATCTTCTTCATAATTGTCCTGATATTCCTCTGATCTTAGAAGAATGGTCCTCCCATTCACATCATCCTGTGTCATCAACTTTTGGAGATCACGCCGGTGACACGCCATCAACTAGTGGTAGTAAAGTTCATGGAAAGAAAGGAAAAGTTAAGTTTCCATGTAGGTTATGTGAAGGGAATCACCCCATTCACCTTTTTCCCTATCTGGATGAAGCCAAAAGAGTGTTAGGTAACCACCCTGCTTACAGGAAACTCTCCCTAAATCCTTCACTAGTTGATGAATTGACTGACCAAAATCAATCGTCGGTCGAAACCACTCTCTCTGAAAGTGAATCCTATGAGTCTATACCCGACCCAAATCAACAGGTCGAGGTAACAGTTGACCCGATTTCACCTTTAGTAAATCGTATCTTTCCTGAAGAGAGTGAAATTGATACCACTTAGGTTTTTTTTATTTCTTCAAATTCAAATGAGCTTGGTGGCAATCTGCCTATTCCATCAAGACAGGAGGAAAATATTATATTTCTCATAACTCAAGGGGTTAATTCTCCCATTTCTATAGTACCCCCTCCAAGTAGTCTAGTCACTTCACTTGATTGGAATCGACTGGCAGGATTCCATCTTCCTTCTTACTTGCCTTTCCAAATCATAGTACATGTTTTTAATATGATTGTATCTGACACCATTATAGATGAAGGTGTGTCAATGAGTATCCTTTCCTCAAATGCTTCGCAAGCACTCGGTTCACTGTCACTTGTGCCTGTTACACAAAATATGTTGGCTTTTAATAGTGGAACTATTCAACCATTAGGGATCCTCCCTCAGTTTCCTATTACTTTGGGAGGAAAAATCATTTATTTGAACGTGATGGTAGTGCTAGGCCCTTTAGATTACAATTTACCTATTGGGAACAGCTATGTTTATGACATGGGAGCTATTGTTTCAACACACTTTTGAGTGATTTGTTTCCCACATGAAGGCAGGATTGTCACCGTTGAACAGCTTTCATTTCCCAGTCCAAATATGGATCCTAGTCAACCATCTTCCCTAAGTGGTCTTTTTGTACCAATGGTATCATCCTTGCCACAAGTTAATTATGTGGCAACCTGTTCCATACCTACGTCAACTGACGATCAATTCGATGATGTTGTACAACATGTATTGGGGGCATTGGAACCAGATCTCTCCTTCATGACCACTTATGAGTTGTGATCCCAAAGGTATGAGGATAGTTCTTTTACTGTGTCAACCTCGTTAAAAAATGAAACAAGGGTCCATGAGGATAGTTCTTTTACTATGTCAACCTCATTAAAAAAGGAAATAGGCCAATGAGGATAGTTCCTGGTCTTGTGTCAACCTCGTTAAAAAATGAAACAAGGAGTATGAGGATAGTTCCTTGTCTTGTGTCAACCTCATTAAAAAATGAAACAAGGAACATGAGGATAGTTCTTTTACTGTGTCAACCTTGTTAAAAAATGAAACAAGCCCATGAGGATAGTTCCTAGTCTTGTGTCAACTTCACTAAAAAATGAAACCAAGGACAAGAGGACAGTTCTTGGTCTTGTGTCAACCTCATTAAAAAATGAAACAAAGGGTACGAGGATAGTTCCTGGTCTTGTGTCAACCTCGTTAAAAAATGAAACTAAGGGTATGAGGATAGTTCCTTGTCTTGTGTCAACCTCGTTAAAAAATGAAACCAAGGAATATGATCAGAGTTCCTTCCCTTGTATCACGCTCATTAAAAAATAAAACATGGTCCCCTGGAGCAAAGTTCCAAGTCAAGTCTTTGAGTAGATCTCGTAAAATCCCAGTTGAGTCTTTCACTTGATCTCGTAAATGAACCTTCATTCCATCCACCTGATTGCCATGAGTAGTCTACTTAGGTGAATTCAATGAATCTTTAGGGGCATGCACCTAATGGTAAAGTTAAGTTTCCTTGTAGGTTATGTGAATGGAATCACCCCATTCACTTTTGTCCCTATCTAGATGAAGCCAAAAAGGTGTTGGATAACTGTCCCGCTTCACCGCAGCGACTTCCATTGGGTTATAGGATATTCTCCCTTTCATCATGCTAGGGGCATGCAAAACCAATCTCAAGCATAGTTCTTCATTTCAAGCTTGTGTAAAAATGAAAATGAATTCAGCATAGTTTTTCGTTTCAAGCTTGTGTAAACATGAAACTGAACCCAAGCATAGTTCCCTATGGTTCAAGCTTGTGTAAAAATGAACCCATTTCCATTTTTTAACCCTCATGATTGCCATTTTATTAGCCTCTTCTGTCTGATGAGCCTTGGTTATTTTCATCCCATCGCCACCATCCCTTTGGTCGATCATACGCTTTCACTTGGTTGTTTTACCCTTTTTGAGGAACAGTTGCAATGAGTGGTCTTATTAGCCAACCTCTTCACATAAACCAACATGTTTTGAGAAGTTCCAACATCACTAGAACCAGTTTCTACCCTAGACACCACTTGTTCCTCAAAATGGAGTCCTGTTTAAGCTCTTTTTAGACTCTCTAAATATGAAAAGGTTATGGAGTGCTTATCCTTTCTAGCTTGTTAACGGATTGGAAAAGATCTCTCTTGTATTATTTTAGGCTTTTTTGGACTTGAGAGATTAGTTTACAAAAACAAAACTTGTGGATTTTTCTTTTTGTACCTTTTCAAACTCTCTAAACATTAAAAGGACCGAGTTATCTTTGTTGTTAAACTCGTTAAAAACATCAAATAGTGACAAACTTGTCCATCTAGACAAGATCGAGTTTCACCTTCGCTAGACTTGTTAAAGCATCAAATAACAATGGATTCACCCAAAGGGTGGAATTATACAAAAATCATACGTTATCCTCCTCATTCTCGATAAAAAATAAAGAGGTACTGGTTAGCAATGACTGGGGAAAATTGGAGGAAGGGGAAAACACTTTATGGTAGCAAGTCGCTCTTGAACATGACACTTTCACCTCATCACCATGGCTATGTGGGTTGGGTCATTCAGATTGATCGTTATCACACCGTTGGTCTATCATACCATCCATTACTTTGTTTTGGGTCAATGCTACCAATTCATCTTAGTGTCACTGACATGTTCAAGAGAAGTCATTCAGTTCAAACTTCATCTTTTGCAATACCATAAACCTTCATTTTCATCACCACCATTCCTGAACCTTTTTTTGTCAGTCAATTTTTTTTCATCTCCAAAATCATTTACCTCATTTCATGTTGTTGATGTGGGATACATCAAGGCCCTACTATTATGAGTCTCTTCTTGTCGACATCAACACATCATCCAAGAAGTTGACTTAGAAACACCCCTTCAGTACCTTGAGGCTTGCATACATCAACGGTAGGTTTCTCGCTTCCGGTGATAGCTTGAAATCAGTGGCCTTCAACCAAAAGACTTTGTATGGCGTTTGACATCAAATCATTTATTCACACCATGTAAAATGTACTGTAGTACCTTGAAGGTCATTATCATTATCAGTGATTCCTCTCGCGTCTGTTAACAGCATACATCATTGGTTGGTAATCAAACGATGTATTCCCATGTTTGACTTCATATCATCTATTCACATGGTTAGACTTGTACTTGATCGAAAGATTGAATGGGATTGAAGAATCCAAATCTAGTTTAATCCATCCAGGATGCGATATTTTTAGGAGTACTAAATCAAATGTACAATGGCCTTACATTCATGGTCATCTAATCATGGGTCTCTATCTGTAGAAACATGAGTCTATATTTATAGACGACTATCTAATTTATGTACATGTAATGAAGTTTATATGTTGAGCATGGATATGCCTTCCCTTAGCAGTTCGTGAGAAAAAATTAGATTATCATGATATATGTATTGTAATTGATACAGGTCACCTTCCACTTTGAAACCTCCTCTCCACATGGTAAAGCATTTCACTCGATATATATATTTTCGACTTCATGCTTTAGGGGGCAACTGTTACATATCCATTTGGCCACATCACTCCCATCTTATAGATCATTTCTTTAGGGCCCATCAAGCCCTAATTCATTTGTTACATGCCCTAAAGAAGTCAACCATTAGAATGCCTAGCTTCGCAAGAATTTCCATTACCGAAATCATTCAAAAATTGCCTCTGAGAAGATCAACGCAGGCAGGCCTTCATTAGCGTGCACTACAGTGCAGTCCAATACACTGCTAGGGTGCTATGCAGTGCACTTGAGCCCTCTTCTGCCTACGCTGGGCGAATTTGAGTGAAATTGCAATGGGGTTTGGGAATATTCTTATCCTTTGGATGCATCTAGAAGTTTCCCAAGTTTATCTACTCTTTTGGGCTCGAATTTGGATGAGATAGGGAGTTAAGGAACATCAATCCCTTTATTCCTTCCTCCATGGGACTAAATACTAAGTTTGGGAGGGCATTCATTATCCCCATTTATGGCATAACTTCCTTCATTGACCTATAAAAAGACCACTAATCTAAGTGATCAGGCTCTGGAAATCATTGAATTATAGGGAGATGATGTTATTATGAGACTTGAGTTGATTTCAAGTATTGTAACGATGTCAAAATGTCTTTCTTGTTATGAGGAGAGGATGGGATTGAACTGGAGGAGTGATGCTGAATGAAGAAAATTGGGTTGTAACTCTTCCTTTTACTAATAAAGTGTTCAAAGCTTTTTCCATATGTTTGTGTTATTCGTTGATGCTTTCATATGTGTACTATGTACTTGATTCCATGCTATTTTTAATCAATAGATCATTATCATATGCTTTGATCAGTTTTTGTCTTCCGTCTGTGTGTAGGTAATTTTCAAGTGGATAACGTATGGAAAGGAGAAAAAAAATTGGTCATGAGAGATAAGGAGTAAGAGAAAGCTATAGGTAGGCTTCTTTACTGTCTTATTTAATCTATTGGTTATAGAAAAGGTAGAGAATGCTTTGCACTGTTGTTCTAGACTTAGCTACTAGTCTAGGGGTCTAAGCGTTTATCTATAAACACTAAAACTTCCCAAAACACACATGCCCTAAAGTGGCATTCATTCAAGACTCGTTCAACCTCTTCAAGTGTTAGATGTTTGCAAAGAATAGAATCAACACCGACTCGGTATAACATATCACCAACAATAGATAGGGTTGAGACTGATGCCGAATGTGGTGTCGGTCAGATCAGAAGGTTTGGGTCTGAAGATAAACAAAAACATATCCACACCACAGGTCAAGAGTGCTGATGAGAAACAAAGTTTCATCGGGAATCTTCTCAGTAAACTCGGTGGAAGTGATTGCAAAAGGAAGGGTGCATATCAATTCGGAAAAACAAGTGATTTATTTGATTTGGTGGCAGTAAAATCCAAATCAAACTCTTGTAGGATAACAATACATTTAGATTATTTTCCCCCAAGTTATTGACAAGTCAAAATATAAGTCATGGGGTTGCAAACAGAAATCACCATGGTCTTCCGTAGAAGAATATAATGACGAAATCTTTGAATAACATGGACCACTGATAAGGAAAGTTTCTCGACATGAGCATATCAAGTTTCAGTGTTAATGAGATTTCGGCTTAAATAATAAAACACATGTTCATTACCATCATCATCATCCTAAACCAATACCATAGCGATGGTACTGTTAGTTGCGACCAAGTAGAGGAAATAATTGTGTCGATAATCAGGGGGGTGCAATAAAGAAGCATTGATGAATGTGTTCTCTAAGGCATCGAAGGATTGTTTGGAAATTTCATCCCAAATGAATGGGATCCCCTTTTTAAGCAAGCAAGTACATCCCTTGGCGAGTTTAGCATAGTTAGGAATGAAACGGTGAAGAAAATTAGCCTTTCCTTGCAAAATTTTCAATTGAGGCAGTGAGGTGGGGGGGGGGGGGGGGGGGGGGGTAAGCTTACAATAGCCTCAACCTTTAGAGGATCTATTCGGATACTTTCTTGGAACAAAAAAAAACCCAAGAGCTAACCAGATTCTACGCAAAAAACACACTTATGTGGATCAAGATGGATGTTATAGTGTCGACATCGCAAAAAGATGGATCTTAGGTGGTCCGGATGGTCATGACACTTATCAAAAAGGGCTGGTAAGTCATTTAGATAAGGTTGAACAATGTGCCGAATATCATGAAACGCATAGGACATTGCTCTCTGAAAGGTAGTGCCAATGTTTTTTAAACCGAAAGGAAACTTCTTATAGGAAAAAGTTCCCCATGGATAGACAAAGGCCATCTTGTGTTGATCAGAGGGTGAGGTGTTGATCTATTGTAACCAGAAAAGCCAACCATAAAATAGAAAATCTCACTCTCTTCTAATTGATAAATGGAGTGGGATAGTTAAATTTCTGGCATGCGCGATTGATGTCGTGGTAATAAACACAAATGTAGATTGTGCCTTGCTTTTTAGTAATGGGTACAATGTTGGAAACCTAATCTGTCAATGGGACCAGATAGCTGAAACCAACTTTTAAATGCTTTTCAACTTCTACCTTCATAGGAGCAACCTTCCTAGGATGCATGGGATGAATCTGTTGACAAACATGCTTCACACCAGGATACATGGGTATTTCATGCACCATAACAGCTAAATCAATACCATGAACTTCCTCATATGACCAAGCAAAGACACCACAAAATTCTTTGAAAAGCTTGGTGTAAACCCTTATCTCATCTCGAGAATAGGAAACCCCAATATGAATTTTCTCAGCAATTCCAGGTTTAATGGAAATGTCGAGAGGCATGGTGGTAGTAATATTCCCCATATTACCTTCAGACAAAACTTCCTGCACCAAAACAGGTGTTTGAAGTGGATGAATCAGGTTATGAGAAACGAAAGCTTCAAAACATGAAGGAATCTCACTTAGGTTTGGAAGAAATGAAGAATGATGATGAATATCATTCCACGGAGTTTCATCAAGAGACATAACTTAAAGAATATTCTCATCGGTGGGGAATGTATCACTCAAAGGATATGAGGAATCCCAAGAACCAAGCCAAGGAGATTGCACATAAGTATCTAGGTTCATACTGCAAACAACATGACTTTATGAAGAAGTCGTTGAAGCCGAGAAAATTTCTTGATAAGCTTATTCTAACAGACTTAACATCATAGAATCACCAAATGAATCAATTTGATCCAGAGAAGGAATAATCCAAGGATCTATAGAAACAAAGATCATATTGATTGAAGTGATATTCGGAGGTGGGAGAGAAAAAGTACCCATTAAAGAAAAATCTTTAAAAAGATCTGCCCCCACACTCTCATATGAAACTTCGATATTTCCCACATATGCGAAATTGTCATTCGAGGTTATGAAAGAGAAAAAACATAGTTGGTCGACGGTGACAATTTTTCCTTCATGAGGAAAATGAAACACCCAGAACAAAGAAGAAACCACACAAAACATAGCATGGGTCCAACTTCACCCGAGAAGAAGGTTGTAATTGAGACTTGCATCTACAACTTCCACTTCTAGCTCAACAGTCTTTCCTTCCAACGTGATAGGAAATTTGTGAGAATACCATACGAACGGGAGTCGCTACCATCTAAGGCCTCCAAAGTATTTGGGGATTGGTTAAAGGGAGGAGAACCAATGGCCTTCCAACATGAAACAAACATGATGTGGGTAGAAGCACCTTCACTAATGACAGTCCAATGGATTTTCTTTCCTTTTATAATAACTTGAATCAGAAAAGCAATCTGATGAGGAAGATGAGGAACATGGTTTTCAAGATTGAAAGTAATTAAACATGAATTGGCAGGATCAATGGCTCCTATAGTAGAAAACAAATACTTCGGCTGCATTGGACATGTTTGGAGAACTTTCAATGTTGACATTACTGAAGGCACTTGACATAGATCATCGACTATATTGTCATGTTGTGCAACTCTTGCATTTGGATTATATGATGATTTCTGAAGCACACCCTTGGGAGGTGGTCAGATCATGGATTAATTGTTAGGTCGCTCAATATGGAGTGCACCAGAACTAGGTGGAGTGGAAGTAGAAGGTATATCAATGACTTCTTTCTCCACCATCTGATTTTGAAGGGTTTGATAGTCTTTCGATCAAGTAGCGACATAAATAGGCAATGAACCTTGCATCATAAAAATTTGAGAACCAGAGGAGGTAGAGGATTGCGGTTGGCCTACCAACTGAGTCTGCTGAGATGGAAATGTTTCTTTCAAAATAGCCAGAGTACCTTTCAAGAAATGACTAACTTCAGCACATCGGGGACAATCCTTGGTATAATGGTATTCCTCACAAATGAGGCAAGGATATTTCGGATTTCATTTGGAGGCATCATCGACAGGTGATTTGGGAGGATCCTGTTTCAGTGTATCGGATCTAGCTTTTCCTTTTCTCTTCTTCTTACCTTTTGAGGCTTTAACTGCCATGGTAGAGTGGACAATGTTATGGTCTTGACCTATGAGAAGATTCCAGAATACCAAATATACGAAGAAATACAACCCAGAACACAGAACAAAATGAGAAAAACAGCAAGTATTTTATTATTTAGAGATGAAATCAATGTTCACTTTCCTCTTCGAGGGGGAAACCTCCAACAGAGAAGAGATCAATTACAAAATAAGACACGACACTTCTCAATGGGTAGTCTTTATCCTTTATATAGGATTCATTCATGCAATACCATGGGTCAGTACCATGGTTCTCTCAATACCATCTATCTAATACCATGGCCCGTTTGCAACTAACTGTGGTCCCTTTCTTTAAATGCGGGTCAACCAATTACAATGATTAATACAGGCTTTACTGACTCTTTAACTAACTATAACTATGACTTGACCCTATTACATAAATAAAGGGGTTAGGGTTGGAACCTAACATGCCCTCTCCCATATAAAACAATTTTTTCCACAAGGCTGAAGTTGCGTGAACTGCTGAAGAATAGTGCCTGGTTCCCATGTCGCATCTTTTGGAGAGGTGTCTTTCCACATGACGAGGACTTCCTTGATTTTTCGGCTATGCAGATATCATTCTCACATGTCGAGGACCTGTTCAGGTTGGAGCCAGAGTGAATCTTCTTCATCCAATTTAGGTAGACTGGTTTGAATTATACAATTGTTCCCTGCCACTTTCTTGAGGCATGATACATGGAATATGGGATGGATTTTTGCAGTTGATGGCAAGGCTAGCTTGTAGGCTACTTCTCCAATGCGCTGAAGTATTTTATAAGGTCCGTAGAATTTTGGAGGTAATTTCTGACAACCCTCATCTTTGAGTGATGTATGGTTGTATGCTTGCAGCCTCAAGAATACTTGATCCCCTTCTTGAAATGTGCACTCTGAATGATGTTGGTCTTCCTGTTGCTTCATGCAATTCTGAGCTTGATGGAGATTTTTATCACCCCAAGAAACTCTCCTAGGTTGTATATCAGAGATGCTCGAGAACATTACAAACTCAACAAAAATGTTGGATAAATGGTGGATGAAGGAAAGAAATGTTGCATATTCAAGCCAGATAACCACTTCTACTATGGTTGACCCCAGACATGGGTGAACACCCCTAGACTACAAGGCTATAGACCACCAATTACTCACAGTTTAAGGAAAATGTGATGATGGAGAAGACTGACCACACCAACAGATGCACAGGACCCCGTGATCGCCGGCTGCAACCAGTTAAAAGGTCTATGAATCTGTTTTCTAATACATAGACAGGATGATAGCTCTCTGGCATTAAAACAACAGAAACCTGCATACAAATTCAATGAAACTAACTAGATTCTAACACAGAGGTGGGATGACAACCCCTCTAATGCTAAACATCAACAACACATAAAAAAAAAGTATAATAGGCACAGCCTGGAACAAAGAAGAAGAAGAAGTGGACAGTGAGAAATTAACAGCAAAAGAAGCTTGCATTAGCTGAAAATGAAGACCAGACACTGCAGGTATCAAAGAAGTTACAGTCTCCAGAAGTTGAACCTTACAACAAGATAACACTCATCAACCTTATTGCAATCTGTCTTCTGAGTATATATAGAGTATGTTTACAAAATTGCTCTACTAGGCTATGCGTGGAGGTGTCTTAATGGACCACCAACCACATTTACATTCAAATATGTGTCGTTGCTGCAATTTGACTACTTTAATGGACAAAATCGGCCTTTTTGGATATTTTTCTGTCCTTCCTGAGCAAGTGAAGTACTGACTGATACAAGCTAATAACTATGTTAACTACTCGAGGTTGTCCTGTTTGTCCTTCGGCCATTTTCTTCTTTAAATGCAATTGGTGAGGAGTAATGGTGCAAAGTGCTGGATCCGGCCTTCTTCCTCCTTCGGGAGCACAAAACAAGTTAAAGGCATAAAGACAGAATGGCGGTGGCATGCATAGGGAGAGAATAAATAATAGCTGCTGGATCCACAAATCAACAACGGAGATGGATTATGAAGGCTATTGGGAGAAATCGCAGGCAGGCGGAGCAATTATAAACTGTCAGATCACATAAACGGATGGTTTGGATTAGATTATGGAGTCTATTTAGAGATGGACGATCGGGGTTAATGAGGGCCATTGGATCATCGTCGGGTAGATCCGATGGTGATCAAGGGTAGAAGATGCGGGGTAGTTAACGCGCGGGAGAATGGTGGTATAGCGGGCGGGTGGTTTCCCCGCACCGCCTTTGGGCTACGGTGGTTTACGTATAGGGCAGGTGCAATTGTGTTAAATTGCGCCACATGGCTGGCAGGAAACCAGTTCCCCGCAGGCTAACAGTCGAGCGGTTTACGGGAGCAGGGGCTGTGATAACCATTAGATCTCCGCGGGATAATCGGACGGCCCATATTTTATATACACATTTAGAGGTTGATGTGACAGGTAAAGCCATGGCAGGTTAAATGCCTATGGTCATCTAGATCTAAACCTTGTGCCTGGGGGTTAAAACAAAAAATAGGTTAATACTGGGACTTTAATAGGTTATCGAGTTTTTTAGAGGTCTTAAATAAAAAAGCCCGGGAGCTGGGAAAAATGGTTTAGGCGGGGTTGTGGAGAAATTTATGTGGAAAACAGAGGAATGGGGAATTTAAGAGTGTAAGATGGGGTTTAAGTAAATGTGGTTTTACACCGAGATTAGGAAGAAAATAGAGATTAACGGGTTACAAGGGAGAATAAGGAGAATGAAGGGGAAGAAGAAATCCACTGTTGCGAACCTCTTGAAAGCACAACCAGCACTGCCGAACCTGCTTTTTTCCCATCAAATTCTGCAAAATGTAGCAGAGCTAACACTGGCTCCTTCTGGGGATGAGATCCTCCCTGTGAGGTCTCAAGAACCTGCAAACCATTGCCTTCATGCAAAACCAGCTTTAAAAACTATGCCTAGTATCCATTGGGCATGGAGTCAAACCAGGTCTTCACTAAAAACTAAAAAAGAAACTGCTTACAATCATTAAGACCTGAAAACTTAAAACTTCAAAAACTGCTCATCAGCTGGGCCACCAAAATTTTTTCCTGTCACCGGTTCATTATAGATAAGCAAGACATGATTTATTTGATCCTTTACCTCAAAACGTTTAGGACATTTGAGCTTAATAGGTAAATATGGATCAAATTTCATCTCCCTTCTGTGTGCTCTCCTCCTTGGATGTTCTTCATGGGAGCCTTTGTACACCTACTGAATAATCATGGTTGTGTACATGTCTATGTCTTCTGTGGCCTGCACAATAAATATGAATGGTGTACCAATATGTTCATGTGTAGGGGACACAAAAACATTATCTTCTCCTGAATATTTCTTTGAACAATCCTCATCCAAGGAGGAGTCCCAAAACTGTGCATCCTCTTCCTCTGTCATCTGATAAGCTGCCTCTTCAGTCTATGTGGAGGCCATCTGAGAAGGTTTCAGAATATCAAGACTGAGATGATCAGTTTCAGCCTTGAGCATTCAATTTTGTTCTGCCTCAATGTTCAAGGGGCAAATTTGAGGGATTTTCACTTGAGCAGATAGAGGGACGAAAAATGATGGGGAGCTTTCCTTTCCCTTCTTTATCACTGGACTGGGGATGATAGTAGGCTAGCTAATTTGTAGATTTGCATAGCCATGTGAAGATGAGCTAGCTTCGGGCACAAGTTCTTGGAGGATGAAGGTGCCTTCTATTCATTGCTGTTTGCTGATAAGCTTGTTTCTCTACAGCTACAACAAGCTCACGAGTAGTGCCTTTGGATATTTCTTCTTCATAGGCAGCTCTGGTTAGGACAGGAGCACCTTCCAAACCATGGACATCCTCCTCTCCGTCAGGATGCTTTTCTTCCATGACTATATTTTGACAAAGGGTCTTCACCCTTTGATCTTCGTTTACATCATTGTTTCTTTGCAAAATCTGCAATTGCTCCTATGCTCCTCTATGTCGATATAGCTTTGAAAGAGTAAAGGAACAAGGAACTCCTACTTCCTAAGAATACTGCTCAGCTTTTAGTTTGGAAACTTCAGAGGCTAAAAACTCAATCATCCTAGCTAATTTGTCAATATTAGGCTCTAAGGATGATGAGGATTCACCTCCCTAACTTCTCCTCTCGGCATCACCTTCAAGTCTCTCTGCAGCAATAATATTTGCTTCTACTTCAAAAGTTGCAGATTGCATATCAGCCAAAGAAGCAGATCTCCTTTCTCTTAACAACAAGTAGAATTGAGAATCAAAAGCATTAGCATAAGTAAGCATAGCAGAAGTAGGGGTAGGTCTTACTTCAGCTGGCATTCTGCTGTATATATGATTAAATATGATGTTGAAATCAGACAACAACTCACCATATTCTCTCTGTAAGTTCCCAAATTTAGTATGATAAAAGAGAAAATCTTTATTATTCCCCCAATGCTTTAGGAACACACCAACTAAAGCCTCAATGTCTGTAATAGACCTAGCGGGTAATTCTCTGAACCATTTTCTAGCTTCCCTATCTAGGCTTTGGATAAAAACCCTCATCCAGACATCCTCTTCATTGATATCTAGGTTATCAGCATAGCTATAAAAGATCTCTAAATGCTCTTCAGTTGTTACTCCTTCTGCACCAGTAAAGTTAGGAATAAATTCGTGATAATCTCCTACATGCATGGCATTCAAAGGGGTAGGCAAGACCAGGGGTCCATACCTAGCAGCAACTATTCTCTCTATCTTTGTGAGGGCTTGCTGGCTTGCCATGACTGAGGAATATGAAAGGATATTGCTAGACTGAGTGATATGAATCAATGAAAAGAATGACAGAGATAGAGGAATATGATGGATAGCATGGATGCTTCTTTCAACTGAGGTCCGAAAGGGAAATGAATGACTGAGGAGCTGAATGAATCTCTGAAGGTGACTACTTCACTAACAGAGATACATGGAACTTTTAAGGCTTACCTGATCCTGGTGCTCCTTTCTATGATATTTTCTTCTGCTTAATGATCTTCTTAGGATCAGGCACTCGTTCAGCTTGTGATTTTTGAAAATGTCTTCGAGCACGCCTCACAAACTGAGCTGGAATTGCAATGTGGAGTCGCCAAAAGATGGTCTTCCTCCAGTGAAGTTGCCAGATAGATGATTACAACCAAAATATGTGTCCAAACCTTGTCTATCATCAAAGCTTGGAACTGTGTCGTTCTCCTAGGGAAGCTAAGCTTCAATCTCCTCTCCTCGACAACAACGCCAATTAATGTCATCACCCCAAGAAACTCTCCTAGGTTGTATATCATAGATGCTTGGGAACATTACAAACTCAACAAAAATGTTGGATAAATGGTGGATGAATGAAAGAAATGCTGCATATTCAAGCCAGATAACCACTTCTACTATGCTTGACCCCAGACATGGGTGAACACCCCCAGACTACAAGGCTTTAGACCACCAATTACTAACATTTTAAGGAAAATGTGATGATGGAGAAGACTAACCACACCAGCAGATGCACAGGACCCCGTGATGGCCGGCTGCAACCAGTTAAAAGGTCCGTATATCTATTTTCTAATACACAGATAGGATGAGACCTCTCTGACATTAAAACAACAGAAACCTACATACAAATTCAATGAAACTAACTAGATTCTAACACAGAGGTGGGATGATAGCCCCTCTAATGCTAAACATCCACAACACATAAAATAAATTATAACAGGCATAACCTAGAACAAAGAAGAAGAAGTGGACAGTCAGCAATTATCAGCAAAAGAAGCTTGCATTAGCTGAAAATGAAGACCAGACGCTGCAGGTATCATAGTAGTTATAGTCTCCAGAAGTTGAACCTTACAACAAGATAACACTCATCAACCTTATTGCAATCTATCTTCTGAGTATATCTAGAGTCTGTTTACAAAATTGCTCTGCTAAGCTATGCGTGGAGGTGTCTTATTGGACCACCAACCACATTTACATTCAAATATGGGTCGGTATTGCAATTTAACTGCTTTAATGGACAAAATAAGCCTTTCTGGATATTTTGTTGTCCTTCCTGAGTAGGTGAAGTACTGACTGATACAAGCTAATAACTGTGTTAACAGATCGAGGTTGTCCTGTTTGTCCTGTGGCCATTTTGTTCTTTAAATGCAGTTGGTGAGGAGTAATGGTGAAAAGTGTTGGATCCGGCCTTCTTCCTCCTTCGGGAGCATAAAACAAGTTAAAGGCGTAAAGACAAAATGACGAAGGTGTGCACAGGGTGAGAATAAATAATAGCCGTCGAATCCACAAATCAACGGCATAGATGGATTATGAAGGCTATTGGGAGAAATCGCGGGCGAGCGGAGCAATTATAAACTGTTAGATCACATAAACAGATGGCCTGGATTAGATTATGGATTCTATCGGGAGATGGATGATCGGGGTTAACGAGGGCCATTGGATCACCGTCGGGTAGATCTGATGGTGATCGGGGGCGGAAGATGCGGGGTAGTTAACACACAGGAGAACAGCGGTGTTGTGGGGAAAACTATCCAACACGGAATGACCCTATCCCACTCTAAGGGTGATAGTTCCTTAGCAACAGCTGAAGCAAAGCTATCTAAAGTTACTTCTTTATGACATGCAAGAGATGAAAGGAAGAGATCCACTTACCGATGTCTTGCGCAAATGGTCGATCCAATCTCCTCTATTTGCCGCTTGCTCCCAGCTCCAAGTCTTCTCACAGGCCCAGCTACACGAGATCCTGCGAACAAGACAAGAAAAGGAAACTACAAGAAGCATGCATTCATAATTGATTCAAGGATTAGCATAAATCAAATACGCAAGTAAGACAATACACCATTGAAACACATGCGAATAGAAGAACCTCAAATGCTTTATTAATATAAGGAAGTAAGGTTCAGGCGGTGATACAACCGTGAGAGGTCCAATCCACCATCACCTTCCCGATGGAAAGAAATCTCCTCTTCACCTCCCTCAAGCAATCACCCAATACTCACAACTGTAAACCAACAGCAATTCTTTGCACAAAATTCCGGCCTCCAGATCCCATGGGATGAGATCCTTATATAGAGTTTTGGAGTGAAGATAAGTCAGCTTGATGTGTGACTTGTTGTCCTCTTCAACTCCAGTTGTTCTTCAGTCCTTGAGTCCACTCGGAGTTTCTACCTTCCACTTGGAGTTTTAGAACCTCTTTACTCATCATTAGGCGAATCTTCTGATCCAAGTGTCATTTTGGAAGCTTCCTGGGCACTGGCACATTGAGAAAAGATTCCTCCACATGTCAAAGTACGCCCAGCGCAGGTAGCCTTTGTTGCACTTGCTATGCAGCGCAGGTACACCATAGAGCTTTTGACATTCAGCGCAGATGCTTAGTGGAGCAGCTGCTTTGATCCAAAATTGACCTGTTTTTGAGTGTTTTGCAGTGGAGAACTGATCTGTAGTGCTGTGGTTTGATGACCTTGTTCCTCTAGGGGTAGGAACAACATGTTTAGGGACTTTGGATCCCTCAGATTATTGACATTTCATGCTCCATGCTGTAAGGCACAAAAATGTCTATAACAGTTGCCCCCTAAAGTATGAGGTCGTTTATCGGGTGAAATGCTTTATTAGGAGGATCCGAAGTTCATTCAATCGTCGGGAGGTGACCTGTAACAAAATACAATACAATACATTATCTTTTCATACTTTCTTTTCATGATCTAGCTGATGCGGGCATTTCCCATGCTCAGCTTTATAAATACATTTGTTGTACATAAACAGACGATCGTCTGATAATAGACTGATAATTCTCTGCTTTTAATTATCATCCTTTTAGTAGGATGATCATTTGCTGCACATGTCTATGTTTTTATCTCCTGAATATATATCGCAGCCTGGATGGATGAAACTAGATCCGGGGTCTTCAAACTTGTCCGATCTTCACTCTAGTACAAGTCGATCCATGTGAGAATTTCTTGAAGTCGAACATGGAAAGACATCGCTTGATTACCAGTCAATAATGTAAACTGTTAACAAGCACGAGAGGAATCACCGATAATGATGATGACCCTCAAGGTACTGCAACACAATTCACGTGGCGTGAATATAGGATCTGACGTCGAACACCACGCAAAGTCTCCCGATCGAAGGTCATTAATTTATACCTATCGCCGGAAGTGAGAAACTTGCCATTGGGGCATGCAAGCTTCAAAGTACTAAGGGGGTGTTCCTAGATCAACTTCTTGGATAGTGAGCTGATGTCGACAAGAAGTGATCCGTCAAAGGAGGGCCTTAATGAATCCCACATCAGTGACATGGAACGGAGCTAGTGATGATGGTGAAAACGATCTGTGAAATATGATTCAGGGTGGCGGTCATGGAAGGATGAAAGATGATGTATGGTAGTGGATGGGACTCGGTTGACACTTTCTGAATGACATCTCTTGAACATATAACGACACTGATGTGATGGATCGGTAGCATTACCCCATGTATGGATGGTATGGCGAGACCTTGGTGAAGGGACCGGTGAATGATAATAACCCAACCTGATATTTACGGAGGCAAAAGTGTCATGTTCAAGAGCGACTTGCTACCATTAAGCTTTGAGGTTCTTCCCAATTTTTCCCCAGTCATTTCTGACCAGTACCTCTTTATTTTTGTCAGGCTTGAGGAGGATAACATATGCTTGTTCTATAACCTGCCCTTCGGGCAAGCCCATCGCTATGTTTTAACGAGCTTAACGATAGGGAAACTCGTTCTCGTCTAAAGACAAGTTTGTCGCTATCTAATATTTTTAACGAGCCCAGCGACAAAGACAACTCGGTCCTTTTCATCTTTAGAGAGTCTGAAAAGGGTACATAAAGTGGACTCCAGGGGTCCTTTTTCGTCATCTAATCCCTTAAGTCCGAAAAAGTATAAAACAATACAGAAGGGATGAATGTTCGATATCTTTATCGAGCTGAACTAGACAAGCGCTCGATCTTTTTGTGCAATAATCCCTCAGGTCCAAAAAGATTAAAATCTAGAGGAGGGATAGCTCTTCCGGTCCTTTTAACGAGCTGGAAGGCCAAAACTCGGCAAACTTTTCATATTTTACGAGTCAATGAAAAGAGCTCAAAGAAGACTCGTACTTTGAGGAACGAGTGATAAACAGGGATAGCAGCAGATTCCAGGTATAGGTTGGAATTTTCCAATCACGGCAGTATTACAAGGATGGCCAAGTGAAATCACTCTTCGCAGCTATTCCTAAAAATAGGTAAACAATCAAGTGGATGTGAATGATCGGCCAAATGAAAAGTCGAGGTGACGGTGCACAAACACGACCAAGGCTTTTATGGCTGATGAATTTACGGTCTCAAATGGTTATTTACCAGTTCATTTTTTCTGGATGAGCTTGAACTCTGGGGGGAAGCTTGCTCACATGCTTATGTTTATTTTTTAACGAGCATGAAGTTTGCGTTAAAACTGCTCGGATCTTGCGTTTATTTTTTAACGAGCATGAACCATGCCAAAACTGCTCGTATCTTGCGTTTATTTTTTAACGAGCATGAACTTTGCCAAAACTGCTCATTTGATAAGGTCAAGTCCATATTTTACCATGACTAGTTTTTCTTTTCCAGAGATAGTACTGTTTCATCAATTGCTGCAACAAACTTGTTAGAAACGGATAACATGAAGTAAAAATACTAATATTTCACTTTGAACTACGTAAAAAGCAATTAAAAGATGTTTTTACCTCTCATTTTACCATTTCATGTGCATTTGGTTTGTTGGAGCTTTGGAGGTGCCTCTTCCTCTCGATTTTTCACCAGCTGATTTCGGGAGATTCTGTGGACGATTTCCAGCGCCGTTTCCACCAGGTAGGAGCTAAACCCTAGCTCTATCTTTTCATGGTCTTATTTCTCAGTTTTATGCTTGTTTTCCTGCCCCCATGAGCCCCTGGGGTTTCACTAGGGCGCTCTGCCATCAGCGCAGGTGCCCCATTCGAAACCTGCATTGGGGTTCTCATTTTTCAAAGGCAGTTTGTCCCCCAACGCAGGTGAGACCCTTCTCTACCTGCGTTGGGCGCAGAAAACTTCTTGGTTGCACTCTTTTTCATGAGAATTTTGCCATTTTCTTTACCGAGTCAGGGATCTTACTCCTCCTCTTGTTTGTTTTGCAGAGTTTATTGGAGCAGAATGACTCTTACGTGGCGAGAATGAGAGCATGAAGAGGAGGACATGATTGCCCTCCATGATCCTGTTACCGTGAGCGCGTTGCGGAACTGTGGCTTGCTAAAATTCTTCCGCATATCTAGCATGAGGGCACATATACGTTTACTGCAGTACCTGCTTGATGCTTGGGATCCTGTTAACCAAGTGTTCCAGATTAGGGGCAAGTCCATCCCTTTGACCATAGTGGACATTTACTTCTTGACTGGGTTGTCAAGGCGGGGTGCCCCCATTTCCTTGTCCGGTTCGGCCCGAGGGAGCGATTCCGTGAAAGATTATATCCGTCAGTATTGTAGGGAGGGATCCCAGCCGAGCATAGACGGCGAGGTTACTATCCGTGAGATCACTGACAGGTCTCTCAGGTCTATTCTGTACACGATTTGTAGGATGGCCGGTAGTGCATCCCCTCATGTTGCTAACAGGTCTTATGTGCAGCATGCCCTGGAGTGTCTTTAGCCGAAAGTTTTTAACTGGTGTGATGCAGTACTGGTTCAGATGAAAATCCAGTTGACCAAAGTAAAGGACGGGAAGCTGAAGAATTTTGGTTTTGGTTCAGTTCTGACTGCCTTCGCTTTGGAGAAGATACCACTGATGCAACCTCAGTATATTGTTCTCGACTTGCCATCTCCTACTGAGCCACGCATGCAGAGGTGGGTTGACCACATGTCCAGACACACAGGTCAATCCCAGATTACTTTTACTGATGCCTTCTTTAGGTGGTTCGAGCGGCAGGATATGGCTTTTTCCGAGTATCCATATATTGGCATGGATTTCCGAGGCGATCCGGATTTGGTGCTACTGGACGGCGAGCAGTGGGGTGATCTTGGTAAATATTTTGACCTTATCACTGTTTACTGTCTTTTATTTATAATGTCCTTGTGCTTTACTCTTTCAAGACTCTAATCAAACTCATGTGTGCATGCAGATGTGGGCCCCGTCCGTCCAGCAGTTCGTCTGAGAGTTCCGGCCGCTGCCCCAGCAGGGGAGGCTCCTGGGAGAGCTATTCTCCGTGACCTTGACTTGGCCGAGACTCTTGCAGCTGTGCAGGAACAGGTCGAGGGTCTTACCCTTGGGATTCCGGATGTACGGATCGATGAGTTGCCTCTACGATTGCAGCGACATACTGCTGGTGTTCCTAGACGATGGTCTCGTCTTCTGCGCATGATCGCACAGGTCGTGGCATGTTATCATGAGCATCACTAGGCTAGGGTGCCCCCCAGCCATTTTTGAGTTTTGGGGTCGTATGACCGATTTTGTCTTGATTACAGAACATTATATGTAAACCGTAAACAGTTATATATATTTTTGATTTTCGGGGTTTATTCCAGTTTTTTATGTGATCCATGTATGAAACATCGATGATGCTTCTCTTTTTATCAATTTTGCAAATGTCTATCTAACACATAGTTTTCTAATGAGTCGGTTAATGTGTTTAAGTTTCTGGCAATGTGTTGATATTGGATAAAATCAAACTGTCTTTCCAAGATTTTAACTCTTAGGAACTTGCGATAAATAGCTGGATTTTGGACAGAGTAGGTACCATTGAGCTGTAGTACCACGAGCTGTGAGTCTAGCCTGACGACTAGCCGGCGTATGCCATGGGTGATGGTATCAGAGAGGAGCTCTATCAACATGCTATACTCAGCGATATTATTTGTTGATTGACCAATAAATACCCCCCTGAAACTCATTAACTCGCCGCTTGGGTCAAAAATGGCCCATGCTGCAGAGGATAGGTTCCTCGAACTATGACTCGCTCCGTCAGCATATCCAACCCACGGTTCCAATGGATTTGACATCTGCAATAAGTGTAAAAAGCGGATTACTTAAACCGGAACAAACGCTTTAGCGAAAACAAAAATGTAACAAAAGCATACAGGTTACTATTAGGCATAGTAACGTTTAAGGTACAACCCGTTACGGGGTTGCGCCAGTGGAACTTCGTCATAATCTACCAACTCGTAGGCACCTTTTGCTAACACACTTTTAACAATATAAGGGCCCATCCATAAGGACTTGAATTTTCCAGCTCCCAATTTATCGGATTCTTGGTCATAAAGCAAGACCAAATCACCTTCCGAGAAGACACGGGGTTTGACATTTTTGTCGAACTGCGCTTTGACTCGTTTCTTGTGGGCTTCGTTGTCCAAGGCGGCATCACGACGGGTTTCATCCAACTGGATTAATTCCAAGAAACGAGCGTCTTCTTCCGAGGTTCCGGGGAGGAGATCAATTGCGAGTTTAAGGGACGAAATTTCACACTGGATTGGTAGGATCGCCTCTAGGCCATACACCAGTTGAAACGGTGTGAACCCAGTGGCATTCCTTACCGATGTTCGGTAGGCCCACAAAGCCGAGTACAGGATCAAATGCCATCTTCTTTTGTGAACCCCCACCATCCTTTGCAGCATGCGCTTCAGGACTTTGTTGATCACTTCAACCTGTCCGTTAGCTTGCGGATAGTACGGGGTAGAGCTGTCGTGAGACAATCCTAGTTTGGCAGTTAATTCAACCATCATGTGATTGCGAAAATGCGATCCATGATCTGTTACTATGGCCTGTGGCACGCCGAATCTGGCGACTACATGATTAAAAAAGAATAGGGCTGCTGTTTCACCAGTGTTATCCAATGTAGGCATCGCCTCGGCCCATTTGGTAAAATAGTCAACTGCGACTATAATATACCCATGCCCCCCGGTCGAGGTGGGGTTACATTGCATGAAATCGATGCCCCATTTGGCGAAAGGCCCCACAGCTATTATTGGCTGTAAAGGAGCGGGGGGTCTTCTGGTTTTGCTATCAAAAATCTGACATGCATGGCAACTTCTAACTGTGGTTATGCAATCTTTGAACATGGTTGGCCAGAAGTATCCTGCTCGTAAGATTCTTTGTGCTGTAGCATATCCAGATTGATGCCCCCCACAGGTGCCTGAATCACATTCATTCAGGGCTTTTTCGGCCTCCTCATGGGTTAGACACCTTCTCAGGACCGTATCGACACCACGACGGTAAAGCGTATCACCGACGATCATGTAGTCTTTTGATTGGTATCGAATGCGTTTTTGTTCTGAGTGAGAGGTGTCTGGCCGAAACTTTTGGGTTTGGAGATAAACTATTATATCTCCATACCACTCATCACTTGCCGATATCAGAAACAAACATTCATCCACGATCGATTCTTTGGACGTTTCATCGTTGGACGATGATGGGAGATCGCATAATAATTCTGCGAAAACTAAAGCTTTCTTTGATTTGGATTTCACAAATTCCAGATCAAACTCTTGGAGGATAGCTATCCACTTTGAATATTTGCCCCCAAGTAACTGTCGCGACAGTATATAAGTCATGGGGTTGCAATCTGACAATACGGTGGTCTTCCTGAAGAGGACATAATGCCGAAATCTTTGTATCGCTTGAACAGCAGCAAGTGCTAGCTTTTCAACATGAGAATATTTACTTTCTGTATCATTTAAGTTTTTACTTAAATAATATATAGGGTGTTCAATTCCATCGGCTACTTGAACTAAAACCATTGCTATGGTCGTATCTGCTGCAGCCAGATACAGGTTAAAGTCCCTTAGATAGTCTGGGGCGTACATTAATGATGCTTTGATTAGCGCTTCTTTCAAAGCATCAAAGGAAGCTTGTGCAACCTGGTCCCAGACGAAATGTACATCCTTTTTCAGGAGACGGGTATAACCTTTAGCAAGTTCTGCGTAATTTGGAATGAACCTCCTCAGAAAGTTTGCTTTCCCTTGGAGTTTCTGAATCTGAAGCAAGTTCGAAGGTGGAGGCAAATTAATGATTGCCTGCACCTTGCAAGGGTCGAGACGAATTCCATCCTTGGAGACTATAAAGCCAAGTAAACGACCAGAACCGACGCAAAACACACATTTGTGCGGATTGAGTCTTATCTTGTAGTGTCGGCATCGTAGAAATATCGCTCTTAAATGCTGCGGATGATCAGTCCGCTTTTGCGAATGAGCCGGAAGATCGTCGAGATAAGGTTGAACGATGTTCTTGATGTCATGGAAAGCATAATTCATTTCTCTCTGAAACGTCGCCCCTACGTTCTTTAAACCAAAGGGTAATTTTCGATAAGCGAATGTGCCCCACGGACAAATAAATGCAGCCTTTGACTGGTCCTGTGGGCGGATATTAATTTGATTATACCCGGAAAATCCGTCCATAAACGAAAAGATTTCACATCCGGCGCATTCATCAATTATCTGGTCGATGAAGGGTGTAGGGTAGTTGTCCTTTGGATACGCTTGATTTACATCCCTATAATCGACGCACACTCGTATTGTTCCTTGTTTTTTCATAACAGGGACAATATTCGATACCCAATCGGTTAGAGGAACCGGGTAGATGAAACCAGCATGGAGAAGTTTCTCAACTTCCGCTTTAATGGTAGCGGCCTTCTTGGGGTGTACCTACCGAAGCCGCTGTCTTACTGGTTTGACATCAGGATACATCTTAATTTCATGTTCAACGATACTCGAGTCAATGCCTGGCATCTCATCATATGACCAGGCAAAGACATCTCTAAATTCGCGGAAAAGAGCTTTATATATTTCTTGTTCTGAAGGGGAACAACCTTTGCCAACATAAATATTCTCTACAATGTCTGTTTTGGTCGAGATATTTATGGCTATAGTTTCTTCTATATTGGATAGGTTTCTCTCGGAGTCCACCGTATTTACAGTATTCGTTAGGAATTCAAATACTGAGGGGTGATACAGGTCGCCTTGAGTATCTTCCTTAGGAAGGGAACGATGGTGGTTATCATCCCATGGTGCCCCCTCAATCCACATTGATTGCAGGATTCCTTCGTCACTTGCATGCACTCGTGACCAAGGATCCAAAGGGGTACCACATTCTCCTGACCTATCTACCCAAACGCTTGACGAGCATTGATTTGGGCTCGCCTCCCATGCCTGAAACATTGATTGCTACAATATTTCGATTGGGCTCGGGTGCAAGACCATTGCCCGATCCATGATGACTTTGTCTTTTGCGACCTTCGTGGAAGATATCATGTTGCAGGTAGCCACCAATGGTACATTTCCTATGTACATATGATTTGGTAGCGAGAAAGTCCCCATCATCGTGGGGTCTTTCAACAGGCCTACTCCTATATCTTGAATTGAATGTGTTAGCGCTTGGAATTCACCTAGGCTGAGATAGACAAACTCTCAAGGCTACATCAAACCATTTCACCTCGTAGCTAGCCCTACGAGGTATGAGAAGGCTCTCTCGAGTCAGATTCGGTAGATCTTTCAATAGGATAAGCTGACCAATTAGGGATAAAGATTTTAGGCTAGTAAATTGATAAGGGAGGTTGATTTAAAGATTTTTGAGGTTTTTGGTGGCAATTTGGAGGGAGTGCAATTCAGGGTGCGGGGATTGGGCTCAGTTTTTGCAGGGGGATCTTTGGGGCAAGGTAGGAGTGAGTGCTGATGCCTTAATCTGAGATGGAGGATCAAGAATGATAGAGGAGGAGCTAAAGAGGGCAAACAACAACTTTGAATCCTCTTTAGACAGTGGAAAACATAGATATTGAACAAAATTAAAAGCTGAGCATGGCATGCATGAATTCAAACTTTATCACTTCATCTGTTCAATTAGCAGCAAAGAAAGAGATGGAACAAATAAACACACTTACAATAACATGTAGAGAACACACCATCAACACAACAATCCACAAGAATCCACAATGATGTCTGCAAAACCCTGGCCTTCCTTTTCCTTAAATTGCAGTAATAGATGTACAATATGCAATAATACTTCTCCCACAAGCGTCCAACCATGAAAATGAGCAAGAGAAGGCATAATATAGACCATCTAACTCCTTTCCCCACCTCTAGGGGTCGAGCTCAGCTTCCTAGGAGCAGTTTGAACTAATTCTAAACTTAGCACTAGATAATAGGTAGTCAAAACAACTTGCCTCTAAAACTTAGCTAACTCATCCATGCATTTAATATTCACTATTTACATCAAGGAAGCTTCTAGAAGGTTTAAGAGAGATTAAATCTATCAATGTGCCATGAAAATTATCCATACATCCATCATTTACAAGTACAAATGATTAACCAAGGTAAAAACTGAGTTTTGCAGGCCGAAAAGTCAAAACTGGCAATTTTCAGCTCGAGTGGTTGCGCCCCTTTGCAGCACTTTTTGAGTGGGTTCCAGTTTTCCAAATCAAGTTCAAGATGGCTCATTGGAAATCTATGTGTGTCTACTTCCCATCCCAAGTGGAATTTCTGGATTTGGAGTTGATTTGACCCCTCAAAAGTCAATTCTCCCAAGGTCACTTTCTGCAACTCAAAAAGTGGGCAGAAAGTCAAAATTTTGATGTATTTTGAGCTTTTGGAGGCCCAAATCTCAAAATCAAGTTGACCCCAAGTATAGGTAATTCTAGTTTTTGCATGCCCTTTCCAAAAATATCAACTTTTTGTGATTCTGAGCAGTCCTCCCGAGTGGTCGCGCGGGGGGTGAGACCACTCCATAGGCAAAAACCTGTAAATTTCCAAAAAATTTCCAAAATGCTCCAAAACTCTCAAATTTTTTTGATTTTGCTGCTGGATGAAGGCTAATGAGTACCATGGTGAGTGAGGGATGCCTCAGCCAAGATACGGAGTGGGTTTGTCCTTTTCTTCTTCTTCTGGGCCTCTGACAGCTTCCTTCGGAGAATTTTCATTTTAGCCTTGCAAACATGCAATCTTGCCCAATAGTGTGTTTTCATGTTGCGTAGCAGCTCTTTGTCACGATTTTCCTTCTCCAACAATCTCTCCAAGTGTGCATTCACACGGATAAGCATGGACTCCCGGTCAGCAGGCAATGGGTCACCGGGCCTCCTACGGTTCAAAGTTCGATCATTGCGGATCCTCCATAGCTCATCAAGTTCTTTTTCTTCTTCTAATTGTTTGGTGCGCTGTTCTAGATAAGTGATGGTCCATTGAGCCATTTGGAGCTTTTTCTGCAACACGAGGTTCTCCTCCTCTCTCTGCCTGATAATCTCATAAAAATCTGAAGAAGAAGAGCGGGCATCACGACCAATGAAATCATCATGTGTATCACCAGCTCTCTCATCCTCAATCATGGGCTGCTTGCCCTCCCGTACTGCCTCTGCTGATGAAGAATGTGAGGCCCCTTCCACCTGGTGTGGAGATAATACTCGCTGATCTAAAGAAGATGCCGAGACCCCTTCCACCTGTTGTGGAGAAAATACTCGTCGACCTGCTGCAAATAAGGTCCTAGGACCTCTCTGATAGGTGACCCGAGGTGAAGAAGCCACATGTCTCGGAACAATAATCTCGGGCTGGTGTGATGGACCTCCCACCTCATGAATGACCTCTGGCTCTGGCTGTGGCTGTGGCTGTGTGAAGAACTCACGGGAGATAAAATCTGCCCAAGAAATGCCCTGCTGGCTCAGCTGATGGGAAACAATCAGCTGGATGAGACCATGATGACACAAGCTCCTGAGCTGCTGAGCTGGGGACTGCCTCTGAAACACAGACACCATCCTCTGAATATCCTGGAAGAAGTATACTGGGATGTTCATCATCCTCACTCGGGTAAAGTGCATCAACAGGCGAATGTGACAAGCAAAGACTCGTGAAAACCTTCCCTCACATATGAAGTAATGCATGATAAGCCGCATGATCGGAGCATACTCCTCTCGGAGGAATCTGAAAGGAAAGTTCCCTGAAAAGTTGTGTATGTATGTTGGCCTGACATATGGCTCAAAGTAAACAAAATCCAGCCACTTGCGCTTTGGCCACACCTCACCCACATTGGGTATCCCGGTAGCCAGTGAAATAGCCTCTGGAGAAAACACAAAATTCACTCCTGCAAGGGTGACCTGCCCGTCATGAAGGTGTAAAACAAATAACCGGGCCAGCTCCCTATGATGTTGAATCTGTGCAAGCCTCTCGCAAAACTGATAGCATGACATGTACTGAAAGCCAGTCACTGCCAATGGGCAAGCCTGCAACTCTGCCAAGGATGTGGGCTCTTCTCTCTTGTGGTGACCACCCTTGCCACCCTTACGAGGCCTCCGCTGTGTCTCAACCTCCGTGGATGAAGATTGGTCATCACCTTGCTCATTAGTTTCACTGGTTGACATGATGTTATTGAGCAAGGTGGAACAAATAAGCCAAGATGACTGCTGCCCTGCCTGCAAAAATGCTGAGAAGTATGCTGTTTTCAAGGGGAAAAATCATGAGGGAAATGTTAGGGGAGGGAATTTACATAAGGAAAGGGAAAATATATATAAACAACATGGAACTTTGAAGGAAATAATCACATAATGTCAAATATGTCATTCTATCTCTCATCATTTGCAAATAAATACTTTATTAGGGAAAATAGGTGTTATGATCACCAAGGGAAAGGACAATATAAATTTTCATCATGGAAGGAATGAGGGTATGATCATCAGGGTATGAGGTAGCATCAACCACAAGCAATTAACAGGCTGCTCCCTTTTTATTTTGTCTTTGAATGCGTTTCATGAGCATACTTTGTTTTTTCAACATTTAAAATGGCCATTGATGCTTAATGGGAAACAGGGATCTTTACTTATTTGATCATAGGGGAGGGGAAGGGTTTTTATGACAGTTTGAAAGGGAAAAGGGATATTTTGTATCAAGGGTATTAGGGAGATGGAGGGAGAAAGGAAATTAGGATTTTGGGACTGGGGAACACATTAACAATCTCTGCCAACTATACTTTATAACAGCAGTTCCTTTAACAATGCTGGCAGCTTCATGAATGCTTTTTGTCATAGGTGAAATAAGGTTTCATTTACATGCTTTGACAAAGGGAAAGGGATTTCAATTGCATAGGAACTTTTAGGAAGACATAGAGCAATTGAATTAGGGTTTTGGTGAAGGGAAGGGTAGAAAAACAGAGTTTTGGGATTAGGGAGATGTATCATGCCCTTGTGCAAACCCTAGCACAACAAACTGTTCATTTTGACCACTAGTACATTGATAAACTTTGTCATGGACACTCCCACAGCTATCTAACCTCTGATATTTATACAGCAACATATCCTTTTTTGCTCATGTCTTTTACTAGGCTATGCATAATTACATTACTCTGTTTTTTTATGATATTCATGTGCATGCCTCTTGCCATCATATTTTTTCTTTTCAAAATGTTTCTTTTCATTTTTTGTTGTGTTTTTTACATATATATTTGCTGTATGACATAGTACTAGGGTTTGGGTAAGTTTGTATGGGAGAAATTAGGATTTGAATAGGGTTTTAGGGAGGGATTGGGTTTTTTTTAGGAAAGTGAACTGGGGTTTAGCATTACTTGCAAATGAGATTGAATAAATTAACACTCTGACATTTATGCATAATGATGGGAAACCATGGAGGGAAATGAAGGAATAAAAAACCTTGAAGAACAAACAATAACCCTAGCATAAAGCTTGCAAAACAAACAATCACTTAACCTATCTTTTCATTAATTTATCATGATAAAAATGACCATAATCATCCATTGAATCCACGGCACAATCATTAACAATGCAAGGGAGGCCTACCTCAGAGAATTCACGAGCAATCACAAAAATTTTTGAAGTTTTGATGCGTTCTGGAGCAAGCTGGCCGAGTGGTCGCGCACCAGTCTCGAGTGGTCGTGCCCCCCTCGAGTGGTCGCGCCCGACCAAATTAACACAGGGAAATGTTGCTGGAGTGGTCGCGCACCCTGGTGGAGTGGTCGCGCACCCTCAAAAAGCCTGAAAACTGCTAAAACTAACCAAAGTCGCCCTCTTGCCTCTCTCCTTGTGTTTTCTTGCCTTCAAATGCACAATGAGTCTCTTTTGAGAGGGAATTGGCCTTTATATGCTCACATTTGAAAAAATTAACTTGAAAAACCCACTTTATAATGTTTTCACTTTTGCATTCTTTTTAACACTGTTTTTGAGTTGATTTTGTCCTGAAATTAGCTTTTTGAGGCGTTTGACTCCGTTCTTTTTGCAGGTTGACCATCTGATGGGTTGTGGCGAATGAACCAGGGTTGTTGCCGGCACTTTTGAAAACTTTTGAAAATTTCTTTATTTTTACAAATTTCTCATGACCTTGAACTTAAAAACAGGGTTTTTAAATCCAAGGCATTAAATGACCTGTAGCTGATGAAAATAACAATGAAACATATGTACATACCTCCTTCTGGCTTGCTGGGCACTCACTGAACTTGAACTCATGACCTTGCAGTGATTTTGACTCAAAACCCTAGACCTAAGACCTGGGACCTCAAGACAAAAATAAAAACAAACATGACTCAATTTCATTGTGGTATGACCTGATCCAGCAAAGCCAAGAAGGGAACAAAGACCAGCCCTCCATTCAGTTTTATGGCATGCCTAGCGGGATGCAAAACTGACACTAATGAGACTCCTACCTATGCATATGCAAAGAGCTATTGATCACTGATGGAGGGCTCAAGACCGACACTAACAGAATGGTCGCTTTCATGGATCATGGGAATGCTTCCCGTAACTTGTGAACCATTAAGGAGGAAGTTCTGTTGGTCGACGATCGTAATCCCTCCTTCAAACGGGAATGCGATCTTCCTAAAATAAGTCGACACGACAGCTGCCATAGCATAGATCCATGGTCTTCCCAGTAGGATGTTGTAATCCAGATTTCCATCTATGACTTCAACATCAATCTCTATTGTTTTTCCACCTAGTTCAACCTTCAAGTTACTTAGAATACCGTAAGGGGTATATGTCCTACCGTCGAAAGCCTTTAGTGTTGTCGAAGATCTCGACAAGGTTGGCGACCCTAGCGTTTTCTAGCAGCTCATCGACATAATACATGTAGATTCCCCCTCGTCAATAATTGTTCTGTGAACAGTTTTGTTGAGGGCCTTCACTTGAATAAGGAAAGCTAGTTGAGCTGGTAACTGAGGGTCATACCCTTTGTGATCAAAGGACACAAGATTGGAATCCTTAGGAACAACCCCCCCTATTGCCGATAACAATGCTTGCCTTTGGGATGGACAATTTTGTAGTACTTCTAGAGTCGACATAGCGGATGGCGATTGAGCCAAATCTTCTACTATGTTATAATGCTGCGCCGCTCTGGCACAAGGATTAAAAGTCGACTTGTGTACTACACCCTTAGGTGGTTTTATCGTTAATTCTGGCATTATGGGTGGGACAACTTCTGTCGAAGTTGTTGTCGAACTACTAGGTTGATCTTTACCATTTTCGTTTGACAGTTGCGGATTCCCGTAATCTTTGTTCCTTGTCGAAATCAAAGCATCATTCTGCTGCTTGGAGATCGATAACATCAGCACTTGCGACGGGGAAGCATTTCCACTATCAACCATATTTTGACCTGGATTGGGAAATGGATCTGTCAATACAACTGGGTTCTTTGGACTTTTAAAGAATCTCTTGAGCTCAGCCTTGTATGGACAATCTGTTGTCTTGTGATTTTCATCACATATCATACAAGGCCATTTCTTTTTCGCTTTCTCAGGAGGGTTTGAAGAAGTTTTTTCAGGTGACGGATCATCCTGTTGCTTCTTCTTCCCTTTGTTTTGCTTCTTCTTGCTTCCTGGTTGATTGGTTTCTTTGCCTTTATCTGCTGATATGGCATTTACTTCCGAAGCAAGAATCTCTTCATGGGCATTTAGATCTGAAGTCTTATGGGCTTTCTGAGGTGAAGCCTTTTTCGACTTCACGCTTGCAGTGCCAATCACGCCATCTCCGGCATGAGAGTCAATATTCGATTTAGGAGGGGGAGGAATTGAAAATTCAGGTCTGGGGGCATTAGGTATTTTGTCGTAGAGCGTGCCAGACTAAGTATATACCAAGTCTAAATATTGAGCACGAGCAATCACTTGCTCCTCTGTTACGACCCCCCCTTGGCCACATCTTCCGTTATAGCCGAAAGTAATGACTTTATAAACCATTCGGCTAATAGCTGATCAGGAACGTATGTTTTCACCATCCTACGACGGCGACGCCACTCATGTATGTGATCAGATATGTGAGTAGCTGTCGTCTGTTTGAAGTTGTTCAGTATCTCGGTTCCTGTTTCATACCTGATAGGTAATTGAAAATGGGTTAGGAAAGTCGTGGCTAAGGAGCTGAAATTGTCGAAAGAGGTTCTTGGCAATTCTATATACCATTTAGCTGCCGGACCTGTCAATGTCCTCTGGAAGAGGTGAAGTCTTATCGAATCATCGTTCAGAGTGTCCGATGAACACCATAGATGAAAGGTCATGACGTGATTCGACGGGTCTTCACCTGGATTTCCATTGAATTTAGGAATGTCGGAGGGAAGTTTGTGAGGAATCGCTGGCCACCAAGGGGCATAAGCAATCGGATCGTTCGTCAACCGATGTAAATCGGGTAACTCTATAGTTGCCACAAATGGCAGCTGTTGACTCAGATTAGGCGAAGCGTACCCAGGATACGAAGGGATCGCCTGAGCAGTTGGTCTTTGCATACCGGCATAATGTATTTGATGCTGGTATGATTGATACAGTTGGTGGACTACCCCACTGTAAAGTGGTTGGTTTTGACCGTATTTTAGGTACGGTTGTCCATTGTTCGCAAAAATCTGCTGCTCGGTACCTTGGTACACTTGCTGGAACTGCGGTTGTTGATACTGCACCAACCATGGTTGTGATACCATTGGTTGTTGTGCGATGCTTACCACTGGGCCAAGATGAGGGGTAAGGGTACCCGTTTGTGCTTGTGTCGCCCCACCAGTCGGCGATTGTGGTTGGGTTGCAGGGTCAAAGGGTTGTTGCATTACAACCTGAGAAAACTGAGGTTGACATGCAACAGGTATTGTTTGAACTTGCGACACAGTCACAATTGCTGGTGTCGTCGGGATGTTCGTCACAGGCATTTGTTGTTGCATAGAATACACAACTCTTGGTTGCTGGGGTAGCATAGGTATCCAACCACTTGTAGTTATTCCAGTATAACCTGAGTATGGTTGTGAGCTCCCGTATGGGTAACTTCCCGGAGGGGGTAATGAAAAAGCATATTGCCCCCCATACGGTGGTGGTCCGGAACCGAGAGGATTTATTACACCTCGAGGACCGGATTGCCCAAACTGATTTCCGAAAGGATCAATCTGTTGAGTTCCAACATAGGAGTTACCGGGTATTATCCCGGGAGAACAAACAGGAACAGACCATACTGTCGTCACGGCCCCCGAAGGGACCCCCTCCAGCTGTTGAGAGTTAGGGACAGATGGTATGCCGGCGAACATTGTCAGAATGACTGCAGGGAGTTCTGCTGTCGCTGTGTCATTTGGCACAGTCCTAGATGTTGACGGTTGTTCAGACATTTTGAGTCTATCCAGTAGATTGCCTAGTGATTCTTCAGGAACTTCTCTGGGTGATAGGCTAGCTTCTGATGCAGTAGGAAGTAGAGTGATCCCTGCTCCAAAATGTGTTGGAGTAGTTGCTTGCGGATCTTCTACAATTTCTTCTATTGCGATCAGACCGGGTGGAAGAGGAAGACCGTCAGGTCCGTAGAATATTTCTGGTGCCGAAGAAGGGGTTGTTTCGACAGCGACAGTTGTTTGAGGAGCAAGACTCTCTGAACCGATCACTGATGGAACTGATTCAGTAACACAAGTATTTGCTCTCAGACTAGGATCAGTGTTACTGTCCTTCTGGGGCTGTTGAACTTCTTCAATAGGGGCAGGGTTTCCAGAAATGTTTGGAGTAACCGGAACCTCAGATGTCGTCAGAACACTTGTTCTAACTTTGACAGGAGATTTGGAACCAGTTGAACGAGATCGCTTTGCCCGAGTTGTTTTCGATTCCGGAGACAAAGACGGTTGACTCGTACGCCTCCGCGAACGACGGTTCATCGATTGACTTTCTTCCACGGTTGCGGATTACTTGATCAACCAACAATGCACAGGGTAAAAATGTGTTTTCGAATTGGATTAATTTTAGACTCTTTTTAAGACACAACTTGCTTTTTCATGTTTTAAGAGTCGAGAAAAAGCTAAAGATGACTCTAGTCTCCTTCGATGTATTAACGAGCCCGAAGTGACAAATGCTCGGATGGACTTTTTCAGTTATAGAGTTTGAAAAAGGCCAAAAGAAACTACTCTGGAGTTCTAGGCAGAGGGTGTGCCAAACCTTTCGCGAAACCACAGAATACGTTTTACAGTACGAGTGGTCGATCTTCGTGAATGCTATGTTCACTGCATCGCGATCAGTAGGGCGGCCGACACGGCTTCCTATGGATAAAGGCTTTGTTCCTATAGGGGTCCCCCAATATACGCGATGGTACGCGGGGGCACAAGTCCGTATTAGTGCTATCGTCCCTCAGGAGGAATCCCCCACCTTCGTAGAGATCGACGGTCACTATGTTTAACGACGCCGGAACACGTCTCTACCTAGACCTCTACTGTGTTTTGTTATGTTTCAAAGCGTTGTTAGATAAATTCAATTCTTTTTAGGTTGATCTTGCTTAGCAGTTTGCCTTTATGGATCACCACGTGATGTATGATACAACTCCTAAATGCAGTCTAAGAATGATAAGCAAGCTTTTTCAATTCTTTCAACTTATGAAAATCTTAACTACTGAGGGAAAAGAAAGACATCATCTTTTCAAATAGATCATAGAGCACAAACTGATGCACTTTTCCTAAATCGACATGCAAACTGTCAAAATGCACATGCACAATGCAAGTATTTCTTTTCTTCTTCCTTAATGTTGATGTATTACAAAAAGAAAGCTGTTGTATAATTTCGAATTCAATTTCAAGTGAAAGAAAACAAGTTTTGTCCAATAATCAAAAGAACACCTTAAGATTCACTCGTTTCAACATAAGAAATACTGAAATTCGAACCATATAACGAAATCAAATGTTCAAGCAGCTATGAACAGTAATAAACTAGCTCTTAGAATCACAACGACACTTTCTTACAGGCCTAGATCCAAGAGGTCACAGCAAGACTAGTTCACTTTCGCTACGGGAAACTGTGAATGAAAACAAGAAATACAATAAGAACAATCACGGTTTCTTCATACAACTGAGGCGGAATGAAGGCAAAGAAAGGTAGTTTCAGCTAGGTATACAGGTTGACAACAGGCTGCAAAAACAATATTGAAAACTGGGCAACAGACAGTAGGGAACCCCAGTTGCACAAGGCAAAACTGGATCAGCGCAGGTACTGCACTGTCAATATGACATGCAGTGCAGGTAGCCCCTTCGGGACCTACGTTGCAGTGCAGGTAGCCTTTGTTGCAGCTGCACTGAAGAGACAACTCTCGTCTCTCTCAGATTCCGGGTCACAGTTTGCTCAAAAATCAATGGTTTTTGGCCAAATCAGAGGCTATCAGCCAAGTATACACTAGAGGATGATTAAGGAAGATGAACACTATCACAAAGAGCTAAAAAGAGTCCTTGTGGATCAGCTCTTCAAATCATAAACATGCCCAGCACTGAGCTAGAGTAGCTGCCCTCTACTTTGCATTCGAAGGATTCGAATGCAGTTCGATTCGGTACTCCCTTTGTTTAGGAAATGAATAGCAAGAAACACAAGCTACCAACAAGACACGATCCCCAGTGGAGTCGCCAGTCTGTTGTGGGGAAAAGTATCCAACACGGAATGACCCTATCCCACTCTAAGGGTGATAGTTCCTTAGCAACAGCTGAAGCAAAGCTATCTAAAGTTACTTCTTTATGACATGCAAGAGATGAAAGGAAGAGATCCACTTACCGATGTCTTGCGCAAATGGTCGATCCAATCTCCTCTATTTGCCGCTTGCTCCCAGCTCCAAGTCTTCTCACAGGCCCAGCTACACGAGATCCTGCGAACAAGACAAGAAAAGGAAACTACAAGAAGCATGCATTCATAATTGATTCAAGGATTAGCATAAATCAAATACGCAAGTAAGACAATACACCATTGAAACACATGCGAACAGAAGAACCTCAAATGCTTTATTAATATAAGGAAGTAAGGTTCAGGCGGTGATACAACCGTGAGAGGTCCAATCCAGCATCACCTTCCCGACGGAAAGAAATCTCCTCTTCACCTCCCTCAAGCAATCACCCAATACTCACAATTGTAAACCAACAGCAATTCTTTGCACAAAATTCCGGCCTCCAGATCCCATGGGATGAGATCCTTATATAGAGTTTTGGAGTGAAGATAAGTTAGCTTGATGTGTGACTTGTTGTCCTCTTCAACTCCAGTTGTTCTTCAGTCCTTGAGTCCACTCGGAGTTTCTACCTTCCACTTGGAGTTTTAGAACCTCTTTACTCATCATTAGGCGAATCTTCTGATCCAAGTGTCATTTTGGAAGCTTCCTGGGCACTGGCACATTGAGAAAAGATTCCTCCACATGTCAAAGTACGCCCAGCGCAGGTAGCCTTTGTTGCACTTGCTATGCAGCGCAGGTACACCATAGAGCTTTTGACATTCAGCGCAGATGCTTAGTGGAGCAGCTGCTTTGATCCAAAATTGACCTGTTTTTGAGTGTTTTTCAGTGGAGAACTGATCTGTAGTGCTGTGGTTTGTTGACCTTGTTCCTCTAGGGGTAGGAACAACATGTTTAGGGACTTTGGATCCCTCAGATTATTGACATTTCATGCTCCATGCTGTAAGACACAAAAATGTCTATAACAGGCGGTATAGCGGGCAGCTGGTTTCCTCGCACCACCTTTGGGCTGTGGTGGTTTACGTACAGGGTGGGTGTAATCGTGTTAAATTGTGCCACATGGCCAACGGGAAACTGCTTCCCCGCGGGCTAACAATCGAGCGGTTTACGGGAGCGGGGGCTATGATAACCGTTAAATCTCCGTGGGATAATCAAACGGCCCAAATTTAATATACACGTTTAGAGGTTGATGTGACATGTAAAGCCACGACGGGTTAAATGCCCATGGTCATGTGGATCTAAACCTTGCGCCCAGGGTTTACAAAAAAAAATAGGTTAATATGGAGACTTTAACAGGTTATCAGGTTTTTTAAAGATTTTAAATAAAAAAGCCTAGGAGTTGGGAAAAAGGTTTAGGTGGGGTTATGGAGAAATTTAAGTGGAAAATGGAGGAATGGGGAATTTAAGAGTGTAAGTGGGGGTTTAAGTAAATATGGGTTTACACCAAGCTTAGGAAGAAAATAGAGATTAAGGGGTTACGAGGGAGAATAAGGAGAATGAAGGGGAAGAAGAAATCCACTGCTGCGAACCTCTTGAAAGCACAACCAGCACTACCAAACCTACTTTTTGCCCATCAAATGCTGCAAACTATAGCAGAGCTAACAGATATTATCTTTGAGATGGGTTAGCATGGTTGCACGGTTTTGTAGGAGTTGATCCACTACTTGCACCTTAGAGCATCCAAGGATATAAGAAGTAGGTGAAGGTGGGATTTTATGATACACGAATTCATATGGAGTCATCTTGGTGGTGGCTGTTGGGTGTGGAGCTTGATTATCTTATTTATTTAGAGGTATCGCCACATTAGACCCCAATTCTATAGAAAATATGTGATAGGTTAACTCGATAATGAAATATAAATCAAAGAAGAATACTATAACCTACTTCTACTATCAATTTGCAGAAGCTTAAAGATCGAGCTCAAAAATATAACCAAAAGAAGAAGAATCAATGGCACAATACACATGAAAATACTTTTGGGGAAAGTCTCAGATAAAACCCCACACTATTGTATTATCATACATGGTGGAAATTGTTATAGACATTTTTGTGCCTTACAGCTCTAAGCATGAAATGTCCATAAACCAAGGGATCCTAAGTCCCTAAAAGTGTTGTTCCAATCCCTAAAGGAACAAGATCAACAAATTACATCTTCTCCCAGAAGTTCTCCACCAGAAACTGCTCAGAATAAGTCAAATCAGGATCATTTCAGCTTCTCCACTAGCCAAGTGCGTTGCATAGCACCTAAATCCACTAGCTAGGTGCGTTGCAACGCACCTAAATGCACTACCAGGGTGCGTTGAGCGGGAAATGACAAATGGCAGTGCCATTCCACGAGGTGGAGAGACAATGGAAGCTTCCAGAATCTTCTCCTATGACACTTGCCTCACTGAATTCGACCAAGGATGAGTAAGAGACCTTCAGTCTCCAGGTGGAAGCAAGAACTGACAGAGAGAAGCCACTAATCAAATCATAAGCTGACTCATCCTCCTTGCATACATCTATATATGGATCCCTCATCCCAGAGATCCAGAGGCTGGAATTTTGCACATTGTAAGGAATTGCTGTTGGTTTTGAGATACATATCAAAGAATTGGGTGATCTATGCTTTGTTGGGGGTGAAGAAGGGACTTCTTTGCTGGGAGGTTGATGCTGGGTCAAGAATCATCGGTTGTAACTCCTCCTGGATCTTCTTGTATATCAATAAAAACTATTTGAGTTTCTTCTCCATGATTTTGTATCATTGATTCTTGTTACATTTGTATGGTTAACTTAAATCTGATCCTAAGTTATTTATGAATATAAATCCATGTATTTGTATAGTTTTCTTCTTCTATGATCTTACAGGTACTTGGTGAAGCTGGGCAAGTAAGGGAGCAGGTAGTTGGAAGCTGTCAAATAGGAGAGAGATTGGATCAAAGGACTAGCGCAAGACACAGGTTGGTTCTTCCTATTCCTCTTTGTTTATAGTTCATAAAGAAGATACAAAAGTAGTTTTCTCTGTTTGTTTCTAAGGCAGCTGTCACACATTAGTGGGATAGAGCAGTTCTAAATAGACACTTTTCCCGGTAACAGAAATACATAGGAATTATACAAAGCCTTAGCTCTCACAGCTAGCTAGCTCTCAGTACCATCCTCACAGATTCCCACAAGAAATCTTGGCTTCTCTCCAACCTTCCTCTCTACCCTCCAAGCTCCTATTTCCTTGTGTTGTTCCTTGTGGATGATTAGCCTTAAAAACTGCGAAATCCTCAAGGATGAATCCTTGACTGCATGAGTGAGTTTTCACCATGAGAAAACACATGCAACTGATAGTACACTGTCCTTGAACATTAATCTCAAATGGGTATTTCCCATAATATACATGCATGAGTTTCTGATGAGGGAATCTTCAGTTAACTGGAGTAGCACTAGTTGAGTGCATTAATACATCAACTGGCTGTTAACTCACTATTAGTTCCTCAAAAAGTTTAGAAGTAATTAACTAGACTTAACTCAATAAACTGAGTTAACTAATTACAACTCAAATATAACTCAATCGTATCACCTTAAGTTAAGGGATAACTCTTGCATGACTTCAGAAAGACTTCTAACTTGAATTTCTCCAACTAATTAATTTAAAATAAATTAATTAATTATTTCCAAGTAGTTGTTAAGACTAAATTTGATTTTAATTCACAAATTAATTCAACGACAAATTAAATTGGAATATTCTTTTTTCCATATTTGAACACTCCCTCTCAACAAGAAAGGGATTATCTGACACCTCAATCCTATCTCTATGGAACTCGAATTTATACTTTGATAATGCCTTTGTCAAAATGTCAGCATCTTGCTCCTCTGTCAAAATATATTGTAGCAACATGATCCTCTTGACCTGTGAAAAGTCACGTATAACAAATCTTGCCTTATGCTTCTCCACACTACCATCAGCAACTTGCTTTACCTTGTAAAGCCAACGGGAACTCACAACTGACTTGTTCTTCAGTCTCGGAACCACGTTCCAAACACTATTACGAATTATGGAGTCATACCCCTCCACCATAGCATCAACCCAAATCGTCTGCTGCACTACTTCCTCAAAGGAATATGGCTCGATACCAACACATTCCTTGGCAAGGGCCATGTATCTAGTGTACCTCTCAGGTGACCTCCTCTATCTGCGCTGAGAAGATGGTGCTCCTACATTCTCTCTCACATCCTCCAACAACCTGTCAGCTTCTCTTGTGTGCTTCCATACATCTGTAGAAGACTCTGCTTGAGTGGATGTCTCCACTCCTGGAACCTTTGCATTTGGCTTCTCCGTATTGAATTTTAGGAATTACATCTACATCTCGTGGTGAACCCAAAAGGCAAACTTCATAAGAACGATCAACTTAAAATAAATTCAATGAACCTAACAACGCTTTGGAACTTAACGCACAACATTTAGAGGTCTAGGCTAGAGACGTATTTCGGCGTCGTAAAGCCTGGTAATTGTTGTCCTCACTGATGGTTGGGTGATTCCTCCACTTTGAGACGATAAGTGCCAGTACGGACTTGTGCTCCCACGTACCGTCGAGTATATATTGGGAGACCCCTATAGGCTTAAATCCTTTATCCATAGGAAGCCGTGTCGGTTGCCCTACTGGTCGCAATGCACTGAACACAACATTCAGGAAGATTGACTGTCGTACCGTAAAAAGTATTCTGCAGTTTTGCGATTGGTTTGGTACTCCCTCTACCTAGACCTCCAGAGCATTCCCTTTCGTTCCTTTTCAGACTCCTTAACGGAAAAGGTCCATCTGAGCACTTGTCACTTCAGGCTCATTAAAAATCGAAGGAGACTAGAGTCATCTTTTGTTTTTTCTCGACTCTTAAAAACTGAAAAAAAAGGTTGTGTCAAAAGCGTCTAAAATTCATTTAATTCGGAAACATACCTTCCCTTTATTTTAGTTGATCGAGTAATCCGCAATCGTGGAAGAAAGTCAATTGAAACCTCGTCGTTCGCGGAGGCTTACGAGTCAACCGTCTTTGTCTCCGGAATCGAAACCAGTACGAACAAAGCGAACTCGTTTAACCGGTTCCAAATCTCCTATCAAAGTTAGAACAAGTGTTCCAACAACATCAAAGACTCTAGTTACTCCAAACATTTCTGGAATCCCTGCCCCTACAGAAGAAGTTTAACAGCCACAGAAGGAGAGTGGTACTGATCCTAGTTTGAGAATAAACACTTGTGTTACTGAACCAGTTCCATCTACAACTGGTTCGGAGAGTCTTACTCTTCAAACATCTGTCGCTGCTGATTTCACACCTTCTTCGGCACTAGAAATATTTTACGGACTTGACGGTCTTCCCCTTCCACCTGGTCTGATTGCAATAGAAGAAATTGTAGAAGATCCTCAAACAAGTACTCCAACGCACTTTGGAGCCGGGATCACTCTATATCCTTCGACATCAGAAGTTAGTCTACCACCAGCGGAAGTTCCTGTAGAATCGCTAGGTAATCTTTTGGATAGACTACAAATGTTTGAACAACCGTCAACATCTAGGACTGTGTCATCTGACACAGCGACGACAAAACTCCCTGCTGTCACTCCGACAATGTTCGCCGGCATACCATCTGTCCCGACTAGCTCTCAACCGCTAGAAGGAGCTCACTCAGGGGCTATTTCGACAGTCTGGTCCGTTCCTGTTTGTTCATCCAGAATAATATCCGGAAACTCTTATGTTGAGTCTCAACAAATTGATCCATTTGGAGGTCAATTTGGGCAGTCCGGTCCCCAAGGGCAAACAATTCCCTTGAGTTCTGGATTACCACCGTATGGGGGGCAGTATGCCCTTTCATTATCCCCTCTGGGAGGATATCCATACGGGAGTTCACAACAGCATTCAGGTTATACTGGAATTACCTCAAGTGGTTGGGTACCTATACTACCTCAACAACCAAGAGTTGTGTATTCGATGCAACAATGCGTACCTATGTCAAACATCCCGACTACGCCAGCTATTGTGACGGTGTCGCAAGTTCAAGCGCTACCTGTTGTATGCCAACCTCAAGTTTCTCAGGTTGTAATGCAACAACCCCTTGACCCTGCGACTCAACCACAATCGCCGACTAGTGGGGTGACACAGGTCCAAACGGGTACAATTACCCCTCACCTTGGTCAAAAGGTTAGTATCGGGCAACAGCATATGGCTTCACAGCCATGGCTGGTGCAATACCAACAACCGCAATTCCAACAAGTATACCAAGGTTCTGAGCAGCAAATCTTTGCGAACAGTGGACAGCCGTACATTCAAAACGGTCAAAATCAACCATTTTACAATGGTCAAGTCCACCAACCTTACCAAACATACCAGCATCAAATGCATTATGCCGGTATGCAAAGACCAACTGCTCAGGCGATTCCATCGTATCCAGGGTATGCTTCAAATAACCTGAATCAACAGTTACCATTCGTGGCAGCTTTAGAGTTACCTGATTTAAACCGGTTAACAAATGATCCAATTGCTTACGCCCCTTGGTGGCCAGCAATTCCGCATAAACTTCCATCAGATATTCCTAAATTTAATGGAAATCCGGGTGAAGATCCATCGAATCACGTGATGACCTTTCATCTATGGTGTTCGTCAAACACCCTAAATGATGATTTGATAAGACTTCGCCTCTTTCAGAGGACGTTAACGGGTCCAGCGACAAAATGGTACATTGAATTGCCTAGAGCTTTGTTCGACAACTTCAGTACCTTAGCCACAACCTTTTTAACCCATTTTCAATTACCAATAAGGTACGAAACGGGAACATAACTTCTTACCAACTTCAAACAGACAACGACCACTCACATATCTGATCATATACATGAGTGGCGACGTCGTCGTAGGATGGTAAAAGCGTACGTCCCCGATTAGCTTTTAGCTGAATGGTTTATTAAGTCATTATTGCCTTCCATCACGGAAGATGTGGCAAAGGGTGGAGTCGTAACAGAAGAGCAAGTTATTGCTCGTGCACAATATCTGGACTTGATCTACACTCAGTCTGGCACGCTCTATGACAAAATACCTGACGCCCCTAGACCGAAATTCTCAATTCCTCCTCCTCCTAAATCAAACAATGACTCTCATGCCGGTGATGGCGTGATTGCCACGACAGACACGAAATCTACAAAGGCTACATCCAAAAAGGCCCGTAAGATTTCAGGTCAAAATGCAAAAGACGAACTTCTTGCTTCGGAAGTAAATTCTGTATCGACAGATAAGGGCAAAGAAACCAAACAACCAGGAAGCAAGAAGAAAAGCAAAGGGAAGAAGAAAAAACAGGATGAATCATCACCTGAAAAATCTTCTTTGAACCCTCCTGGAAATAGGAAACCAAAAACTCCATGCTATATATGCGATGAGGATCACTGGACCTCAGAATGTCCGCACAAAGCTGAGCTTAAGAAATTCTTCAAGAATTCAAAAACCTCCGCAGTGTTAACTGATCCGTTTCCTAATCCAGGAACAAATCTGGTTGAAAGTGGAAATGCTTCCCCGTCTCAAGTGCTAATGTTGTCGATTTCAAAATAGCAGAATGATGCTTTGATATCAACAAGGAACAAAGATTATGGGAATCCGCAGCTGTCGAACAACAAGGATAAAGATCAACCAAGTAGTTCGACAACAACTTCGACAGAAGTTGTACCACCCACCATCCCTGAATTGACAATAAAACCACCGAAGGGAGTAGTACACAAGTCGACATTTAATCCCCGCGCTAGAGCGGCACAACATTATAGCATAGTGGAAGATTTGGTCCAATCGCCATCCGCTATGTCGACTCTTGAAGTACTACAAAATTGCCCATCCCAAAGGCAGGCTTTATTATCAACCATTGGTGGGATTGATCCAAAGGATTCCAATCTTGTATCCTTCGACCACAAAGGATACGATCCTCAGTTACCGGCTCAACTAGCTTTCCTTGTTCAAGTGAAAGCCCTCAACAAAACTGTTCATCAAACAATTATTGATGAGGGGGAATCTACATGTATTATGTCGATGAGTTGCTGGAAAACTTTAGAATCTCCAACCTTGTCGCGGTCTGCGACGACATTAAAAGCATTCGACGGAAGGACATATACCCCATATGGTATCCTAAATAACTTGAAAGTTGAACTAGGATGGAAAACAGTAGAAATAGATGTTGAAGTCATCGATGGGAATCTTGATTACAACATCCTACTGGGACGACCATGGATATATGCCATGGCAGCTATTGTGTCGACCTATTTTAGAAAGATTGCGTTTCCCTTTCAAGGAGGGATTACAATCGTCGATCAACAAAACTTCCTCCCGAATGGTTCCCAAGTTATAGGAAGCATTCCCATGATCCATGGAAGCCCCCATTCGCTTCATAATATTGGAGTAGGCCTACTAAAAGATCCTATACTAATGGGAACTTTCGCTCTTCCACCTCCAATCGATCTAGTGGAAGTAGCGTCGATAGGAACCTGCAACATGATATCTTCTATAAAGATCTTAGAAAACGATATCAACATGGATCATGTAGTGGTTTTGCCCCCAAGCCCAATGGAAATATTATAGCAATCAATGTTCCTAGCATGGGAGGCAAACCCAAATCAACGCTCATCAAGCGTTTGGATAGATAGGTCTAGAGAATATGGTACTCCTTCAGATCCTTGGTCGCGAGTGCATGTCACCGACGAAGGAATTCTCCAAGCTATGGTAATTGAAGGAGCACCATGGAATGATTCCCACCATCGTTCTCTTCTTCCGGATTGTGAAGAAGATACTCAAAATGACCTTTACCATCCTTCAGTAGTTGATTTTCTATCAAATACTGTAAATACGGTGGATTCCGAGTGAAACCTGTCCAACATTGAAGAGACTATAGCCATAAATATCTCGACCAAAACAGATGTGGTAGAGAATATTTATGTCGGAAAATGTTGATGTTCGCGAATTCAGAGATGTCTTTGCTTGGTCATACAGTGAAATGCCAGGCATCGACTCGAGTATCGTTGAACACGAAATTAAGATGTATCCAGATGTCAAACCAGTACGACAACGGCTAAGGCAGGTGCACCCCAAGAAAGCCACTGCCATTAAGGCAGAAGTTGAAAAACTTCTCCATGCTGGTTTCATCTACCCTGTTCCTCTAATCGATTGGGTATCGAATATTGTCCCTGTTATGAAAAAACAGGGGACAATTAGAGTGTGCGTCGATTATAGGGATGTAAATCAAGCTTGTCCAAAAGACAACTACCCTACACCCTTCATTGACCAGATAATTGATGAATGCGCCGGATGCGAAATCTTTTCATTCATGGATGGATTCTCCGGGTATAATCAAATAAATATCCGCCCACAAGACCAGTCAAAGACTGCATTTATTTGTCCATGGGGCACATTCACATATCGAAAATTACCCTTTGGTTTAAAGAACGTAGGGGCGACGTTTCAGAGGGCAATGAATTATGCCTTCCATGACATCAAAAACATCGTTCAACCGTACCTCGACGACCTTCCGGCTCATTCGCGAAAGCGGACTGATCATCCACAACATTTAAAAGCGATATTTCTACGTTGCCGACACTGCAAGATACGACTCAATCCACACAAATGTGTATTTTGCGTCAGTTCTGGTTGTTTACTTGGCTTTGTAGTCTCCAAGGATGGGATTCGTCTCGACCCGTGTAAGGTCCAGGCAATCATAAATTTGCCTCCACCTTAGAATTTGCTTCATATTCAGAAACTCCAAGGGAAAGCAAACTTTCTAAGGAGGTTCATTCCAAATTACGCTGAACTTGCTAAAGGTTATACTCGTATCTTGAAAAAGGAGGTACCCTTTGTTTGGGATCAGGTTGCGCAAGCTTCCTTTGATGCTTTAAAAGATTCCCTAATGAAAGCATCATTAATGTACGCCCCTGATTATCAAAGAGATTTTAACCTGTATCTGGCTGCAGCAGATACGACCATCGCAATGGTTTTCGTTCAAGAAGTCGATGGAATTGAACATCCTATATATTATTTAATTAAAAACTTAAATGATACAGAAAGCAAATATTCTTATGTTGAAAAACTAGCGCTTGCAGCTATTCAAGCGATACAAATATTTCGACACTATGTTCTCTTTCAGAAAACTACCATTCTGTCATATTGCATCCCCATGACTTATATATTGTCGCGACAGTTGCTGGGGGGCAAATATTCAAAATGGATAGCAATCCTTCAAGATTTTGATCTGGAATTTGTAAAATCCAAGTCAAAGAAAGCTCTAGTTTTCGCAGAATTATTATGCGATCTCCCATTGTCGTCCAACGATGAAACATCCGAAGAATCAATCGTGGATGAAAGTTTGTTTCTGATATCTACAAGCGATGAGTGGTATGGGGATATAATCATTTATCTCCAAACCCAAAAATTTAGGCCAAACAGCTCCCACTCTGAACAAAAACGTATACGATACCAAGCAAAAGACTACATGATCGTCGGTGATACACTTTACCGTCGTGGTATTGATACAGTTCTGAGAAGGTGCCTCACCCATGAGGAGGCCTAAAAAGTCCTGAATGAGTGTCATTCAGGCGTGTGTGGGGGGCATCAATTTGGATATCTACAACACAAAAAATTTTATGAGCAGGATACTTCTGGCCAACAATGTTCAAAGATTGCATAACCACAGTCAGAAGTTTCCATGCTTGTCAAATTTTTGATAGCAAAACCAGAAGACCACCCGCACCTCTACAACCAATAGTTGCTGTTGGGCCATTCGCCAAATGGGGCATCGATTTCATGACATGTAACCCCACCTCGACCGGGGGGCATGGGTATATCATAGTCGCAGTTGACTATTTTACCAAATGGGCCGAGGCGATGCCTACATTAGATAATACTGGTGAAACAGCTGCCCTCTTCTTTTTCAATCATGTAGTCGCCAGATTCGGCGTACCACAAGCTATAGTCACAGATCATGGATCACATTTTCACAATCACATGATGATTGAATTAGCTGCCAAACTAGGGTTGTCTCACGACAACTCTACTCCATATTATCCGCAAGCCAACGGACAAGTTGAAGCGATCAACAAGGTCCTGAAACGCATGCTGCAAAGGATGATCGGAGTTCACAAAAGGAGATGGCACCTAATCCTGTACTCAGCTTTGTGGGCTTACTGAACATCGGTAAGGAATGCAACCGGGTTCACACCCTTCCAACTGGTATATGGCCTGGAAGCAGTCTTACCAGTCCAGTGTGAAATCTCGTCTCTCAAACTCGTAATTGATCTCCTCCCCGAAACTTTAGAAGAAGAGGCTCGTTTCTTGGAATTAATCCAATTAGATGAAACCCGTCGTGACACCGCTTTGGCTAACGAAGCCCATAAGAAATGAGTCAAAGCACAGTTCGACAAAAATGGCAAACCCCGTGTCTTCTCAGAAGGTGACTTGGTCTTGCTTTACGACCAAGAATCTGACAAATTGGGAGCAGGTAAATTTAAGTCTTTATGGATGGGCCCCTATATTGTTAAGCGGGTGTTAGCAAAGGGAGCCTACGAGTTAATGGATTATGACGGAATTCCACTGGCGCAACCTCGTAATGGGTTGTACCTCAAGCGTTACTATGCGTAATAGTAACCAATATGCTTTTGTTATATTTTTGTTTTCGCTAAAGTGTTTGTTTTGGTCGAGTAATCCACCTTTTTACATTTATTGCAGATGTCAAACCCATTGGAGCCATGTGTTGGATATGCCGACGGAGCGAGTCGTAGTTTGCGGAACCTGTCCTCCGCAGCCTGGGCCATTTTTGATCCAAGCGGCGAGTTAGTAAGTTTCATAGGTGTATGTATTGGTCGATCAACGAATAACATCGTTGAGTATAGCGCGTTGATAGAACTTCTCTCTGATGCCATCACTCATGGTATACGCCGACTAATTGTCAGGCTAGACTCACAACTCGTAATACTACAACTCAATGGTATATATTCCGTCCGAAACCCAGCTATTTATCGCATGTTCCTAAGGGTTAAGATTTTGGAAAGACAATTTGATCTTATTCAATACCAACATATTTCCAGAAACTTAAACACATTAACCGACTCATTAGCAAACTATGTGTTAGATAGACATTTGCAACATTTATAAAAAGAAACACATCATCAATGTTTTGCATGTGGATCATGTAGCTCAACCAAAATAAAACTCCGAAAATCAAAATATATATAGCTGTTTATAGTTTACACATAATGTTCTGTAACCAAGACAAAATCGGTCACGCGACCCAAAAACTCAAAATGCTAGGGGGCACCCTAGTCTAATGATGCTCGTGATATCAAGTCACAGCCTGTGCGATCATGCGTAGGAGACGAGTCCATCGTCTGGGCACACCAGTAGTATGTCGCTATAACTAAAAAGGTAGCTCATCAGTCCTCACATCTAGTATACCGAGAGTGAGGCCCTCAACCTGCTCCTGCAAAGCTGTGAGAGTCTCAGCCACATCGAGGTCGCGAAGAATAGCCCTTCCGGCGGCCTCTCCTGTTGGGGCAACAGCTGGTACTCTCAGGCGAACTACTGGACGAACAGGACCAACATCTGCATGTACACATGAGTTTGATTAGGACATTATAAACAAAAACAGTAAACAACAATATGGTCAGAGATTTTACCAATAGCACCCCACTGCTCGCCATCCGGCAGTACTAAATCTGGATCACCCCGGAAGTCCATGCCAGCATATGGATACTCAGAATAAACCATCTCCTGACGATCAAACCACCTGAAGAAGGTATCAGAAAATGAAATCTGAGATTGGCCAGCATGCCTAGACATATGGTCAACCCATCTCTGCATACGTGGTTCAGTAGGAGAAGGTAAATTGAGTGCAATGTACTGCGGCTGCATCAGTGGTATCTTCTCCAAGGCAAAGGCGGTCAAAATAGAACCATACCCAAAGTTCTTCAACCTCCCGTTCTTTATCTTGGTCAACTGTTCTTTCATCACGAGAAGTACTGCGTCGCACCAGTTGAACACCTTCGGTTGGAGGCATTCCAAGGCATGCTGCATATAGGATCGGTTGGCTACATGAAGAGACGCACTACCGGCCATCCTACCAAAAGTAAACAGGATAGTCCTAAGGGACCTATCACTGACATCACGGATGATGATCTTGCTGTCTTTACTCTGCTGAGATCCTTCTCTGCAATATCGGCGGACATAATCTCTCACAGAATCGCCTCCTCGGGCTGAACCTGACAAAGAGATGGGGGCACCCCGCCTCGACAAGCCAGTCAAGAAATAGATGTCTACTGCAGTCAAGGGGATAGATTTTCCCCTAATCTGGAAAACCTGATTGATAGGATCCCAAGCATCGAGCAAATACTACAGTAAGTTGATCTGTTGTCTCATGCTAGAAATGCGGAAGAACTTCAGCAAGCCACAATTCCGCAGCGCGTTCACTGTAACTGGATCATGTAGGGCAATCATGTCCTCTTCTTCATGCTCACATTCTCGCCATGTAAGGGTCATCTTACTCCAAAGATCTCTGAAAAACAAACAAGAGAGGAGTTAGATCCTGATTTTGGCAAGAAACAGGCAAAAATTCCATCAAAAATTGTGCTTCAAATTCCCTTTTTGCGCCCAACGCACCTGCAGCAGTGTTCTAGGTGTGTTGAAAGCCAGATAGCCTTCACACAGGCCAGCATTCAATGCAGGTTTCGATACACTGGGGGTGCGTTGATGGCAGAACAAGTTCCTCAAACCCCAGGGGCTCAGAAAAGCTAGGAATCAAGCTCAAAATGCAAAATGGAAACCATGAAATGAAAGAGCTCAGGTTTAGCTCCTACCTGGTCCAGACAGCGCCGAGAATCGTCCACAGAATCTCCCGAAATCAACTGATGAAAATCGAGGGGGAAAAGCACCTCCAAAGCTCCAACAAACCAAGTTCAAATGAAATGGTAAAATGAGAGGTAAAAAACACTTTTTAATTACTTTTACGTAGTTCAAAGTAAAATATTAGCGTTTTAATCTCGTTTTCAAGCAAATATTGTTCATTTCTGACTAGTTTGATGAAGCAGTTGAAAATACAGTACGATCTTTGGAAGGACAAAGCTATTTATGGTAAAAAATCAAAACAAGACCATCTGATCGAGCAGTGTTACCGCAAGGTTCAAGCTCGTTAAAAAATAAACCCGGATCGAGCAGTGTTACCGCAAGGTTCAAGCTCGTTAAAAAATAAACCCGCACCGAGCAAATGTTTCCACCCGCATTTAAGCTCGTTAAAAAATGAACTATCCCCTGGTAAATAACCACCATGAATGTAGTACTTCAGCCATTAAAGCCTTGGTCGTGTTTGCACCGTCACCTCCACTTTTCCATTGGCCGATCATTCACCTCCATTTGATTGTTTACCCATTTTGAGGAACAGCTGCGAAGAGTGATTTCACTAGCCATCCTTGTGACACTGCCATGATTGGAAAATTCCAAACCTTACCTGGAATCAGCTGCTACCCATTTTATCACTCGTTCCTCAAAAGACGAGTCTTCTTTAAGCTCTTTTCTGACTCGTAAAATATGAAAAGATTGCCGAGTTCTGGCCTTCTGGCTCGTTAAAGCGATGGGAAGTGCTATCCCTCCTCTAGATTTTAATATTTTTGGACCTGAGGGATTATTGCACAAAAAGATCGAGCGCTTGTTTTGTTCGGCTCGTTAAAGCTAATCGAAAATTCATCCCTTCTGTATTGTTTTATACTTTTTCGGACTTAAGGGATTAGATGATGAAAAATGAATTTTGGAGTTACCTTTACGTACCTTTTCAAACTCTCTAAAAATGAAAAGGACCGAGTTATCTTTGTTGTTAGACTCGTTAAAAATATTAATAGCGACAAACTTGTCTTTAGACGAGAACGAGTTTCACTATTGCTAGGCTTGTTAAAACATAGCGATGGGTTTGCCCGAAGGGAAAATTATAGAACAAGCATATGTTATCCTCCTCAAGCTTGACAAAAATAAAGAGGTACTGGTCAGCAATGACTGGGGAAAAATTGGGAAGAAAACTCAAAGAATCTTTATTGGTAGCAAGTCGCTCTTGAACATGACACTTCCACGCCGTGCCCGAGTCAAGTTGGGTTGTTTCATTCACTGGTCACATTGCCATGGTCACACCATACCATCCACATTTGGGGTTAATGCTACCAATCCATCACATAAGTGTCGCTGACATGTTCAAGAGAAGTCATCCAGAAAGGCCACCTGTGTCCCGCCCACTACCATACATTATACTCCATTCTTTCATGACCGCCACCCTGAACCAAATATCATCAGATCATTTTCACCTCCATCAAAATCATTTGCTCCGTTCCGTGTCATTGATGTGGGATTCATTAAGGCCCTCCTATGATGGATCACTTCTTGTCGACATCAGCTCATTATCCAAGAAGTTGATCTAGGAACACCCCATTCAGTACTTTGAAGCTTGCATGCCTCAATGGCAAGTTTCTCACTTCCGGTGACAGGTTTACATCAATGACCTTCGACCGAAAGATTTTACGTGGTGTTTGACGCCAAATCCTTTATTCACACCACGTGAATTGTACTGCAGTACCTTGAGGGTCATTATCATTATCGGTGATTCCTCTCGCGCTTGTTAACAGTTTACATCATTGAATGGTAATCAAGCGATGTCTTTCCATGTTCGACTTCAAAACATTTTTCACATGGATCAACTTGTACTTCGAGTGAAGATCGGACGAGATTGAAGACCCCGGATCTAGTTTCATCCATCCGGGCTGCGATATATATTCAGGAAAGTAAAGACATTGAAATGTGCAGCATTGCAGCACAGATAATCATCCTACCAAAAGGATGATGGCTCTATTAGAATCATCAGTCTACCATCAGACGATTGTCTGTCCTATGTACATGAAAATGAATTTATAAAGCTGAGCATGGGAATGCCCGCCTTAGCTAGATCATGAAAATAGTATGAAGATAATGTATTGTATTGTATCTTATTACAGGTCTCCTCCCAGCATTGAAAGAACTTAGGATCCTCCTAATAAAGCATTTCACCCGATAAACGACCTCATACTTTAGGGGGAAACTATTATAGACATTTTTGTGCCTTACAGCTCTAAGCATGAAATGTCCATAAACCAAGGGCTCCTAAGTCTCTAAAAGTGTTGTTCCAACCCCTAAAGGAATAAGGTCAACAAATTACAGCTTCTCCCAGAAGTTCTCCACCAGAAACTGCTCAGAATAAGTCAAATCAGGATCATCTCAGCTGCTCCACTAGCCAAGTGCATTGCATAACACCTAAATCCACTAGCTAGGTGCGTTGCAACGCACCTAAATGCACTACCAGGGTGCGTTGAGTGGGAAATGACAAATGGCAGTGCCATTCCGCGAGGTGGAGAGACAATGGAAGCTTCCAGAATCTTCTCCTATGACACTTGCCTCACTGAATTCGACTAAGATTGAGTAAGAGACCTTCAATCTCCAAGTGGAAGCAAGAACTGACAGAGAGAAGCCACTAATCAAATCATAAGCTGACTCATCCTCCTTGCATACATCTATATATGGATCCCTCATCCCAGAGATCTAGAGGCTGGAATTTTGCACATTGTAAGGAATTGTTGTTGGTTTTGAGATACATATCAAAGAATTGGGTGATCTATGCTTTGTTGGGGGTGAAGAAGGGACTTCTTTGCTGGGAGGTTGATGCTGGGTCAAGAATCATCGGTTGTAACTCCTCCTGGATCTTCTTGTATACCAATAAAAACTATTTGAGTTTCTTCTCCATGCTTTTGTATCATTGATGCTTGTTACATTTGTATGGTTAACTTAAATCTGATCCTAAGTTATTTATGAATATAAATCCATGTCTTTGTATAGTTTTCTCCTTCTGTGATCTTACAGGTACTTGGTGAAGCTGGGCAAGTAAGGGAGCAGGTAGTTGGAAGCTGTCAAAGAGGAGAGAGATTGGATCAAAGGACTAGCGCAAGACACAGGTTGGTTCTTCCTATTCCTCTTTGTTTATAGTTCATAAAGAAGATACAAAAGTAGTTTTCTCTGTTTGTTTCTAAGGCAGCTGTCACACCTTAGTGGGATAGAGCAGTTCTAAATAGACACTTTTCCCGGTAACAGAAATACATAGGAATTATACAAAGCCTTAGCTCTCACAGCTAGCCAGCTCTCAGTACCATCCTCACAGATTCCCACAAGAAATCTTGGCTTCTCTCCAACCTTCCTCTCTACCCTCCAAGCTCCTATTTCCTTGTGTTGTTCCTTGTGGATGATTAGCCTTCAAAACTGCGAAATCCTCAAGGATGAATCCTTGACTGCATGAGTGAGTTTTCACCATGAGAAAACACATGCAACTGATAGTACACTGTCCTTGAACATTAATCTCAAATGGGTATTTCTCATAATATACATGCATGAGTTTCTGATGAGGGAATCTTCAGTTAACTGGAGTAGCACTAGTTGAGTGCATTAATGCATCAACTGGCTATTAACTCACTATTAGTTCCTCAAACAGTTTAGAAGTAATTTAACTAGACTTAACTCAATAAACTGAGTTAACTAATTACAACTCAAATATAACTCAATCGTATCACCTTAAGTTAAGGGATAACTCTTGCATGACTTCAGAAAGACTTCTAACTTGAATTTCTCCAACTAATTAATTTAAAATAAATAAATTAATTATTTCCAAGTAGTTGTTAAGACTAAATTTGATTTTAATTCACAAATTAATTCAACGACAAATTAAATTGGAATATTCTTTTTTCCATATTTGAACACTCCCTCTCAACAAGAAAGGGATTATCTGCCACCTCAATCCTATCTCTATGGAACTCGAATTTATACTTTGATAATGCCTTTAAATGTCAGCATCTTGCTCCTCTGTCACAATATATTGTAGCAACATGATCCTCTTGACCTGTGAAAAGTCACGTATAACAAATCTTGCCTTATGCTTCTCCACACTACCATCAACAACTTGCTTTACCTTGTAAAGCCAACGGGAACTCACAACTGACTTGTTCTTCAGTCTCGGAACCACGTTCCAAACACTATTACGAATTATGGAGTCATACCCCTCCACCATAGCATCAACCCAAATCGACTGCTACACTGCTTCCTCAAAGGAATATGGCTCGATACCAACACATTCCCTAGCAAGGGCCATGTATCCAGTGTACCTCTCAGGTGACCTCCTCTATCTGCGCTGAGAAGATGGTGCTCCTACATTCTCTCTCACATCTTCCAACAACCTGTCAGCTTCTCTTGTGTGCTTCCACACATCTCTAGAAGACTCTGCTTGAGTGGATGTCTCCACTCCTGGAACCTTTGCATGCAGCTTCTCCGCATCAGTCTGAGGCTCCTCCTCCTTGGGAACCAACAGTTCCTTCATAGCCTATAGTTGGAGCTGCGTCTCAAGGGAAACTCACATGGCCCTTTGCTCATCAAACTTGAGATCTCTGTGAACCACTGTCCTCCAACTGGTAGGCAAGTACACCCAATAGTTGTGAGGTGTATTAGTGTACCCCACAAATATCCCCAACTCTTCTATCGGCTCAAGCTTCTTCTGTGCATCCTTTGTCACATGGAAACATATTGATGAGCCAAAGATCCTGAAGTGACCCACATCTGGTCTCTTACTGGAGAAAGTTTCCTTTGTTGTCTTCATCCCACGTATGCGATGCGGGCTTCTATTCTCCAAATAGACCGCTATGTTGCATCCCTTAGCCCACAAGTGAAGTGGTAGGCCTTGGTCATGCAGCATTTCCCGTGCTGCCCCTACAATAGTTCTGTTCTTCCTCTCCTCCACCCCATTCTGCTATGGGTTATGAGGTGCTGTCAACTCTCGTTTAATTCCTTCCACTGTACAGAAGTCCTTAAACTCTTGAGAGACATATTCTCCACCGTTTTCACTTATGAAGGCCTTGGTCTTCTTACTTGACTCTTTCTTAACCAAAGCTTTGAACTCACAAAACTTTGTGAAGGTTTGGTCCTTCTTCTACATGAAATAAATCCAGCATTTACGAGAATAGTCATCAATGAAAATCACATAATACCTTTTCTTCACTATGGATTCCATCGAGAATGGTCCAAACAAATCAGTATGAACTCGCTCTAAGATAGCCTCTGCTCGACTATCTCGATCATGAAAGGAAGACTTGGTGTACTTTCCCAAGGTACAACCTTTGCATGTGTGAACTTTCTCAAGTTTACCTTTGGGAAGTCCTGTAGATATCTGCTACATTATCTTCAAAGCCCCATGATGCAAATGGCCCAACCACCTATGCCACAACTCACCAATGTCTTGGCTTTGCACCAATTCTTCTTTCGTACTCAATGTTGCATAATCATCTACCTCTAGTTTATAGAGATTCTTCACCCAAATCCCTATCCTCTTGGTCTGACCCGTCGCTATGTGTCTTAGGAACTTCTTTCCTTTACTGATGACAACATCGTAGCCTTTTTCCTCCAACATCACGACCGATACCAAGTTCTTCTTCAGTCCAGGCAGATACATCACCTATGTCAAGGTGAGAGGAACTCCATGCTCCCTCTGAAAGGGAACCATGCCTACTCCTGAAACACTATACCTTCTATCGTGACCCATCTCTATGCACATCTTGAGGTCTTTCTCCTCCAAGGCACTGAATAAATTTTTATCACGGTCATGTGGAATGAGGCTCAACGGTCAAGATACCAGACACAACCCATCATTGATGACACCATGCATGTGATGAGGTTAAATTCCATTTCGAGCTAAGAGGTTAATGCCTCACCTTCCGATCCTTCCAAGGATCCCTTCTTGGACTTCTTTTATGGGAAATTAGTCGCATAATGTCCCATCTTGTGACAATTAAAGCATATTACTTTACACATGTCATCCTTCTTCCCTCCATGAGAAGAATTAGATTTGAAATGGGAAGCCTTCCCCTTCCCTTTCCTTTCCTTACTTGCTAAGGTCAAATTTTATTCATCATCATTCTTGGATGAAGAACCATCTCATGTGCTCCTCCTGATCTCCTCCTGCATAAGATCCGACCACAGTCGTTCCCAATCTGGAAATTTCTCCCTTCCATTCACAGAGTCCTGGTAGCTATTCCAACTCTTTGGAAGGCCAAGGAGAGTGAGGCTCACCATATCATCATTGACAGTAGGTATTCCCACACTGCCAAGCTCATCTCTGCAAGTGGTGAGCTTGTTTAGATATGTGGAAATATCATCACCCTTCTCCATCTTGATTCTTCGAAGCTTATTCTTGAGCACCAATTTTCTCTGGTCGCTACAGTTCTGGTAGAGGTCCTTTAATGTTTTCCACATTGAAAATGGAGTATCCTTCCCATGGAGACTCGAGACAATATGGTCTTGAACTCCCTCAAGGATGATCCGTCTCGCTTTTGCCACACACTTCTTCCACTCAGCCAACTCTTTTGCATTAGTTGAAGCTAGCTTTGGGATTTCTTGATAATGAATTCCTTCAAGCCATTGTCTTCTAATACAGACTCCATCCTATCTTTCCATGCTATGTAATTCGAGCTACCTTCCAAGACATACTCAAGTCTCAGGCCATAGAACGCCATTGGCCAACCTTGAAGTATGATATGAATTCGATTTGCACCTGCAACCCTGAACTTCAAACTTCGAATTCTCTTCTCAGTGTATTGTTCATAGCTCTGATACCATGTAGAAAATACGTGATAGGTTAACCCGATAATGCAATATAAATTAAAGAAGAATACTATAACCTACTTCTACTATCAATTTGCGGAAGCTTAAAGATCGAGCTGAACAATTTAACAATAAGAAGAAGAATCAATGGCACAATACACATGAAAATACTTTTGGGGAAAGTCTCAGATAAAACCCCACACTATTGTATTATCATACATGGTGGAAATACATAGGAATTATACAAAACCTTAGCTCTCACAACTATCTCTCAGTACAATCCTCACATATGCTCACAAGAAATCTTGGCTTCTCTCCAGCCTTCCTCTCTGCCCTCCAAGCTCTTATTTCCTTGCACTATTCCTTGTGGATGATTAGCCTTCAAAACTGTGCAATTCTCAAGGATGAATCCTTGACTGCATGCATGAGTTTTCTCCATGAGAAAACACATGCAACTAATAGTACATTGTCCTTGAACATTAATCTCAGCTATGTCTTTCTCAGAATAGACATGCATGAGTTTCTGATGAGGGAATCTTCAGTTAACTGGAGTAGCACTAGTTGAGTGCATTAATGCATCAACTGACTATTAACTCACTATTAGTTCCTCAAGCAGTTTGGAACTAATTTAACTGGACTTAACTTAGTAAACTGAGTTAACTAATTAAAACTCAAATATAACTCAATCTTATCTCCTTATTTGAAGGGATAACTCTTGCATGACGTCAGAAAGACTTCTAACTTCAATTTCTCCAACTAATTAATTTAAAATAAATTAATTAATTATTTCCAAGTAGTTGTTAAGACTAAATTCAATTTTAATTCACCATTTAATTCAAGGACAAATTAAATTGGAATATTCTTGTTGCCATATTTCAACAAGTTCATAACCCTGTAAAATATATGTTGTAGGGGGGGTCTAGGGGGGGCAACTGCAACCTTTGGGAGCCCCCCCTGGCGGGGTGATCGGGGGCAGTGCCCCTGAAGCTAAAAATAGATGTAAAATTTCCTTGTAAAATGTTGTAATTTCATAGTCAATCTGGGCCATTCATTAGGCGGAGATCTCATGGTAGAAGTTATGTTTAATTTAGGGTTTTTTCCCATAAAAGGCAACCCCTCGCCATATATGAGGCAATTGTATTGCGTTTATGTAGATCTGTATTCTGAGTGAGAAAGAGAGAGGAGATTGTGTGAGAGTGAAGAGGGAATTACAATGGATCTACTGTAGGTTGTATCTCTTCAGTTTGTTGGATAATATAAAAGGAAGGACTAGTTGTTTCTCCATGGATGTAGCCCAAATTGGGTGAACCACATATATCTATGTCTCTCTTGTTTTATGTGTTTTTTGTGTTTCTATTTCTACAATATATTTTATGTGTTCCATTTCTCTATAATATATATAATTTTCTAACAGTTGCATGATAGTTAGTATTGTACCACCATTCATCTAGAGGTAACCATTGTATCCATTGATGTTACTTTTCTGAAGTGAAGAACCTTAGGTAGGTCTCCAAACATTTATTGACTACTGTAGTTTGACCATCAGTTTGGGGATGATTGGAAGTACTTAGTTGGAGTTGGGTGCCTTGTAGCTTGAAAATTTCTTGCCAAAAGTTACTGGTGAAGGTCGGGTCATGATCAGACACAATGGAAGTGGGCATGCCATGCAGTTTGAAGATCTGGTCTGTGAAATATTGAGCCACCAAAGTGGGGGTAAATGGGTGGGGTAGTGTGCAAAAATGAGCAGATTTAGGAAGTTTGTCCACAACCACCATGCTGACTAAATTTTTTTTCTGACTTTGGAAGACCAGTAATGAAATTCATAGAAACATCCATCTAGATTGATGGGCAATGGTTGTAAGGTGCCTGGGGGCTTGATTGTTTCTCCTTTGTGGTGTTGACACACATCACATTCAGCTACAAAAGTAAGAATTTCAGTTTGCATGCCTGTCCAAAAGAAGGAACGATGAGTGTGAGCATAAGTCTTTTGAAAGCCTGCATGGCCTGCAGTGGGAGATGAGTGCAACTCTGCCAAAATGCACTTTTTGAGGGTGGATGTCAGTGATATCACTACTCGATCCTTGTAGTGAAGAATCTCATCCTTCCAAGAGTATCCCACTGTGGAATTACGATTTTCTCTCAAGTTATTAAGGAGTTGGGAGAGAGAGGGATGTGAAAACCATTCCTTGCAGGCTTCTTCAATCCAATCTAGAATGGGAAGAAAGATTGATAGTAGGGTGATGTCATCCTCAAATTGGCATGATAAAGCATCCGCTACTACATTTTTGTGCCCTTTCTTGTAAATTATCTCATAATCATATCCCAACATTTTGGCTAGCCATTTATTTTGTTCGGGTGAGGATAAATGTTGCTCCAAAAACTATTTGAGGCTTTGATGGTCTGTGCGGATTTGGAAATTCCACCCCAATAAGTACGGTCACCAGGTGTCTAATGCATGTAAGATGGCCATCATCTCCTTCTCATAGGTAGATTGTCCCAAATGTTTCCCACTTAGTTGTTGGCTGGTGAAAGCCAAGGGTCAACCTTCCTGCATTAAGACAGCCCTAATACCAGTACCTGAAGCATCACATTCAATCACAAAAGATTTGGTGAAGTCGGGTAGTGCCAATACGGGAGTGGAACACATGGACTATTTGAGAGCCATAAATTCCTATTGTGCTTCATCAGTCCAAAGGAATGAAATTTTCTTAAGAAGGTTAGTGAGGGGTCTAGCAATGTGACCATAATTTCAGACAAATTTTTGATAGTAGCATGCGAGACCCAAGAATCCCCTCAAAATCTTCAAGGTCTTTGGTTGGGGCCAATCCTGCATTTCCTAGATGTTTTTGGGATCCACCCTGACACCTTCATGACCCACAATGTGGCCCAAATACTCGACTTCTTCCATGCCAAAAGAGCACTTGGATAGTTTGACAAATAATTTATGCTTCCGGAGAAGTTGAAAAAGCAGGTCTACATGCTAAAAATGTTTTTCCTCGATAGGCTGTAGATGATAATGTCATCAAAGAAAACGAGGACAAATTTTCTGAGATATGGTTGAGTAGGTGATTCATGAGGCTCTAAAAAGTGGATGGGGAATTACAGAGAGCAAATGGCATGACCAAGAATTAATAATGGCCTTCATGAGTTCAGAAAGAAGTCTTGGAAATGTCTACTTCTTTAATGAGTATTTCGTGATAGGCTGAGCGAAGATCTAGCTTAGTAAAGAATTGAGCACCATTTAGTTCATCCAGCAAATCATCAACAACTGGGATATGGAATTATCTTTGACCATGTACTTGTTGAGGGCCCTGAAGTCTAGACACATGCGCCATTCCCCATCTTTCTTGAGCACCATGACCACTGGTGATGAATAAGAAGTGATGTTAGGATGAATGACACCGACTTCCACAAGTTTCTTCATGATTTTTCAATTTCATTCTTTTGGGCAAAAGGATAACTATATGGGTGCACATTTGGCGGTTGTGCCCCTAGGACCAAAGTGATGTTATGATCATGTTCCCCTCTAGAGGGAGGAATATCTTTAGGTTTTTCAAAGACCTGCTGGTGGCGCTTTAAGATCTGTTGCATCTTAGGATGAATATGAAGAGTAGTGGGATCAATGGCCTGGATGGAATTAAATTGGATGATAACTTCATGATGGCCCTTTTTCAACAACTTTTCCATTCAATGTGAGTTGATGATAAAAGGAGCACCTGCCTGGAGTCCATAGAGGGTATGCATGTGGTCATTCTACTTAAAGCTCATATATAACTCCTGCAAATCCATTGTGATTGGGCCTAGCATGTGAAGCCATTCAACACCCAAGACTGTCACAACCACCCATGTTGATGGCAAACATGTGGGTCTTTAGGTGGTAATATCCCATCTAAAGTTTGATGTTTTCGGAGCGGCCTTCACATTTCATTACCCCCCCATCATCAATCTAGACCTGGAAATTAGAGACTGCCCTCACAAAACAATGAACAACTTCGGTGACTCTCTGATGGTTATGGGTGCTTCCACTATCAATCAATACTACTACAGGGCGATGTTTAATAAAAACTCTGATTTTGAGAGTTTGGGGCGTAAAAATGCCTGCCAAAGCATGTAACGAGATAACTGGTTCTTCTAGCATAGTTGGGAGCTCATTGTCCTGCTGGGTGTCCTCATCTTCCTCCTCTAGTCCCTCAAGGGGTCGGGCTTCCTCAAATGAGCTGTGACTAGTAACATCAATTTGGAAGAATTTAGGTTCCTTGCATTTATGCCCCGGGGAGTATTTGTCATCATAGTAGTAACACAATCCTTGTTTTCTTATGCTGTCTTGAGGGGTCTTGACCCAGGTTCAGTGTTAATTAGCCAAACAAATCCCTACACTACTGGCCCTTTCGGCATCAACCCGCGGAGCATGGACCGAAGTCTCACCTGAAGCAGTATAGGGGGATGCTGGAACCAAGTTTCCGCATCCTGAGATGGTTGTTATGTCATTTGATTCCTTCTGTCCCTGCCTTCACATAGGTCGCTTTGCTCTAGGGCTTGTAAAACGAGCCCTTTATTCTATCCTTTAATAACTCCACGAAAGTGTATGATCGACCTTCGTGCAGCCCTAGTTGACTGCTCAGGTACTTTCGTGCTGCTATGGCAATGTGCCATGTAGATTCCCCAATTAGTCTAAGTGATTTGCTTATCTTATCAAATAATTAAAGTTAACACCGCGTAAATAGATATCCTTGATCACGTTCAGTTATCCAATGTATTTGTATTCATTCGTGCATCATATAAGCATAATAAAGGAAATTAATACATAACATATCAAGATGCAATAACAGAACAAAGACACAGAAATTGCATATTATATTTCTTTAGTAATCTCTTACAAGTGTTTACAAACTCTATCCACCCTCTCCACATAGATGTAGGGGTTCGCGCACTTAGCTGCGGACTTCTACCCTAGGCCTTTGCACACTCAGCTGAAAAGCCTCTACCTACGCTACGACCCAAGACTTAGACTTCTTACTTTAGAGCTACGACTCTCTTACATTCTTCACATTATATGTCTCTCTAAAACTACTTAGAGCTTAGCTCCTTTTATACAATCCCATGGTCCACAGACCATGGGTAGATCTCTTACAACTGACTTTACTTTACAAACCTAAGGATAGATTACCCTTTATGAAACATAACAGATTCACACTCCGTGACCACAAAATGTGGAGACTTTACCATTTTATTACAAAATTTAACTCAAACATGGGATTTTAGCCCCAAAACTGCACTTGGGGGATCTCGCTCCCAATAGGCCCCCAACACAAACATCGTGACTCACCATTGATTCACTTGGTAGGCACGAAGATCTTTGCAAGAAGCCCATCCAGCTTGACCCATATGATCGCTACCTTGGCCGTGCACTTTGTTGCTGCTTGCTTCGCATCTTCCACTGTCTTCTCGGTCACTGCTCCTGTGTTGTCTTTTGGTAGTTCCCACACTACCAGCAAAATCGACAGTAAGAGCCACGCATAGTGGAATGTCTTGCTTTTCTCTTGTGCTTCATGACAGTTTGCTAGAAGCTATCCTTGAAGGTAGTCCAACTAGTTAAAATGGACTCCTTCCACGCACTGTTGTGCGAGCGCAACGACAGGCACTGGTACCTCATCGACACGACACTTCTGCATAACCTTCCCTGCAAGGATATAACTTTCTACCTTCACAGCAGGGTTGTAGATGCTGGAGATAGCATACTCACGTGGCTCCTTCACCAGCTTGAATTTTTCCTTCATTGACTCTGCAAGAGCCTATTCACCACCCTTGTTGCCAAAGATCATTGTTTGATTCTCACCTGTATACGACAGGCCCTTTACGTAGTGAATCAACATATCTGTGATAGGGATCGGCTTCGCCATCCATAGACACCCATCATGCACCAAGTACAATAGCTGCTTGATGACCAAAACTATCACCGGGGTGTGGTTATAGTGTTGCACCCAGAGTAGGTTGAGCAACCCTATCTTCTCTACTCCTTTGAGCCACCTCCACGGCTCTAATGCGGTCATTCCTGTATTTGTGTCTATGATGCAATGCATTAGCTACTCGGTTGCTAGGTGCGGGAACTTCTCATGGTCCGCCAAGTCCCAATCTTCAAGCTTCAGTATTGGCACCTGTGCTAAACGCGGATGGTCAAAAGCAATTTCATCCGGTAGTAGAGAGGTTTATAGGGGAGTCTTACTTTCATCAATGTCCTTTGGGACCTTGGACTTTGGCTTGCATGGAGGCACATACTCTGACAACCCCGTAATAGGGTCCGCACCCTGGGTTTCAACCTTCTCTACTTCCATTCCCACATCCTCATCGTCCATCAGGATGTCTTCGATATCCTCCTCCTCTGCTTCTAGGTTTATAGCCTTGCCTTTCTCCTATGCAGTGGGCTTTGGTGGGTTTCGCCTTAGCAAGCCATGCATTGGTATGGCAGGTTGTTTGCCCTTCTTTTCCTTCACTGTCTCCTTAATTGGCGTTGGCCTCGGTCTCGGAATTCTTGGTGATTTAGGGACTTCTGCCAATACTTCGGCTACTTCTGGAGCGACTACTTCTACCTCTGTTTCCATTTCTTGTGTTGGCTCTTCTACTACTTGCATTGTATTTACAATTTCTGGGGATGCTGACATAACACTCTTTAACAGTGTTCGTGACATCTCGGGCAAGTTCACAAATTCAAGAGTTTGCTTGAGTGCCTCGAAGAAGTATTGGTCCATAGGTGTCTGAGAGCTCAACAACTGAATACTAAAAATGCCAAGTGTTTCTTGCTGGAAAACCACTTGTAATTTATAAGGCATTTTGAATTTAAATTTGACTATTCCCACCAAAATCAGTTCATTAATACCAGATTGGTGACAAATTTTCAAGGATCTAAGCCATACATTTCATCTTAAATGTTGGCCACCTACTCCATTTGGCCTCACTTCTGTTGTCTTTTCATGAACAGTGACCATAATGGTCACTTTTCAACCGACCTGTGTGATTTCTCCCTGGGTAGCGCAACTCCCTTTGCACTGCTGCGGACCTAGTGACACTTCCTTGCTTCGCACCATCCTCCAATCGCACAGCTCCCCACTAGGGAAATTCATTTTATAGTCCCACGCCTCCTTTCAGCTGCTAGGAGTGCTAAGACTATGCTACATTCATTTAGTCACATGGTCGGACTGTCGGTGTATGGCTTCAAGCGACTGCCATTCACCTTTCCTAGGAAGGGTTCTCAATTTAATTTAACCAGCGGTACCACTCCTCCATCAATAATTTCTTTAATGACATATGGCCCTAACCAATGCATCTAGATCTTTCCTGGAAATTTATCAAACTTACTATCATATAGCAAAACCAAGGCATTTACCTTAAATGTGGGCAATTTAATGTGTCGATCATGCCATGTCGTCTCATGCTTCTTTTGGACCTGTTGGTGAAATCCAACTAAAAATCCCTCTTCCTCCAGTTCATCCAGCTGTGCGAGTCTTCCCACTAGGGCTCCACAATCCATCATACCTATGAGCGCTACTATGCACAGACTAGGCACAATATACTCCATAGGAATTACCACTTCAACGCCATAAGCAAGCCTAAAATGGGTTTGTCCAGTCAACTTCTTACATGTCGTTCGATAAGCCCACAATACTGCAGGTATGCGTAGGTCCCAATCACTTTGCTGAGCATTGCAAACCTTGGTCAGCGTGTTCTCATGCACTTTGTTAAACGCTTCCACTGTCCTGTTAGCCTGCAAGTGATACGGTGTGCTCTTTTGGCAGTATACCTGAAATCCTCCATCAGCACGTTGATCATCTCATTCAGGAAGTCTGTACCGTGATCACTCGTCAAGATCTTCAGACATCCAAATCGTGTCAATACATGTTAAAAGAGGAACTTTGCAGTGGTTGCACCTGTGCAATCCTTCACAGGCTGGGCCTCCACCCAATGAGTCAAATATTCCGTCGCAGTGATAATGTACCTTGCTCCTGTCTTTCCTTGTGGCTGAATGGGTCCTACAAAATCTATCATCCACTTCTCGAAGGGTTGCAACGTCTTTTGTGGATTCAAAGGAATCTCATCCCTCCATAACGGCTTGCCAGCCCTTTTAAACACATCACACACCTTTCAATATGCTTTTGAGTCCTGATGGAGGGTTGCCACCATAACCCTATGCGTAGAATCTTTTGCATGGTCGCTCTCCCTACATAATGTCCTCCCATGGTGCCCTCATGAGCATCCACGAGGATGCTGCTTCTTTCGAACTTAGGTACATACCATCACAATATCTCATTAGTTCCCATCTTGTACAGATGCCCAACAATGACAGAGAAGTCTGCCACATGCACCACTAATTCCTTTTTCTGATGGACAATGGATCCTTCCAGTGTAATACTTGTCGTTAGGAAATGTACTATATTTTCAAAATGACCATCTGTGTGTTAGGCCCATATAATATGAGTGATTCCCCCATTACTATTGTCATTGTATCCCTTATTTTTATTATTGTGCCCCTATTGTCCCTATATTATTATTAGTATGCCCCATAGAAACCCACTATTGTTATTTTTGTGCCCTTATGTTATTACTGTTATGTCGGCTTGATTATATTGTGACCCCTTAGACTCCTATATATAGGAGGGAGGTTTATTCATTTGTATTATCCAAGAATCATTCATTTGTGTAATGTAAAGGAGGTTTCCCCCTCGAAGAGTTTGAATTCTAAGGCGTTGATCTATATTTTCTATCTTTTTGTGAGCTGATTTCCTAACATTTGGTATCAGAGCTTTGGCTTCTAGGGTTTCATTGTTCCAAATAAGTCATCGTGGAAGTTACGCTATAACTTTTTTCTGCAACATTTAGGAAGCTACAAAAACAACCCATTTGAGCCAAAATCATTCTAAACTACGGGTCATAATTTTAGAGCTTGTCTCACTACATTTGCGGAGATATGATCTAAGGAAGTTAGGGTTTTTGCAGACTCTCAAATTACATTCCAAACCGGCGACTTGGGGAAAATCGTTATAAATTTTGTTTTGAACATTATATTGAAATTTTGTAAGAAGTTTCAAAAAGAGGATGGCCTGTAGTTTTCTGTGTATCAATTTCAGGTACTAAGGTTGAAACAGTGACACATGGAACGTCATACAAGTTCGCTCTACTAAACTAGTCTATAAGCAAGTCACCGTGGGAGATTTGGCATAATGCTTCCTTGGAGAATCCAATCTTGATAAAACTTGTAAGGTTCAAATGAGGACTCAAAGGGGTACTACAGGACGAGATTTCAGATATTTGAGATCCGCAGTTACAGAGATACAATATCAAGCTCTTACAAAGTGAAAAAAAAGTGTGTAGTTGTTTTTTAAGTTTTGCATAAGATTGGTTTGAAAAATTAGTTTGAAGGAATTCAAAGGGAATATTGAAGAATTATTAGCATTAATTAATGCCCAGAAGAAAGAAAATGGAAACACCTAGTAATAAACCTGAAAGCTCTAGCATGAATCGTGAAGAAGAGGAAGAAATGAAACATAATATATCAAAATTACAAGACCAAGTATAACAAATTTCATTCTCACTAAAGGTAAATGAAGCCAAGATGAATGGCGTGGAAGCTAATATGAATGGCATGCAAGTTAAGAAGGAGGGTGTGGAAGCTAAAATGAATGGCATGGACACTAAGATGAATGGCATGGACGATAAGATGGAAGAATTGAAGATAAATTTGAATAAATTGCTACAAGAAATGGTCACTAATGGTGAAAGGGTAGTAAAGGAAACTCATGATGAGAAGAAAAGAAATGTTAATCATGTTTTCATAGACTCTAATGTTGGATTGAAGACCCACCATGTTCCAAAAATTGATATGAGGAAGTTTGATGGAAAGGATCTCGAAACATGGATACTGCAGATGGAGTAATTTTTCGATCTCCATAATGTGCAAAATACACAAAAGGTACGTATTTCAACTTTATATTTTGAACCAAATCATTTTGTATGGTATCGATGACTTTGCACTCATAAACAAAATGTCACTTGAAAAATTTTAACAGAAGAAATGATAGAACATTATGACGATACAAAAAGCAACACCTTTTTTAGCCAATTGATAAATCTCAAACAAAAGGGTTCAATAATGGAGCACATTGAGGACTTCCAAAAATTCAACTCAAGAGTAAAAAATATTGCAGAGGAGCATAGGATTGATGTGTTCATAGAGACTTTAAAGGATAATATTCAACATGAGGTTCACCTTTGGGAACCTGATTCATTGGAGAAGGCATTTAGGTTAGCAAGAAAAATGGAAAGACAAATTATGGCGACCAGGAAGCCTACCACTCACAACTATAAAGATGGAAGTTTTGTTTCCCATAGCCTTCCAAAACTGACAAGGTTGACACCACAACAATTGGAAGAAAAAAGAGCAAAAGGGTTTTGTTACAATTGTGATAGCAAATACACTAAAGGTCATAAGTGCGTTGAGAAGATTGTGAAGAGGAGGAAGAAAAGGAACAAGAAATGTCAAAAGAAGAGGATATAATATAGGAACAAACCATAGATAAAGAAGAAATGAATCCGACCATATCTTGTAATGCATTGGCTGGAATTACCACTCGTCAAACTATAAAGATAGAAGGACATATCAAGAAGAAAAAGGTAATAGTGTTGATTGATTCGGGAAGTACCCATAATTTTATACATTGTAAGATAGCGAAGGAATTGAATTGCTTCCTATATCCAGCACGAGAGTGTCAAGTGATGGTTGCAACTGGAGGAACCATAAACTTCTTGGGAAAGTGCAATAATATCAAGCTATCCATGGGAGAATATGTATTGAATAGCCCATTTTTTTCCATTCCAATGGGTGGTGCTAATGTTGTACTAGGATTCCAATGGCTACAACCCTTGGGTACAATAGATTTTAATTTTCAAGAACTTTTCATGAAATTTTGTGCAGAAGGAAAGGAAATTCAATTAAGGGGTATTACAAGGAAACTGGGAAAGATAATCAGCTCTAACAATATGACAAAGCTTCTAAAGAAGGAACAACAAGGTGTAATTGCACAATTATGTTCGCTAGAGTTTCCCACATCGAAGTCATCTATTTCTCCAGATCTCCAAATAGCCTTGGACAATCATTCCAAGGTATTTGAGATTCCAAAACGTCTCCCACCTATTCATGATCATGATCATGCTATTCATTTGATTCTAGGAAGTGTTCCTCCAAACATCAGGCCGTACAAGTATCCCTATGTCCAAAAGAGTGAAATTGAACGTATGGTTATAGAAATGCCAGAGGCTGGTATAATTCAACCTAGTCAAAGTTCTTTCTCTGCTCCAGTAGTATTGGTGCACAAGAAGGATGGATCATGGTGCATGTTTCCAGATTATAGGGAGCTCAACAAGCTCACTATTAAAGATAAATTTCCCATTCCTGTCATTGATGAATTATTGGATGAATTGCATGGATCAATTTACTACACCAAGTTGGATCCTCGTTTAGGATATCATCAAATCATAATGAAGACTAAAGAAATTTTGGAAACAACATTTAAAACTCATGAGGGTCATTATGAATTTTTGGTCATGCCTTTTGGCCTTACCAATGCACCTTCTACATTTCAAGGTTTGATGAATTCCATTTTCAAACCCTTCCTTAGAATTTTTTTTGGCATTATGATACAGGTATTGTCCTTGATGGTAACTCACTCAGATGAAAGATCACAGTATAGCAGGTAAACAACAAAGAATTACAAGCTAGTCTTCATAGAATGAAGAAAGAGAGGTATACGTAGGTTCACCATTGACCAAGATGCATATACATTCAGGTTCACTGTATACAAGTTGTGTATACATACACACACACTTTCATAGAAGGAAAAACACATATACCTTGGAAAGCTAAGTTTTTTGTCCATGGTATTTTGATCTATGGTATTGGTCCAAGGTATCTGGTCTGAGCTATTGACCCTAGGTATTTGGCCCAAGGTATCGGTCCTAACTGGTTTTAGTCCATGGTATTGAGAAAGGCCTAAAACTATAAAAGGAGGAGCAGATCATTAGGCCAAGGTGTGCAAGTATCGAATATCTGATGAAGTGAAAGATCTAGTATGTAGGTTATTGGGTTATGGTGCATTGTTGGATCTGAACCAAATATGAACCCTAGTGGATGATGAGGGATTAGATCTAATGATGGATCTGGATATTAAGGCATAAAATGAACTATCATTATGTGTTTTTTCTCATGTATATTCTAGATTTGAATACTGATGCATATATTATTTTGTAAATGATATGATTTGGGTGTAATAAAAGTCTAGAATAGCTGTAGAACTCTGAATTTATATTTGCAGATGTATACATTGGTTGGCTTTGAGAAAAGTGCATATACATGTAGGTTCAACACATGGAAGTAGCATATACCTTATGAAATATGTTTTAGTTGCTTCTGTTTGCTGTTGCAGAGTTCTGCGTTCTAGCTTGGGTTCTGGTTAATGTATTCTGGTGATAGTATTTTGAATGATCATATTGATGGGTTGTCAAAGTGATTGATTGATTCGGTTGTGGTTGGTTCAAAAGGTGATTGGTTGATGCAGATTTATTTGATGATTGAATTACAATATGATTTTGTTGATGGATCCAGTCTGAAATTTTATGAAATGTGGTCCCTGGAGGAAGAGAGAAGTTCATAGCCTTCTGTAGGTTGGCGCCTACGTACCAGCAAAAATATCAGCTAGTACAAGAGCTAGGGTGTTGTAGCTCTCTTCCAGTAATAGCTAGAAAACAAGAGAATGTTGCGGCCTTCTATAGGTAGAAGCCTGCATACTGGTATAAGTTTGCACCAGTACAAAATTGTAAACGTAATTTTCTTATTATTAAAAGAAGACATAGACAACAACAGCAGGTGGTTTTTATCCACATTGGGTTTCCACCTTATATCTTGGTGTTCATGTGTGATGCTTATGCTTTATTTTTCTTTTAGTGCACTGTCTAATTAATATCTGACATACTGGTTAAAGTTCAATACATGATAAATTGGGTAAATCAAAAGTTCTCTGCATATACATTGGTTGCTTTAATAACAGTCATGTGTACATGCTGGTTCACTTAGTTAAAGTAGCGTATACAAATCTGCTATGGAAATGAAAAATTATTGAGTTACTAATACTGATTCACCCCCCCCCCCCCCCTCAGTATTATTTCCAACAATTGGTATCAGAGCAGGTCCTTCAGAAGAAGCTTGATCACTTGAAGGAAGATCCTTCATCATGAGTAATCAAGAAAGTGAGGGACCCATCAAATTGCCAATCTTTGATGGGAGCAACAATGTTTATTGCAAGATAAGAACCACAACCTACCTTCAATCACTTGGAACAAATGTCTGGGAAATCGTGGAAGGAGTATATACATTTCCATCAACAATTCCTACAGATATGACAGGTAAAATTCAATATGAAACCAATGCCAGGGCTCTCAATACATTATTGGGAAGTCTGTCACAATCAGATTTTGTCAAAGTTATGCAACTCAAATCAACCAAAGAAATATGGGACAAAATCATTCTAATCTATGAAGGAGACTCTTAGGTAAAATGTGCTAAACTGCAAACTCTCAGAATTCAATATGAAACTCTTAAGATGAACATTGATGAAAGTATTTCTAGTTACTTCTTACATATAGATGAGGTTGTTAATTGCATGAAAAAATTGGGTGAAGAGATAAAGGAAGTTACCTTAGTTGAGAAATTTTTAAGATCCTTGTCTGCTAAATTTGAATCAAAAGTGTCTGGCATAGAAGAAAAACAAGATCTGCAGACTATTACTATGACACAGCTTCAAGGAATCTTAAGTGCCTTTGAGATGAGAAAAGGAGGCCCATCAGATATGAGAGAAGCCGCATTTAAAGCTTCAGCAAAAGGAAAAGAACTCAATGAATCAATACATATTTTAGAAGAAGAAGATGAAGTAAACTTTGTCAAGAAGCTTCAACGGGGTTCTAGAAGATTTAGAGGTAAACTACCTTTCAAATGTTTTTCCTGTGGTAGAATCGGTCATTATGCTACCAAATGTCCTCATAAAGATGAATATGATAAAGGGAAGGAATCTGCAAAATGGAATAGAAAACAAAGTATAAGTAAAAAGAGCTACTGTACCCTTGAAGATACCGATGGATTATCAAATAGTGATGAAGATGAAAATAGTAATGAATATAGACTTGTAATGGCTTATGAAGATGATAAATTTTTGGATGCTTTAGAAGAAGATGAACTTCATGAAGAAATCTCTAAATTCAAAATCTGTTTAGAAGAAAAGAATATGATTATAGATAGCTTGACATATCAACTTGCTAAAAGAGAAAAACACATGAAAAACTAGAATGTGAAATTGTGGGTCTAAGAAAGGATCAATAGACTCGATAATCACAGGAACTTCTTCAATGGTCAATGTTTCTCATGTCATAATTTTGGACACAAAGCTGCTTAATGTGTTTCTTAGAAAACCATCGTGACTAGAGAAGCACGAAATCAAAGAAATGTGACAGGGATCAAGAAAATTTCATATAATAACTTTTCTCTTCTTGAAAATGAAATAGAATGCTCAATCTGTAACAACTTTGGCCATGAAGAATCTGAATGCAGGAGTAAAATTCAGAAAATATCTCAAAAGGAGCAAACTCCATTAAATCCCAAAATATGGAGAAAGAAAGAACCACAAATAGAAAGATGTGGTATAGCCTTGTATGCAGAAGGACAAGAAAATGAGTGGTACATCGACAATGGATGCTCAAAACACATGACAGGTGACAAAGAAAAACTACACTCATATAATGCCTTAGAAAAGGAAAGAAATGTCTCATTTGGAAACGATACTTTTGCTGTCATAAAAGGTAAAGGCTCTATTTTCTTGAAAGAAAAAGTTAAAGTTGGGAATGTTATGCATGTTGATGGTCTAAAGCATAACCTGTTGAGTGTGAGTGAAATGTGTGATCAAGGAAATGAAGTGGTGTTTCGATCAAACGGATGTGTTGTTCGTGAGCTTGATGCAGGAGAAACTGTGATCAAAGGTACAAGAACTCAAAACAACTTATACAGACTTAATGGAGGACAACAATAGTGCTATCTACCAAAAAATGATGAAAACTGTCTATCGCATAGAAGATTGGGACATCTAAACTTTTCTCAAATAATAAAAGCATGTAGATTCCAGGTTGTTCGCGATCTTCCAAATATCAACATTCCTAAAAATACTATATGCAAACTATGTCAATTCGGTAAGAAAACCGGATCTCACTTGATCAAAAAGGAAGGGTCATCTAGTAAGCCTCTTGAACTTGTTCATACTAATTTATGTGGACCATTAAGGAAAACGTCACCTCATGGAGAAGAATACTTTATATTGTTCATTGATGATTTTTCCATAATGTGTTGGATAGGTCTTCTAAAGCATAAAGATGAAGCATTTGAAAAGTTCAAAGCCTTCAAAGCTTTGGTTGAAAATGAATCATATTGCAAAATCAAATGCCTCAGATCTGATCGAGGAGGGGAATTTACCTCGGATGAATTCTTTGACTTTTGTGAACAACATGGAATAAAAAGGCAGTTCTCCACCACAAGGACTCCTCAGCAAAATGGAGTGGTAGAAAGGATGAACAGAACTATTCAACAAATGGCTCGAGCTATGCTAGATGAATCTGGAACTCCTGCAACCTTCTGGGGTGAAGCTACATTCGCCACCATCACTATTCTCAACCAAGCAAATGTTTGGGTAAACAACACTCAAACTCCACATGAACTTTGGTATGGTAAGACTCCTACTGTAAAATACTTCAAAGTTTTTGGAAGCAAATGTTACATCAAAAGGATTGATGAAAAACTTGGTAAGTTTGAACCCAGAGCAGATGAAGGTATTCTTCTTGGCTACTCTTCCGAAGTAAAGGATATAAATGTTATAATTTGGGGAAATTATTGAAAGTATTGATGTTGTGGTTGATGAAGCATGCAAAAATCCAAAATAGATAAAAACCAAAGATTATGACAATGAAGAAGATGAGGATCATTTTCCCACATCAAATGACACTGATTCTGAAGAAGAAACCAATGAAGCACCAAAAGAAGATATAACGGTAGAAGAAAAGACTTCGTCCAGGTATGTTTAGAAAAATCATCCAAAAACTCAAATTTTAGGGGAAAAAGAGGCAGGTGTGCAAATAAAAGAACTATTACAGAAGCCTCAAGCTATCTAGAATTACTATCTTCCATCGAACCTCAAAATGTAAATGAAGCATGCAAAGATGAATGTTGGGTCAAGGCCATGAATGATGCAATTGAGCAAATTGAAAAGAATAATACTTGGGAATTAGTTCCTAGACCTCATGATAAGAAGATCATAGGAACTAAATGGATATTCAAAAACAGGTTGAACGAAAATGGAGAAGTTATTAGAAACAAGGCTAGACTAGTTTGTAAAGGATATGCTCAACAAGAAGGTATAGATTTTGAAGAAACGTTTGCACCTGTGGCTAGACTTGAAGCCATAAGGATGTTTCTTGCTCTTTCTAGTTTTCAGAAATTCAAAGTATACCAAATGGATGTAAAATCTGCCTTTCTTAATGGAGACTTAAAAGAAGAGGTCTATATTGAACAACCAAAAGGATTCATTGTTGGAAATGATGCAAAACTTGTATGCAGACTTTGAAAGGCTCTCTATTGTCTAAAACAGGCCCCAAGGGCTTGCTATTACCATCTTGAAAAATATCTCCACCAACATGGTTTTTCAAAGGGGTCAGCAGATAGCAATCTATATACAAAGATTGACACTGATAAATTGCTAATAATTGTTGTTTATGTTGATGATATCATTTTTGGTAGCAATGAAGAATCCATGAGTCAGAATTTTGCCTCAGTAATGCAACAATAATTTGAAATGTCCTTGCTTGGTGAGCTTACCTATTTTCTTGGTCTACAAGTTCAACAAAATAAAGATGGTATTTTTCTCTCACAAACCAAATATCTCAAATAGATCTTGAAATAATATGGCATGGAAGATTCTAAACCAGTATGTACCCAAATGGTAATAGGATGCACTCTCAGCTCAAATGATGAATCAACAGTAGTACATCAACCAACTTACAGATCCATGATTGGTAGTCTGCTTTATCTAACAAGTACCCGACCTGACGTCATGCATGCAGTAGGAATAATGGAAGAAAATCCAATCCAAAGGAATCACCTTTAGGCAGTCAAAAGGATTTTCAAATATCTTCAAGGAACAAAAAACTTTGGTTTATGGTATCCTAGAGATACAGATCTTACAATTCATGCATATACAGATGTAGATTGGTGCATTATATATTAGTTAGTGTCTTGGTTCAATCAAGAAACAAACTTCAATTCCATTATCTTCAGTTGAAGCAGAATACGTGGTTGCTGCATCTTGCTACACACAACTACTTTGGATGATGCAAACCTTGCAAGACATTCAAATCACATGTACTCCACCCACCTCCATT